>JBAMAX010002283.1:0-32470 GCA_037043745.1 Chymomyza amoena | reverse complement strand
CATTTAAAATTCGTATAAATTTAATTTTGAACATTTTTTGCATAGGAAGTTTTTGTGTAGGACTATAGAATTGGAGGTAAATGGGCTCAAACATACTATACGTCCAAATAAAAAAAAGCATTCGGGGGAGGAGGTCATCATTTCGATTTTTGACTAAGATTTTTAAGTAAGAGAAATTCCAGCATGCAATCTTTTCCTGGCTAACTCCTTTTTTTTGTTTATTGTTACTATACTATATTTAAAAACTCTTTATTTGGGGTGTTCGCTTAGTCTACCTCTTTGTTAAGGTATTAACATTACTTGATCACTTTTGCGCTTATGCATTTATGCCCCACAACGTGAACACCTTAATTTTTACACCAAATTTTTATACTTTACCAAACCCAAAATAAACCAATCAGCTACGCTATCTTCTCGTTAAAAAGTTGATAAATCGATGCTGAGAAAATCTCTAGACTTAATCGATTTCTTGTTAATTTCTGCAGTAATTGATTAAGTCTTGAAAGCTTAAAAAACAACAGACGTCATGTGGAAAAATTTAAATATGTATCTTGAACTCGGCTTATAAAATGCTTTCATAAATTCATATACTCTACGTTTGGAGGCAAAATCGTTTGATAAAATTGTTAATTAACCAAAAGTAACAGCTCCTAACAACAACAACAACAACAAACAACTACCAAGTTCAACAACAACAACAACAGCATCTGTAGCATGGACAACGTTGTCGGGAGTTTTAGCAACAACTTCTATGTTAATTAACTAAAAGGCCAAGTTGATATCAAAAGGCGGCAACTTGGCCAACACCAAACAGTAGCTTGTTAGTTAAGAATGCCGTCAGCGTTTTGGCCAACTTGGTGGACATTGGGCATTGGCAACCCTATGCTCATATAGGAGTATATCCAGCGGATACATTTTGTATCTGTATCGTTTTTTGTGCGTTTGTATTAGCGCTTGACAGCAGATAAGATGCGGCGTGGAGGGTGCAAAGTGCAATAATAAAAGAAAATAAGAACAAGAAAATAAATAAAAATAAAGCAGAAAACAGAGCAAAAACTTTTGCGCCTTAATTGGATGAAAATTGTTGAAATATCTTAAGCAGAAAGAAGCAAACAGCAACGAGGAACTGAAGCAATGGTCAAAGCTTTATCCTTTTGGGCAGCTACGAGAGAGAGAGGGCTCTCCACACATAACTCAAAATCCGAACGCATGTCTAAAGAAATCCTTGCTTGTTGCCTAATCAAAATTCCCCAAAAAAAGGAACAGAAAAAAAGGGCACAAGGGACTTGAGTTCGCTGAGGCTGTGAAACCTGAGCTGAGTGCGTCTTGGGTTTGGGTCCTGTTACGAACTGGAGAATGGAGACTGGAGTCTGGACAAGATTCTTACTTACTACATATATGCAAAAATGAAATACAATTTTTTTATCTTAAACGAAATTGAAATTTGAACTTTTTTTTTAATTAAACTTTTTACCAAACCGAAATCGAAGCTCAGACTGCAATTCAATTAAAATGCGGGTGAGTGATGAGTTTGGAGCTACGCAGGCGCAGACGTGGCCGGAAAAAAACCACTTTAATCACTTTTGTTTTTTCGGTTTTGGCTCTTGGCCAACAACAGACAGTGGCCAACATTAGGCAGTCGGGTGGGCGTTACCAGTTTCTGATGTGAAACTAAATTGAGCTCGGCGGTTTATAGAGGAAAAGGTAAGAGGTCGTCGGAGTAGGCAGGTAACAGCACTCACTACTGAGACTACTCCATACACTTGGCTGGTCTTTTGTGTTCAAATTTTTATTCATTTTTTTTTTGGGCATAACGAAAAATAATTTGAAGCGCTGCTTGAAATGCAAAAAAAAACAGAGAAGGATCTTCGAAATGAACCCAAACAAAAGCCTAAGCGCGGGTGCTGCGAACAGCAAAAAATCTAAATGGATCCCACACAAATGCCTATAATTCAAAGTCTTCTAAACATAAGTTATGATTTCCTACTAAAAACTTGTTTTCTGAGCATACTCACTTGTCTTCTCCTGATAGTATTGATCATCAGTATCGGTAAAGAACCAGGTCTGTAAGAAAAAACAAAAACAAAAATATTTTTTAATTAATAGTTGTAAGAAATGTAAATCTCATATTTGCTATAAATCGCAGTCACATTTGCATATTACCCATTGATATTCATTCATGTAAATTACAACTGTCATGGGAACCCTGAACTTGTAACAAAACTTAGGCACAACTTTGTAGAAACTCTTAAATCTACATATGTAGAGCATAATTATAGAAAACAAAAAAAAAAAAACTTGAAAAATCTTACAAGAAAGCGCCGGCAATCAGATAAGAATATTTCCCACCATCTAGAAACCGCCAAGAAATAACTCAAGCAAAAAGCGTACAAGTCTAGAAATAATCAGTCAGTAATGTGGGTCTGGTTTTTTTTTTTTAGTTTTTGTTGGGGGTAACAACTGGTTGGACCAGCATGTCTTGGACTTTATGCATCGCTGATTTCTTTGCACCAAATTGTGGCATGGGTAAGTCTAGGTGAAATTAACGACGTTTTTTTATAATTAAAGTGAACTTAATTGCAGCAAGACATACAAAATACCTAAGATTCTTTTGCTATATTAAGGTAGAACACTGAGAAAAAGTTGGGAGAACAGTAAGTAGAATTAAATGTCTTTTAAATTTTTTTGCAAAGACTTTATCTGAAGCAAGAAAAGCACCAGAACTAAGTCGAAATTTACTTCGTGGACTTCGGCTACTGCGATAGTGAACTTGTGAACTGGTTCATTGTTATGATGATAAAATACTTTCTTTTTCAAAAGATCTGAACGTTTTCGTCTATTTCATAATTTAAGCGCCGTAAAATTAATAACAGTGTACCATTGATAGTTTTCCCATTTTGAGAGCAACACTTGTTTAACCCTCCGGTATCATTCGTCCGAATTTTAATATCCTTTTTTGTCCTTATTTGAGAAATTTTTATAATTGTCGTAGTGGCAGATCGATAGCCAATAAAATTTTAGGAAAGTACCTGGGAGCTCAAGTCTCTCTATTAGGTAAAAATATATTAAATTAAATTCGAAAAATTAAAAATGTCTAGCCAGACCCGTTTGTCCGACGGAGGGTTAAATGATAAATTAACCTTCTGATTCGAGAAAGAAGAAAATCACATTAATTTTTTTTTTTTCTTGAGCACCGCTAGCGATATATTTTCGAAAAACATGTTTCTGGACTCTTTTTCAGTTCTTCGTCAATATCTCGTCACAAAAGTTTGATATCTACAATACATACAAGGCAATTAGATGGTAGTCGGTATCAAAGCGCTCTTTACGATAATATACGTGAAGTACAGATTAAGCTAAAATTATCGAAGTTACAAGCAACCAAAGTCGAAAAAATTAGTTCCATAACAGAAACAGTTCCTATTCGATTTGTTCTCGAGATTTTGACGAATAACTTGAAAAAAGTGTTAAAAAACATGTTTTTAGAAAAAATTTCGAAAACCATTCCTAAAAAAAACCGGTCCTAAATTACCTTAAAAAAGACTTTTTATGAGGGCTCACTCGATGAAACTTAAATTTGTCAACTAGTGTAATGAATGAAAATATGGCAAGCGCGTCCCGAAAATCCAAAGCCTGACCTCCCTAGCTGAAGAAACTGTCTTCGTCTTCTTTGGTACCGATTCTACTCAATTCCTTTGATTTTAGTATTCCTTTTGTGTGAAGACATGGACCCAAGTCGCCCATAAACTTACGAACTTTTCGACGACAGTCATTCCAAACTATTTTATGGATTTTTTTATTAAGAAGGTTGATCTGAGAAGTTTACTATATAAGTTATAATGACAAATATTTTCTTTGTTGGAAAAACTTTTAATTTTGAGCTGCATTTTGAAAACTGTCTTGATTCCGCTTTTTAAGTGTCTTCAAACATTTACCAACACTAGTATTTTTCATTCTGATATTGCTCTAGTATCATATATTGGGGAAATCTGAATTGTAAATTTGTGAACGTAATAACATCTTTCAAATTTAAAAGTTATCTTTCTACTAAAATAGTTTTATCAAAGAAGTAAGTCGTAAAATATAATTAGGAGTGGGTGGGTGAACCATCCGAACTCGCTTGCATGTGCCCTGGCCGGTCATAGACCAAGAAGACGCCTAAAACGCCTTCATCCAAACGATCTCAGAAGGCGTGTCATATCATAGAGTCTACTTGATTTTTTAAATATTGTATATATATAGAGTAATCTAAATTATACCACACAAAAGGTTTTTTAAGTGTATAGTGACTTACTTTTTCATAAATGTTGGATTATAACCCATAAAATCAAGGGTTGATTTCCAATAATAAATATTCGAAAAAAAAGGAGTGTGTATTTTCTCATATATTCGTATAATACCAAAATAAACTGTCGAAAAATAATATTGGAATATTTTTTTTTTAGTTCTTCTCATATATAAAACCAAAATTATGATAATTTGCTATAGTTTTGGAAGTTTTGTTATTTGGTATTTTTCATATGTGGCATAATCCGACGCTAAAATTAATTTTTTAGTCTCGGATGAAGTCAAATTTCTCTTACAGAATATATGCGGCTTTGTTCTTTAAAGATTTCAAGATTGCATAATTCCAGCTTCCAACATCTTTAAAAATTTAACATTTCATAGTCTTATTTAGTCCAAACTGTTTACCGAAATCTTTTTATTTTGAATTTTCAAAAAAAGCCACAATGAAATCGGGAACTTAAATCCATACAAAAATGAAGATTAAGCATACAGATTCTTAAATAGAAGTCTGGTTTTTCTTGTGGAATAATTAATTTTCTCATTTTCTGCTATCCATTTGACAATATTTTTACCATAAGTTAAAACAGTTTAAATTAAATAAAAATAATAAATTAATTAATTAAATATATTTTGTCCCTACGCTCCACCCGGAGTTACAGGAACTTATATATATATATAATAATAAAGGATATCTATTACGAACCTAATATCTGGAAAAATGAATATTACGTTTTTTTCAGTGTAGAGTTTTATCGAAATGATTTCCTTGATATCTTTTATTCATTTGACGATATTTTTACCATAAGTTTAACTTGAAAATATATTTCTATTTCGAACTTACTAACCCGATATATAGCCGCTTTTTTTTCAGTGTATCACAAATCCATTCTCTAATTGAATACATAACAGCTTCACCTAACGACTAAGCAAATTTGATTGCAATTTGGTAATAAAATCTTCTGATTTACGTCTCAATAAGAGTATCGAAGACTGCCGGTATAAAAAAAATCAGCCTGGGTCTAATAATTCTTTTTTTAGTGCTAAACCAGGCGAAAATCGTTTTAAGGCTTTGACATGTACACGAAGCATTACAGAAATAAAGATACTTGTTGTCGTTGTTATTGTTTTCGTTGTTGAAGTCAGTGTAACAACTACAATATAAAGTTGGACAAGAAGACGCCTGCTCCATAAGGCTATTTCTTATACACTGCAGAGAAAAGTTAAGGAGTACATTAAGTTAGTGAAAATGTGTGTAACATAAAGAAGAAATCATTGAAGACTCCAGAATGGATAAAACAAATTGATCTATCTATCATTTGGGGGGTTTTCCATAAAGAATCGAAGCTATCAGGACGCAAAAACAATAGGGCTTAGCCGTGTCCATTAGGGTTGCCCTTATTGCAACATCTCACGATTTTGTTGACCCCACCGTATAAAAAGTTCGTGTTGGAATTTTGTGTCCATCTAATACTTTCGGATAGTCTTTAAATTTTACAGGCGCTATATGCTGGTAAAAAGGAATCTTATTGATATCGTGAGATTTTGCAAAAATGCCCACCCTAATGGAATCTGCCTGAGACTGCCTTTTTCCGAAAAGCCTAAAACGTTATAAGAGAAAATATTTTATGCTTGCGCTCAGTTTTTACTGCGCGAGTTTGGTTCAAGCAGAGAACTGGTTCAGTTTTGTATGACAGCAATATTAAAAAATAGACCAATTTTGATTAAACTTTACACAAATATTTAGACTATTACAAAATCCAAAGTTGCATTAATTTGGTTATGACATATTATAAAAGGGAAAAAAAATTCTAACATCTCTCTCCCTCTCAATTCATGTTATCCCCACTGGGACATAGGGCCTCTATAAAACGTTTCCAGCGGCTACAATCTTTTGCGATGACTTTGAACTCCTTAAAAGATTTCCCCGTAGACCTAAATTCCTTCTCGAGTGTCTGCTTTACTTATATGATTGGGGCTAAATTTTTGTATAGTAGCTATATGAAATAATGGACCAGTTTTGATCGAACTACACACAAATGCGACAATGAAATGTGACACAAAAACTCTAAGCGCCTGAATATCGTCTATTGACTTTATTACAGTGTACAACAAAGTCGACACATCCCGAATGTAACTGGCCTGGCCCACTTGTTTTTTTTATTTTTTGAATGTGCGCCAAATCAAGTAACCCAAAAGTTAGAAAGTCGAGTCCAACTGAGTCAAGCTGATTCAACCAAGTTAAGCCAAGTCGAGTTCTTTATGCACAACAACTAAAGCAACAACAACAACAAGTTGTAGTAAAGTTTTGTTGCCATTGTTGTTGCCTGAATTTTCATGGATTTTACGAGATTTTCCATTGACTTTTCTCTCTCTAGCTGAATCATTTTTTTTTTCCTGTGGTTTTTTGTTGTTGTCTTCTTGGCGCTTTGGGCCAAAAAATGTTAACACCATGTTATGTGCGATTGTTAACGTTTTGGTTGTTGCTGTTTTTGCTGTTATTGTTGTTGTTGCAGGTCCCCAGTTGCACTACACTTGACTAGTTTTGAATTTATGTGACAGTTGAAACTGTTGACTAACAATATGACAAGAGGCCGCAAAATTTATGGCCAAAAACTTAGCTTGGCTGTCAAACTGACAAACCTTAAAGCATATTATTCAAGTATTTGTCTTTAATGCTTTAGTTGAAACAAGTTAATTACTAGAGCTAACATTAAGCCAGAATCTAATGGTAGACTTTCTAAAATGGCTTAGCTACAACGTTGGCAAACGAGTAAATCAATTTAAGCCAAAGCTTTAAAACCAAATATTATTTTCTTTCAATTTTTGCCTGCTTCTTGGCTACTTTTTAAATGAAAAAACGTGCCCGACTGACTAACCAACTCTACCCAGTTGAACCTAAAGTATAACCAAGCCAACGAAATGAGGTTTATGATGCGATGCCGAACGGAGTAAGCCCAAAATTGCAAACATAAATCAGCACAAAACGAAAAATGACTTGTTGGCTTGATAGAGAGGGCGGGTAGAGGTGTAGAGAGGCATGTAGCTGGACACACACATACACACACATGTGGCTGAGTGGATTTGGTAATTACCTTTTTGCATAGCCAAGGCTCAAAAGCTTCATAACTGTCAAATGAAAATCGCCCGCTGCCAAAATGATAATAATAAAGCGAGCAGAGTTCATAAATTTGCAGAAAAAAAATCAAATTTCAAAAATGTAAAATGGATTTACCACGGTAGGTGTTGAAGTAGAGAGAGCATAAGCAATTTTGAAGCGCCGAAGTTTGGATACACTTTAGACATAATTAAGTTGAGGTGAAGAAAAGCTGGGTTAGGTAAGGTTTAAAGCTGCTCGAGATTTGGTTGTGATACCGTGGGCTCTATGGCATACTTCCTAACTAGTCAAAGAGAAAATCACTCGGATGTGAGCCCTACAATGAAGAATCTGACAAATTTTACTTTCAAAAAAGGTTAAAAGATGTCCCTTTACATAGCTGTCTTAAGATTTAAAAAATTCAGCGTGCCCTGAGAGAAAAAAGTAGTCCGAAAAATAAAACTATTTGTACGTGATTTGAGAACTCACAATCTTGCGCAGACAGTCTGAAAATAGGAGAATTTTTCTTTCATTCAAAGATTACGAATCATTCTGTACTCTCAATTTCATATTTGATTGTATTGTATTATCTGAAATACTTCCCTTTTATTTGAATTTCAAAATTTGTTCGTGGACCAAAGTATCGAATTAAAGTTAATGCCCCGTAATAATTTTATTAGAAAAATACAACGAATTTTCATTTGTATTTTATATTAGACAATTCTTAAAATATATCCATCAACTGTTTTCGAATGAACTCAACTGGTCAATCCCGTGATTTCGAGAAAATAAAAAATTCCAATTGAGTGTACTATATTCTACTTTTTCTATTGTATTAATTCCAGCAAAAACATTTTTAAAATAATGATCATTATAAACTCAATTGAACAATGTTGACTTTTTTCTAAGTCCAAGCACATTTGAAACTCAGCGAATATTACGATAGATTTAAGAAGTTAAAAAAAACGAATATATATAATATGTTCAAAAAAGAAAAAAATCACTTAATAAAGAAAATACCATTTTGAAGATTTTTTTTTGCCATTTCTAAATTTAATGATCTTAATCTGAATATCTAAGCAGATAAATCTTTTGAATGCGAAGTTTTTAATACTTTTTCTATGTCCCGAGTTACGTCCAGGAATGTATCTGTATACTTTATATCTTCTGCCCTATTTAAAAATACGATTTTTTCCTTGAAATACGTTAAAAAAAGAAAAAATCTCACTTAAGAAAGAAAATACCATTTTGATGCTACTTTTTACCATTTCTCAATTAAATGATCTAGTTCTGACAATCTTAAGCAGATAAATCTTTTGAGCGCTAAGTTTTTAATACTTTTTCTATGTCCCGATTTCGATTGATTCCAAGAATGTTTTTGTGTTACTTTTAAAATAAGGATCAGTATAAACTCGGAAAGCAATTGCTATGTTGACTTGTTTCTCCTTGGATGCGGAAACAAGTTCTATAAGGTATTTAACTTCAGCTAACTCTAATGAGTTAAAAGGAAGGTAAATTTTACGTATAAATTTTGATAACTGAGGCAATCGGAAGATCGGAATTTCGGGTTCAAGCGCCTATTAAAAAGATTTGGTCATATTTTAATTTTTAAATTTAAATCTCCACCCTTAGCCGTGGGCCTTCCTTCTTCCTTTAAAAAATTTCAAAGCTACAGCTTTATTGTGTATTGAAAAAATGCGCGAAATAAAATTATCTTTCGTTTGATATCAAACATGATTATAATTGGACCGGGAATATTAGAGATAATTCGAATATAATGCTTTAAAGGTAGTTCGAATGGTCGCAAAACGCAAAAGGGTAGCTGAATTGGTTGAACTCTATAGCGCAACGTCTCGAGATCAAGGTTCAAGCGGTAGAAAACACCGTGGTTAAGCGCCTAGAAAAAAAAAACTCGTCCTATTTTACATCTTGAACTCTAAGGAACTTAATTGCAAAGCTACAGATTTACTTCATATTGGGAAAATGTGGGAAACAAAAAAATCTTTCGTTTAAAACCAAACATGAGCATACTTGTACTGAGAATATCAGAGATAATTGGAAAATAATATATTATAGGCGGTAGTTCGAGTGTTCGCAGAGGGTAGCTGAATTGCTAGTTCCTGAACTTAAAAGCTCAACGTGTCGAGCTCAAGGTTCAATAATCCCAGTCGAGTCTAATTTTTTTTTAATTTTTTTTAGATTTATGTTGAAACTCATTTTTTTACAATATAATGGTACCGTGTTTCTCAAAGGCGATCGCGCTCCATTCTAACGTTAATTATATTTTTTTCTAATTGCAAACAGAGTGCGCACTGTTGGACACTATTCAGAAATCCACTTGCCGTAAAATTGCAAATAAGGAAGAAATGATTTCAAAAACTACTTCTACGTTTGATCATAAAAAAGTCGAAAAGTTAGGGGAACTGGATATAGGTAAAAGCTGATGTAAAATAGGTAACAGCTATACAGAAGAAAACGACAGCTAGAATTTTTCTACGGGCTTAACAGTTAATAAAGATCAAAGTTGTGCAGAGATAGATATGAACGAGGATTTGACATTTTGCCCGATTTTAAACAATCTACATATCTCATGTCAGTTATAGACCATACACTGCGATGCCTTTAAAGCGTCCCAAACTTTATGAAAATTTCATAGAACTGTAAACACTCTGAAAAGAACTAGAGAACTGGGCTTAGAGAAGTTGTAGTATTAGAAGCAAGATAAAAGGGAGTGGATGCATTCAATTGGAACGAAGCGATTGCCACAACAATTCGTTATGTTTTCAACGCCAAGAGGAAGGAATCGAAGGCACAACCAAGTCAAACAGCTGGGCACAGCTAGCTGACTGACTAACTGACTGACTAGCTGCCTGACTAACTGGCTAACCAGCCAGACTGTCAAAGCGCAAACGTGGCCAAAAGCAGCACAACAACAACAACACCAACAATGCAGTGCATTTTCAATGGCAAGCAACGTCCGCATCGCATTCAAGTAGACACTCCAGCTGCAGGCAAATGGTTGGTTGGCTGACTGACTGGCTTTAGCTGAATTTTTTTGGCCAACTGCAGCACAACTTCAAAAAGCCCAAAACACATAACCAGCCAGCCAAAGCCGAGACCAAAGCCAAAGCTGCATTGAAGTTTTTGGCCGTTTTATTTTGCTGGTCGCGCCAAATTTAATGCTTGGTCCAATACAGCCAGCCCCAACCCCCTGGCATGGCTAACAAAAGAAAAGCACGTGGGGTGCGGTCGGCATTGGCGCTGCTTTGGCGCACGTACACCTTTAGGCCAAAATGCACATTTTAGCTGCGGTTGCAGCTGCTGCTGCCGCCGCCGCCATCACCATAAGCCATCGCCATCAAGCGAAACGTGCAATGAGGCTGGCTGGCCGCCTTACAAATAGTCCGGCAGCCAAGCAGCAACTGGACTAGGTCCTAGCCAGGCAACAAACAGCTTTTTGTCTGCATAATTGTGTGTACCTGCATTTTGGAAACCCAACCCTGGCTATATTCAAATTTTGCACACTTTTGTTGGTCACTCAACTTGGCTTAAATAGTATGCTCAGGTGGGAGGTGCAGTGCTTTCTAATTTTTGTTAATTTTTTTTGGTATTACCAACAAGTGAAAGTTGCTAGCGGTAAATCACTTAACGGCCAACACACGCCCTCTCCTCTATAAGCCTGGTCAACCAAATAAACTCATCAACACTTCTTTTTTCTGTTTTCTTAGGAGCTGCCCCGCACGCAACCTCTTCTCGTCTTTTTCTGGGGCGTTATCCATTTTGCGTAATATTTCTCAGCTATTTCTTTAAAAGCCACAGCAGCAGCCCCGTAGCCGTCAAACCACAGAAAAGGTCGAAAATTTTAATTATAGGTTGTCGTTTAAAACTTGCTTGCCCTGAGCGCCCTGCAACGGCTGCGACCAACTGTGCCACCTTGGCCAGTAGTGAGTGGACCGAACCAGGCGCCGCCGATGTTCGATTCAGTTGCGTGGCCAAATAGCTGCGGGCCAAGTTAACTTGTAGCAGGCAGCAGGCGCCTCTTCCACAAGCGTTAAATGCCTGGGATTTATTAATGATAATAAGCTAAAATATACAGAGACCAACAAAAAAATGCAATCAATTATGTGAGTTGGTTGTCTCTACTGGGAGCGGTTCCAGCTTTAAGGGTTTTCTATATAGACATCTTTTTTGTCTAGGCTACTGTTTAATTAAATTTCAGGAAATGGCAAAAATGCAAAATAGGCTTTTTTTTATCGAATATTTATGTTGTATTTAAGGAAGAATAAAGGAAAATTTGAGGAGCGTCGACGTTTTGATACACTTTCAAATTTGTTGCAACAGATTAAACCAGAAAAGCGTCTTGCTTCAATATAGAAAACTTAGCAACTTAAACAAAAATGTGTTTAATACACTGAGAGAAATTTCAAGTAATTTTGAAACCTACGCCAAAGGAATTATGTTTAAAACAGACCGAATAAGCCTGCAACAACAAAATGTCACACTAAGCCTTACCATCGTCGCTTCGACGAACTACTATTCCTATTTGTTCCTCGTAGCGAGAATAAAAATTACTTATTGCTGAAGCTCACTAGTATTGGAGAAAGGGAGGTGTAGAATGTAGAATTGAATTAAATATTGAACTCAAGAACATAAATCCTCAAGTCTTAGGAGTACAAGCGCCATGAATAATTTCAGAAAAACATTCCAAACTTTAATTTGTAATCATTAAAACTACAATTTCTGGCAAAACCTTCAAAATAAGCAGTTGTTTGAGATTCCGAAGACTTAATCTATGAAGATGGTTATCAATTCCAGAAAAATGTTTACGATCTTATATATATAAGTTCCTCTAACTCCGGGTGGAGCGTAGGGCCAAATTACGGCCTTAAGCCTCTCTTAATTTTTAGTATGTATATAAAGTAGTATTATAAAGATTTTGTATATTTGGTATCCGTTTTAGATGCAGGATTTTATAATGGGGGGAGTCGGGGATTTTTGATTGTATTTACTATTTAATTTAAATAATATTTCATGGTAGAGTTAAGAAAATCACACACAGAAACTATTTTATTTTTCTTTGATCTATATATATATATATAAAAGATACTTATGTTTTACGTGTTACGGGTGTTCTCATGAACGCGTCGATGAATTTCAAATCTAATTTTTTCGTGTGTTAGAGGCTGTGAATACGGAGGTTTTGGCTTAGAAAAATAAAATAATTTGAACATTAATATTTATACGATACTAATTTCACTCAATTGTTTTGCCTTCCCGGTAATATTTGTTTTTAAAATGCGAGCATTTCTAAGAATACTTAAGTTTGGCCATACGGCTTTTAAGAGAGTACTGACAGTAAACTAATCCAAAAATCATATAATTGTCAAGTTAAGCTAACTAGAGAATCTTACGATGAGAAATTTCAAAGAGGGCCCCAGATAAAAAGCTGACTCCATTGTCGACACGCCTAACAAAGTTGCAAAAGACAATATTTAAAAAGTTTCAGAGATGTCGGAATTATTTGAAGCAAAAAAATACATACGCAAAGAAATTCACTAATATGATATTTTTCCCCAAAACAACTCACTGAGCTCATCTTAAGAAGCCAAAATGTTTGAATCTATTCCCCAAACCCTCTACGAATTTGACTCCCAGTAGCTATTCTAGAATTAATGAAATATTTTCCATTTTAGAATGTGAATTAAATTTGCTTTATTTGTGGTTTGTACTTATGATAAATATTTAAAGGCATATAATATTGGAGGAACACTTTATAAAGTGTATCGCTATTCAGGGGATTATGTTAAGAAGCTAAAAGATTTAACTTTTGAAGAAGTGATCTCCTCTTTGCTGTGCTAAGTGATCTCCTTTGCAAGTGTCGTGTAATTCGGTTTTTTAAAAAAAGTTATGAGAAAAATGCTGTTTAAAAGCACAAAAGATACAATTTCAGATATCCATAGTTTCATTTTACGAACACTATCCATGGTTTTGTTCGAACTATCGAAAGACTTTTGGATGCAATAACTTTTTTGGCGAATCAACAGATTAAAAATTGGCAACATGTACACAAAAATATAAAACCAGAGGTAAAAGTCGAACATTTTTGAGTCACCAAATCCGATGGTTATCATAAAATATTATAAAATAGCTAAATTATAAAATTATTATAAAATAAAGATAAATAGGATACAAGACGACTTTGGCTGCCGAAATTTCGAATTTCATAAATTTCGTGTTGCAAAAAAAAACAGAAAAATATATCATTAAAAAATTAGGTAGCGGCCAAATTTGACATTGGTCTTCTGCCAGAATTTTTTCCACTTGCTCTATGGTACTATTTAAAGGAGATGCGCCTTTTTCTATCCTATCGATTGTATTAACTATCGAAGTCTAAACTATCGAGTGGTGGCAGAGATCTTTTGGACAAGAATGGCTTACATTTCGAATTCAAGAATATTTAAAGTTTTCTTTTGAATGGCCTTGATATGTTAATATAAATACTCCGTAGGTGGCTCCTTTCCCAAAATAAAACTAAATGAAATCATTGCAGCACTGAAGATTCCCGACCCTGTATTTAAATTGCATAGTTTAAGTGTATGAAATTTTAGACAAAAACCTGGCTGCTTAGCTTCAGAAAACCTCCACCAGTAGGATGCTTCAACGGACTGTTAAACACCCTGCTTCTCAAGCAAAGGTTTCGGTACTTTGTTCTTATTTACCGAGAATTTAAATGCCGAAAAAATGAATAAAATATATCAAAAGGCTTTGTTACTATCTGCTAAGCAATGGTATATCAAGAAAAATGAAAGCTGGATCCTTCAAGAGGACAACGATGCGAAACATCGGAGTCGAGCGTGTAGCGAGTGGAAGGCGCAAAACGGATTTCTCACTTTAGATTGGCCATCTCAGTCACCGGATGCAAATTCCATAGAAAATGTGTGGGCTCTGATGAAAATGCAGCATCGCAGAGGCAAGCCATGTAATTTAGATCAACTTTCTCGACAAATTCGGAAAATTTGGAGATCTTTTCCGATAGAATATGCAGAAAAACTAGTGGAAAGTATGCCCCGACGGTGCCAGGCCATAATTGACAATGCAGGAGATTGGACTTGCTACTGAGGTATATGCATTGAGTATTGACGACCAAATTATCAATAAATTTGCGAATTTTCGAAAAATCAATTATTATTATTAAACAGTGACTACGCTCTTATGTAACAGACTGTAAATACTCAAATAAGCACGTAGCCCAAATCAGCTTCTCTCATACTTATTTTCCACCCGTCACCAAATTCATATTCAAACCAATATACCCTCCTGCCAGTTAGTGTATTAAAAGCAGCAGAAAACGCCGCGATAAATAAAAAATGTCATGCAATTGTAATTAATTTTCATGTTTGCATGCACTCATAAGGCCGGCCGGCCGGTCAGGTTGATGCTGGGAATACAAATGAGCGGGACGGGACCATGTCAAGGGTATCAACAGGCAGCATCAGTTGATCGGCAGCAACTGCAACACTTCTTTGTTGTAGTTGTAGTTGTTGTTCTTGTTGTTGTAATTGTTGCAGTTGCATGAAATTGAGTGCATAATGTTAATAATAATTGCCGCATACTTAAATATGCCAACCCTGGCGTGCATCTGTATGTGTATCTGTGTGTGTCAGTGTGTGCGTGTGTATTTGTTTTTGTGTGTAAATGTGTTTGAGGCGAATTGAGAGCGGCGGCCACAGTTAAGTAAACGGCATATTAAATGCTCATCATGCATGCCAAAAGAGCGAAAGCGAATTGGGAGGGAGTCTGCTCTTAAAAAGGAAGTTCAATAAGTGGGTGAGTGGGTGAGTGGGGAGGGGAGAGTGCGAGCGGTGTCGGGTTGATTGAGCATTGTTGAAATTGTGTCGCAAACAATTGAAATTTGCGCTTTATACAAAAAAAAAAAAAACCACCAAAAGCGAATCTACAAAAACAAATACATTAACAAAAGCCGGCATATAATATGTAGCTGTGTGTGTGTGGGTATGCGTGTATGTCTGCGTCTATGTGTGTGTTTGCGGCACACGTTATACGCGCTGTCAGTTGTCAAAAATTGAGCATGAACAATTGAATTTTAATTGCGAAGCAGCAAATATGGCAAACGTTGCGCATACGCCGCATGGGTCAAGCTATTTTTATTTATCGTTGCTTTTTTTTTTTGTTTTTAAATTTTATTGTACAGCGTCAAACAGCATATAAACAATAAAATAATTGAATTTAAAGAATGTTGAATAAAGCAGATAAAAGCACAGTTTAAAACTAAATACACATAAATGGCAATCAGCATGGAAACAAAATTCTGACACAGTTTTATTTGAGTAAAATGTTATCAACATTCGAAAAATGTTTCCAAAAATATAGTAAAATAAATCTAATTTTTGGGACGGTTTTATAGGCTCAGTAAAAAAGACTTAATATATTTACATTTAAAAATTTTAAAAATTTGATTGAATATTGATGAAATATGGAAGGATGTCAGCATTTCGTAAAAAAGCCGATTTATAAGAAAACACGATTTGAAACCGAATAATTAGGAAATCTTCTAATTTTCGGAATATATTTTTGGAAAGGCCTGTAAAATATAAAAGAATATAGAAGAGCGTCGAATATTTATATAAAAGCCGATTTATTTGAAACCAAATTTTTAGAAAATCTTCTCTTTTTCGGAATACATTTTTGGAAAAAGCCAATAAAATTTAGTAAAAAAGAAATAAAAATATTGCCATTTTTAAATTTAAAAGTTTTATAAGGTAACAAAAAAAATACAAAACAAGAAAAATCACAAAAGAGCTGCAAATTTTTATTTAAAAGCCGATTTATACAAGAAAATACGATTTGGAAGCGCGTTATAAGTAAATCTTCTTACTTTCGGACCGTCAATAAATCTCACTAAAATTTAAAACAAATAAAAAATTTACATATAAAAATATACAAAATTTTTAAAATAACAAAAAATATAGAGGAGCGTCAAATTTTCATATAAAAGCCGATCTATATAAGAAAACACGATTTGAAAGCGCATAATAAGTAAATCTTCTAACTTTCAGACATGCCAAAAAAACTAAAATTTGAAAAAAAATATATTTTTACATTAACGAATGTTAAAAATTTTGAAAGATATAAAAATATATAGAAGAATGACAAATTTTCATATAAAAGCCGATTTTAAAAAAAAAAACAAGATTTGAAACCGAATAATTCATAAATTTACTATTTTTCGGAAATGCCAATAAATCCCACTAAAATATAAGAAATTATACATTTACAATAAAAATTTAACAATTTTTAAAGATGTCAAAAGACAAAACTAAAAAATATAAGTAAATTCTTTAATTTTCGGAAACGAAAAAAATGAATTTCGCATAATTTTGATGAATTAAAACAAATATAAAAAACTGAAAAAAAAGTTAAACGGATTTCCAAATTTTTAAAAAACAGGAAAAATATTAATTTTGCATTTAAAAAAAATGGCGGACGTAAAGTCGGGTGCGGACGACTTTAGGATACCCTGTACCACTAGCTTGTAATAAAGTCCGATTTCTTCACAAAAAACCAAAAACAGAAGAATTTTTAAGCAAAAAATTTTTTTTTGACCGATCATTCCTATAGGAGCTATATGATATAGTCAACCGATTTCAATAAAATTTGACACAATGCTTAAATACTTTAAATAAGATCTGAATGCCAAATTTATTTCAAATATCTTTACAAACAAACAAAACACATCGAATTTTGTATAAAAAACGTGTTTTTGGACCGATTGGTCCTATGGGAGCTATATGATCTAGTCAAACGATTTGGATTAAATTTAGTGCAGTGCTTAGGAACTATAAAATACTCACTAATGTCAAATTTGGTCCCAATATCTTAACAAACAAACGAAACACAACAAATTTTGTTAAAAAATCGATTTTTTGGAAGATCGGACCTATGGGAGCTATATGATATAGTCAACCGATTTTGATCAAATTTGGCACATTGCTTAAGTGGTCTAAAAAATTTCCAAACGCCAAATTTGGTTACGATATCTTTATTAAAAAACGAAATATAGCGAATTTTTCTTTAAAAAAGTTATTTTGGCCGATCGGTCCTATGGGAGCTATATGATATAGTCAACCGATTTCGATCAAATTTGGTACAGTGTTTGGGAACTATAAAAACTTTCGAATACTAAATTTGGTTACGATATCTTCATAAACAAATGAATTATTCATCTAAAACGCTTTTTTTTGTCGAGGTCGTCTCAAACACCCCCATGGAGCTATATAATTTATCCCCGATATCAAAAAAATAAAATAAACTTGCCTCCTATGGAATAATATGGGATCTAATTGAAAGTTTGGTAACTCAGCTCTTACCATCTCTGAGATCTAGGGTTCACACGGACGGACGGACGAACAGACGGACATGGGTATATCGACTTCTCTATTCACCCTGATCATATTTTAGGTAACTTTGGGGTGTCTCCGACGTCTCCTTCTATATGTTACATACATTTTCGGCTTGCACAAACTTAATATACCCTTGGTACCATACGGTACAGGGTATAAAAATAAATTAATTTTTGGAAACGTAAAAATTGTATCTTGCATAAAAAATAATAATGAAATTCATTTTGACGAATTAAAAAAATATATAAAGTACTTAGAAAAAAAAATAAAAAACTGAAACAAAAAGTTCAACGGATGGCAAAATTGCAAAACCGCAAATTAGAACCAGCCGAATTTTTGTTCTCAATTTGTTTAGACATCTTTACAGAGAAGAGAGGAAGAAGGTGAGTCTTACTTCTTAAGGCTTGCCCAAATACCGCTTACGAAATATATTGAAATATCTGAAAGTTTAAATAAAATCGGAGTTGTTAACACAGTGAGGAAAAATTAGCTCTGGCATGGCAACCCAAAGAGAATTTAAGAGAATTCAGTTTCCCAAATCTTTTCGAAAGTGAATGTTAGAAGAGATGAAGAAAATTTGTTTTCACCAAATTTTGGGCATAATTTAAAGGCCTCAGTAAATTTTATTTTGATACATTCTGAGCATTAAGTTCGGAACAGCTGTTTCGCAAAAGTGTTTGCCAAAAGTGATAAACAATTATTTTCGAAAAATTGAGATTTTCCAATTCAGATTAAAATCAATAACAAGCCAATCATCGTCAACATCAATGTATTCAATAACCTGCCCCTTAAAGCTGTCTTAATATACGACTAGTCGTTAGAAAAATACTTTGATTGCCTCATAAAAAGAAGAGTATGGGAACAAATTGTAAACGGAATCAAAATCGATATAAGTTGCCGTTGGTTGTTGCTCCGCTTAAGCACTTAATAAACCCTAGAAACTGAATGCCTAGTAATGGCTACTAAGGCTTCTTTTTTTACCTTCACTAAGCCAGAGCACGCACTCGCATAGAACACACACAGGGAGATATTGTGGTATCCACACACAGATACACACTCACACATATCTACGGGCATTAAAACTGTCATTACTTGCCATATTTATGAACAGCTGACAGACTGACAGAATCGCCAAGTGTCCCAATGTCCGGCAGACAGAACGGCGTGCAAAAATCCCAAAACACAAAGACAGGCGGAATTGCAGAACTGCCGCATAGACCAGTTGACAACAACAACAACGACAACGACAACAACAACAGCGGCCAGTGCCAACAAAGAACACTGCAGGCTGTCAACATGCCAGCGCTCCTAGTGGACTCTGACATGATGTGGTTCGGAAGGCGGTGGGGCGTCTGTCCGTTCATATATACGGGCCAATCGGGGAGAGTAGAGAGGGCGGACTGTCGAGTGTGTCCATTGATGACGCTTTTTGTAAGCTGTGCGTGCTGAAAACCAACCATGTGACATTAAAGCGCAGCAGCAGCAGCGGCGGCAGCGACCATGTGGCCATGTGACGACCATGAGGCCCCATGGAAGAGTTAATGAGATTTAAGCAGTAAGGCATAAAGCAAACGACTGTCGAGACAAACCCTGGACTGGACATGGCGCGTTATGAATTTAATAGGCCTGCCTAGGGAGTAAACTGAGACAGACCCGACAGACCCCCATACTGTGGGTCAACGAGCGTTCTTGTTGTTGTTGTAGTTGTTGTTGTACTCAACGAAGCGCGACAAAAATGAAACATACTAAAAAAATAATTTGACAAGCAAAATTTTACGACATTGTTAGAGGCCCGGAACTTATGACAAAACCAAAGAAAGAAGCAAAATAGTTAAGGGGTGATTTTTTTTGGGAAACTATTTTGAGGGCGTCGAACAATCTGTTTGTATATACTTTGATACTTTTTGTGCTGTTAATTAAGCGAAGAGTTATCTTTTTGCATAGAAGTTCCGAGTTTAATTTTGAATGTTTTTTTAAAGGGAACTCAGCCCCTATGAAAATAATATGTATGCATAGTAGTTTAGTTTTTATACACAAAAAAATCTAGAATACAATTCTTACATTCAAATTAAATTGAGTAAAAATAAAAATATCTAACTATTGTATTAACTAGTCAAAAATTTTCAGAGATTCCAAGAAATTCCCAAATGGAAAAAACGTAAATAATTTTTGTTAAAAAGTTGAAATTTAACCATTTGGTATTCGAAAGTTTATTATAGCTCCCAAGTACTGTACCAAATTTTATCAAAATCGGTTGACAATATAATATAGCTCCCATAGGACCGATCGGCCAAAATAACTTTTTTAAAGAAAAATTCGCTATATTTCGTTTTTTAATAAAGATATCGTAACCAGATTTGGCGTTTGGAAATTTTTTAGACCACTTAAGCAATGTGCCAAATTTGAACAAAATCGGTTGGCTATATCATATAACTCCCATAGGGCCGATCTACCAAAAAATCGATTTTTTAACAAAATTTGTTGTGTTTCGTTTGTTTGTTAAGATATTGGGATCAAATTTGACATTCGTGAGTATTTTATAGTTCCTAAGCACTGTTCTAAATTTAATCCAAATCGGTTGACTATATCATATAGCTCCATAGGATCAATCGGTCCAAAAAAACGTTTTTTATACAAAATTCGATGTGTTTCGTTTGTTTGTAAAGATATTTGAAATAAATTTGGCATTCAGATCTTTTTTAAGTTATTTAAGCACTGTGTTAAATTTTATTGAAATCGGTCGACTATATCATATAGCTCCCATAGGAACGATCGGTCAAAAAAAATTTTTGCATAAAAATTCTTCTGTTTTTGGTTTTTTGTGAAGGAACCGGACTTTATTGCAAGCTAGTGGTACAGGGTATCCTAAAGTCTTCCACGCTCGACTTTACGTACGCCATTTTTTTAAAATAAAATTAAAAACTCTTAGGACATGATCAAACAAATCTCAAATCAATAAGTAAATAATAATAAATTTAAATAAATAATAAAAAAAACCAATTTAATATCAAAAACTGATAATTCTAAAAAGAAGACTAAGATTTGGATCAAAATATTTAGATTTCTACATAAGAATATTTTAAACTATAACCAAATATTTTTAAAATGAGATAAAAAATTCGTAAAATATGATCAAACAAAAATCGAAATTCTTAATAGAAAACTAAAATTTTGTCAAAAAATATTTGGATTTTTAGCGTAAACAAAACATTTTTTAAATAAGAGTAAAAATTCTTGGGACATTATCAAACAAATCTCAAATTAATAACCAAATATTTTTTAAGTGAGAACAAAAATTCGTATAATATGATCAAACAATCTCAATAAATAAATAATAAATAAAAAAACTTAAAATTTTTCAAAATGATTAATTTTGCGTTAAGCTCGTTTTTGGCCGACCGGTCCTGTGGGTGCTATATGAAAAAATCAACCGATTTTGATTAAATATGGTAAAGAACTTGAGATTTATAGAAAACTTTAGAATACCAAATTTGGTTGCGATATCTTTATAAACAAATGAATTATTAAGCTAAAACTTTTAGCTTTTAAAAGAAATTTAGATCTTTCACTTTTAACAAAAGTTCTTGTTTTTTCCATATATTTTCTCCGATTTTGATAAATAAACACAATTTTTCTTGGTAATCGACTGAACTTTATGAGCCATAAATAAAACAGTAATCTAATTTTTTTTTAATTTTAATATTTATGTTGAAAATGGAGTTTCTCTAGAAAATCTGCAAAAATTAGGTAAAATCTCATATTCATAAATAAAGACCAAACCGTAAATTTAACAAAAATATGTGCCAAATATAGTCGATTAACAATTCAATTATCAGCAGTTTGGAAAAATATAAAATACAAATCAGTTTTGTATAGCCAGAGACATTTTCTTTTGGATTGAGTTACTTTTTTTTTTTAATTTCGAAAAGTGTTTTTTCAAAAAATCTAAAAATCCATTCAGTAAAAAAAATTTTTTCAAATTATTTTCGGTTTTGCCGTGCATTTTACTACGAAAACAAGTAAAATGCATAAGTTTAGGATGCAATTTTCTGTAAGCTAGTGTTATGAAGAATATCTTAAATAATGGGCTTCAACTTAATTATCAACATTTTCGCTTAAGTTTTGAAAGCACAAGATATTTCCATGCCTTAAAATGCGAAGTTTTTTTTTAAAATTAAGAAGTAAATTTTAAAAAAGCAAAGACAATATAGTTAAAATAAAAGTATCATAATTTTATTGTAAAATATATAACACTAGTCGACAAATTTCACACTTTTTTTCTCCAGAGATGAGACTTATATTTTATGTTTCAGCATTAAAAATCCGTATTTTTTATTATCCTTGATTTTTTTTCTAGGACTATTTTAGTGAAAAAGAACCTTTTCAAAACCTTTTAAAATATAAGTCTCATCTCTGGAGATTTTTCATCGTCGACTAGTGTAATATATGGCTCTGACGAGAATGTTTCAAATTTTCCCCCTTTTTTTTGTATTATTAACCAGCTAAATACTTAAGAGTCCCAAAATTGAGCTTATATTGAAAAAATATTTAAAATAAATCTTATATTTTTTCCTTGACGTACATATCGCAACTTAGAACAAAAAAAGCAAAAATTAATTGCATAAAATAAATCTTAGTGCTACTAAACCGTTTTTCTGAAATTTTTGTGCTAAATAAAATCCGCTGAACATTATGATTATATATTCTATTTCACTAGTATTGAATATAAGTGCAGAAATTCTATATATACATATATAAATTCTTTAAGGAACCAATTATTTTTTCCAATTATTACAAATGTTTTATTTCTAAAAATTTATATAAGCAATATAATTATATTTTTTTAACATAGCTAAACGAAAAAATAAGCTTGAAATATTTTAGTCTGTCTCAACATCAGTCTGAGTATCATTCTCTTCTAAACTAAAAAAAATAGCAATAATTTCGTCTCTAAAAAAAACCCACACAACCTTTGCTAAAACTCTCTCGAAAAAAAGCACCCTCTATATATGCGCTAAAGCTGAAGCGTCTTAGTGCTTATAAAATGTAACCAGCTTCTTGCTGTTGCTGACAATGTCTTTAAATGGCTAACATAAAAAAAAATTGTGTACGCGTTTTTCCTGGAACTCACAAAAGACAACAACTACAACAACAACGAAGACAGCCCGTAGCATTTCCAAGACTTGGTTGGACTCGAAGGAAATTTAAACCGCTGACATATGTAAACCTTCAAGCGAGCTAATCAATCAAACAATAAATCCGAAAGCAACAAAAGCAACAAAAACAACAACCACAGGCTTCATTAAAAATAAATTGCAAACCGCCAAACAAAACCAAGAAGTCCGGGAAGTTTACCGCTGACTGAGCCGAGCCGAGCCACCCACTCAAACATTTACTCTGACAAACTGTCAAACTGTGTGTGTTGTGTATGTGTGAGTGTGTGTGATTTATCTGGCAGCCATTTTGCGACCCACGCTGACATTTGACATGCGTTTGCCAACTTGAAACCGACAACTTGGCTAACAAATAAGCAACATGCCGCACACTATGCCAGATAGCTAGATATATGCAAATATGCGAACAAAAGGCCAAAACCAAAACCAAATTCAAAACCCCAAACCAAATCCTTAGCCAGAGCCAGAGAGCCCAAAATTTATGCAGCACATGCAAATTTGACTTGACTTGACTTGACTGGGCTGCAATGACAGACCGATAGATAGATTAAACGGTAGCCCAAGTTGCAGGTCGACAGCGATGCCTCCAACGCCGCCGCCGCCAACGCCGCCGACGCCGCCACCAAGTCGTACACCAAACCAAATGCATTTGAAAACGATTTGAAAAGCGTTCAATCAAACTAGCTGAATGAATGCCTTTTGACTGCCATCAAGCAAACTACCCAGCTCTATCCATCTATCTGGATAGGTATACCCGGCTAGTCAAAGGAATGGATCAATGTCGGCTGGACGACGACGACGGCCTGGTCTGGTCTGGTAATTTATGCTCATTTGTAAGCGTATGAAAGCATGAAAAATTTGATTGTGCTGCGGTAATTTTTTTTTACCCGACAAGGAATCATGTTTTTGTTTTGTTGGCCTCCATTTATGAACGGGTCAAGCATGTAGGTTGGCTAATATGAGTGTGTAAGCCGGGTTAATAGGTTTTTGAATTTATGGCGGAGGAAAGTAATTCGGGCTGCTTGGTACTGTAATCCATGAGTAGGCGGCTAGAGTTGAATCCAATAAAAAGATGAACCAGAGCCCACATTTACTCTACGAACAAAAATCTATCGATCAGCCCAGGATATTCGTTTTTCCTGGAGCCCACAAAAGTCTACAACAACAAACCAAAGCATTTGAGAGAGTTGGACTGTGAGGGAATTTAAGTCGCTGACCCATTTTTGCATCTCAAACCAATCTCTATCGATCACCAGACGATATTACTTTAATTTGGATTTTCAAGCCGAAACACGAATAAATTCAAATTCGAATTCTAAAATATTAAAAAATTATTGTAGTAACTCGGTTTACTTGGTCTATGAGGAGGCTACTAGAGTTTGATCCAATAGAAAGATGAACCTGCGCCCCTTCTTTCTCTTTGACCCAATATCTATCGATCAGCTATCATTATATTTATTTTCCTGGAACCCATAGAAGACAACAAATATATCAAGAACCCAAAGCATTTCTAAGATTTGGGCCGTAAGGGATTTGATGTCGCAAAACCATTTGTGCGATTCGAACCAATCTCTATCCCTATTCCCACATGATATCATTTTAATTTGGAATTTGAAGCAGAACCACAAATAAATTGGATTTCTAAAATATTAAAAAATTAAATATAATTAACTAAGTTGCGTTGCGTCCAATTTCAAGACATTTTTTGTGTACGATTTTTGTCGGAATCCTGATTTGTAAGCAACTTATTGCCGCTAGAGGGCGCAAGCAAGTTGACATCGCTAGATGGCGCAAGCAAAATGTTGCTTATTTGTTTTCACAATAGTATGAAAGTCATAAACATTATATTTTATGTTGGTAAATTAAAAGAATTGCCAGGAGTGGAGGTTGGTCAGCGAATTTAACAAAAGTCGAAGGCCCCTAGTGTATAAAATGAATCAAAAGTTAAAGTTCGAAGTTGCCTAAGACACTGCAAAAAAATGTGACTTATTTTAACCACATAATTTTATCTAAAATTATTTAAATAAGCCTTGGCTGGAGGCAAAACTTAGGTTTAGAGTACCGCCGAAAGCAGCTCCAAGAACCGAACCTAAGCAACCGACAACTTCGAGCTGGCGTACCGAGTCACATACAATCATTTACCTTTCGTAGTGTAACTAATTTCTGAACTATAATGTAACTCCAACTATAAAAATCCCTATCACATACTAAATTATACTCTCTTCATAGGATCCTGTCCAATTTATAATTAATGATTGGATAATGATAATGTAAGAAATAAGAGAAGACTCGCGAGAAGCAGATTCTCCAGGCGAGACTGTAACTCGGAAGCTTATTTTGAAGGGCACCTAGGTTAGGTTGTATAAGCAGTTCAGAAAGTAACTAAGATCACCCAGAGATCATGGAGGTCTCCTGTCTAGCAGGAGTTCAGAATGTAAGAAATTAGAAGACTCGCGAGAAGCAGATTCTCCAGGCGAGACTGTAACTCGGAAGCTTATTGAGGCCACCTAGGTTAGGTTAGGTTAGGTTAGGTTAGGTTGTATAAGCAGTTCAGAGAGTAACTAAGATCACCCAGAGTCCATGGAGGTCTCCTGTGTAGCAGGAGTTCAGATGTTCGTTTGGATCGCTTTAGGCCAGAGTGCTCGAAAGATGCAACAACCGGACACCATGTCCCATTCTCTTTCCGCCATTTCTAGCAGTCTCCCTGATTTCTGATGATCTTTCTACGTCCATAACCGCAGGGTTAGCTGACAGCGCTGAGCCGTTTCTGGCGCAATTGTCCGCCAACTCGTTACCAGGGACACCTGAATGACCCGGAACCCAACAGCGGGTTATTGAGTGGTGATGGATACGGTTGAGCGCTAGCGTCGTGTTACGGATTAGTTTACTCTTTATGGTGTGCGATGACAGACCTTGAATAGCAGCCTGACTATCGACAAGAATTACAATGTTTCTTGGACTTTCGTCCAATGTGCCAATAAGTCTAGATGCCAGACTGCTGTTATCTCTACTTGAAAAACACTTCACCAGTCGGAGAGTTGGAATAAAAGCTTCGTTGAAAGCTCTTCAGAGTAGATGCCTGTTTCTTGGACCTTCGTCCAAGGTGCCAATAAGTCTAGATGCCAGACTGCGGATATCTCTGCTTGACAAAACACTTCACCAGTCGAGGAGGCGGAATGAAAGCTTCGTCGAAAGCTCTTCAGAGAAGAACTCATTCATCCTCGAACCATCAGTATAGATCGTCAGCTCGTTGCTTTTTAGGGGGTTTCTTTGCATCCAATCCAATTCATAATATTGGATCATAACCTTTTCGTATCCGTTGATTTTCATATAAAAGCAATAAAAAAATGCTTACTTCCTAAATTTCTTCTCATAATATTCAAAAATAATTTTTACCAAAAGTAATAAAAATAAATTTATTTTCTTACTAAATGCAAATCCGTTCCGCTAGTTCCTACTGGGCATGCAGCCTATCCAAAAGCCCTTTGCAATTGCTAAGGAACTTTAAATGACAACAAAATAATATTGCAAAAAAGGCCAACTAAATATCGTAGCCCTTATTGCCGCATAGCTATCAACTACGGCTAACAAGCTGGACAAGAGCCAGCCTTTTGTCCTTGTAGGGCGCACCAGTTGACAGGAATCCAAACTAGTTTTGTTAACGTTTTGCCCTTTTATAGAACGTTACCAATGACAGCGGTTTAAAACTTGACTAAGCACGCACACAAACCCAACAACATTAATCAAGCATTTTTAATGGACAGGCCGCAAGGACAACGAAAAAATACAACAACAACAAGCAACAATGCAACATTCAATTGCAACAAATTGGTTTCAAATGCGACCCGCGCAAATAAAATCAAATCAAATCAAATGCATCCGTACAAGAAACCAAAGTTGCACGCATTTATTGTTGTTGTTGAGTTTGTTGTTGTTGTTGTTGCAGGTTTTAGTTGTTGCCACGTTGCTCCACATTATTGTTAACCACAGCGTCTAACAAGTTACAGTGACGTGCAACAAAACAGCAGCATCGAAAATAATTGGCTGCCATGGCAAGCCAAAAACGTTTTGCCAATTGTTGCAAGTCTCTCAAATGTTGCTGACGCTTTCGATGATGTTGCTACGAGTTGTTGTTGTTGTTGTTGTCAGCGTTGTTGTTGTGACCATCGCTGGGTAACAAGTGTAAAAGCAACATTGTATCTTACTACTTTGAGCAACCTGACTGCTTTGAGATAACTAAACAAAAATTCCAGAGTTGCTTTAACGCCAACTAAGATACTCTTCATATTCTAGAGATTGTTTTTAATTTCTGAAAAGTTGCAGAAATTTTTAATGAAATTTTTGGTAGATTCCAAAGAAGTTCTTTAATTAAACAAATTTTCGTTTAGAATATATTTGACAAAATGGTTGTATACTAAAAATTACGTCTGAAAGAATCTTAAATTTATTTTCCTTGGTCAGTTTAATAATTCTTTAAGATACTTGGCTTCAGGTTGAAAAATCGATTTGAGATTTTAATTCAAACGAATAACTTTAAAAGATATTTATTTCTTAAGCTCAACTAAGGTACTCTTGCTATCTTCTGCATAAAACATTGTAGAAACATATGAGGACATTTTTTTTATATTGATCCGGTTCCAAAGTGGTTTTTTTAATTGAATAAATTTAGTTTTAATATTTTGGACTAAAATGCAAAGTAATAAAGTCTGCAAGTATCTTTTTGGTGTAGGCTCAGTTCGCCAATTCGTATCTATAAGATACTTGGCTTCAGGTTGAAGAATCGTTTTGAGCTGCTTGTTTTTACTCAAAATATTTTTTTTTCAAACAAAATCAATATTTAATGAAAAATCAATGAATAAAACTTTTTGTTATTACGCAAATTTTGTATTTTTTAAACGAATCCTTAATAACAAAATCAAAATAAAAAAAAGTAAAAAATAATTTGATTTTTCATACAAAAACACAAATTTCGAGGCCCGAAAAATTCGCAACATAAAAATCGCAGACTTAACTTCAAAAAATCCTATAAAACGAAGTATCTGATGGAACTGGAGATTTTTAACTCGAGTTCAAAAAAATCGCACAAAAAAATGATATATGGTTTTTTGAGGTTACCAAGACCTGGTGACAGCTGATTCAGATTAGGTATTTTTTAATGGCTGATTTATTTATAAGGATTTTTTTGTATGATTTTTTTAAGTTATAGGAAAACTATCTCTCATCCCCATATGAAGTCTTATATATACATTTTTTTATGGCTGGTTTATGTAGAAGATTTGTATTTAAAATAATTCTGGGACATAGACAACTCCTAATCGACTAAATAGTTGAATTTCCTAATAAAGAACCAGATTTTACCTAAAAACATGGAACTGTTTTTCTATTTTTCATTTCATTGATTCTTCACCAACTAAATTGTTATAGTCAAATTTAAAAGTCGTAAATATTTAGTGAAATGGTTTATTTTCACTATTTTATTAATTTTTTATATATGTATTTCTATAAATAAAACGATTATTTATTATTTTTAAGTATTCATTGGGAAGTAAAATTGTTAGAAGTAATTTTTACCGAATTTGGTTGATATATTTGAAAAAACAGTAATAGATTTCATTATTAAAATCTATATCAAAATCATAATCTTACTATAATAATAATGTTGTCAAAACAAAAGTAGAAATATTTTTTTTTTTTTTCGTAGATATACTCTAAAAAAGAACGAGAACTTTTTAGAATAAAGAAGAAATTTCATATAGTAAATATAAATTCCATTATTTCCTTTTTTTTTTTAAGAATTTAAACGTTTGTGAAAGTTTGTATATGCTTGAGAAATCTTATGTATACAAAATATTTATAAAAAAAAAATATCCGTTTAGACAAAAATCTACGTCAAAATCCAAAAAACAAAAACCTTGACCTAAAGATTTTTAAAATATTTTTGATAAATTCTTCAAGATCATTCATTTTGGTAAATGCTTTAGAAATTGAATAGTCAAATTTTGTGAAAATTTGCATCTGCTTGAAAAATCTTATTGATGCAGAATATTATTTAAAATTCCGCTAAGACAAAAACGTATGACAAAATTTTTTAAAGAGTTTTCTTTACATTTTTTAATGATTTAAAATTTTTATTAAAGAATTTAAAATATTTTTTAAATTTTGTATATGCTTAAGAAATCTTGTAGTTAAATTTTGAGGTCTAATATTTAAAATGTGCATGCGCTCCAAATCTTATAACAAAGTTAAGGTACTTCTGATACTCTTAATTCTCAAATAGTTTCCTTTCTTATCCGTTTTCTAGTTAGTCTCAGCTGCCTCTGCAATTTGCAGCCAAACGAGAGCTACAGGAAATTAACTGCCACTGCAACTTCAATTGCAACGAGCAATTGCCTTACTAGGTCTGCCTCAGACCCGTCGCCACTCTGTGGCCACCCTAAATTTATATACCTCGAACCGAACCGCCGAACGAACCACTTAAGGTAAAAGTTGCGTGTTGTGTGAAAATTATAACTACATAGCAACAAAGATAGTCAAAGCTAACTAGATACAGACTAGTCTCAAAACGTTCAAATAATTAAAGCCCAGAAAAGGCAAAGTATCTAATCAAGTTTAGCTAATACAGCCAAATACAAAGCAAAAACTAAATGCAGTTACTAAGTAAATAAACATGCAACTTGAAACGTGCTGAACGTACAATTTCTAGCGGGGTAAACTCCCGACTTTTATTTATTATTTACTTGAATATTTTTTACCTTTTTTACCGCTGTGCGGCTGTCAACATATAACCAAGTCGAATCGGGCCAAACTGCGGGCTTTGGATGGGATTGGGGGGGACTTTGACGACGAGTGCAGTTTTATGTAAACAATAACAAAAACACATTTCTGACGCGTGATTTTGCATAAGTTGCCACAAAGTCAGGCGCAACAGACAACAACAACAACAATAAAACAAAAGCAATAACAAAAGCAACAACAGCAACAACAACAACCATAAGCATATCCTTTCACATGAATATTTATGCCAGGGGAACTGCGCACGTATTTTTACTTTAGAGAGCGAGAGAAATCTAAGACCATAAACGAAATCTTCGTTAATAACAACAGCAGCAGCAGCAACATCATCATCGTCGTCATCTTCATCATCTATGTCGTCAGATTCATAATGAGTAAAAGTTCTTATAGCTACACTGAGAAAAACGAGGCGTTCTAATAAAGATTTTACAATTTTAACTCACATTAGGTGAGAAAAATTTAAAATTAAACGAATTTCCAAATTTTAAAAAATTAATGCACGGTCCCTAAAAAAAATATAATTTCTTATAAGATTTCGTAAAGCACATATTCGATTAGTTATAAACCGAAAACCAGTTTCACGAAAAAAGGAAAAAAAAAGGTTGAAAATGAGAGCGAGCAACCTGACAAAAGTAGTCGCCCTAATCTACATCTTGAAGACGGAAGAAGGCATCGTAGAGTTAGTTATCTTTACAAAAGAGCTTTCGAGTTGGTGTGGCAGTGTATGTCCATAAGAACTTTGGATTAGTTTTAAATTTCAATGAATCCATTAATTCTTGTCAAGAGCTATCCTCGTGGATTTTAAGCCATTGAATCCCAATCCGTGGCCCAAAAGCCCACAATTTTGACTTTCATTAGATTACAAAGTTTAAAATTAAATGCATTTGAACATCAAAAAAAATATAATACACGGTTCACTAAAAAAAATATTTTTTACAAGATATGCGAAATAGCGGGTCCCACATATTTGATTAATCATATACATACATAAAAAATACAGTCCCACAAAAAATCAAAATAGAAAATCGGTTTACATAAGATAACGCTATCTTTGGGTATTTTAAGCCATTGAATCCGAATGTATAGGAAAAACCTTCAATCCCAAGTGTTATAAAAAATCTCTAAAAACCGCATGAAGCGATTTATTTAAGAGGCTGTTCCTAAGGCTAGACCACAAAACTGATTGCATTTCTAAGTTCTGACACAATCTCCAAAATAGCTCTTTTCAATTAAACCAGAATTAAAGGTTACAGTACCTCAAAAAACAACAGAGTTTTTTTCGATTTATAGTTCTCAAAGAAGTTTTCATGCGTTTTTGGAGTCTCTGAATCCGAATCCGAGAATAATAGCACGTTCTAAGATTAGCTCCAAACTTCTCCTCTTTTAGAGGTTGTTTCAGAACCCTGACGGGCTGAGGTTTTTTTCGAATTCGAACTCGGATTTAGTGATCTCAAAACATATAAGAAACATTGTTGGACAACACGCCTAAATTACAATGCTGTCGGATTTTTAGAAAGTATGTTATAAGAAAGCCACACATTAAAATATATTTTTAATATTGGAGGATTGAACATTTTCGCAACATATTTTAAGAATCGTTGAATCCGAATCAGTGTTCTAAAAAAGAGGGTCAAGTCAGAGCTCAGACATAATATCAAAAGGACTTATTTAGGGGATTATCTTAAAACTCTGATGTGAGGGATTTTTTTGAACCTCGGATTCGGAATTTGTAAATCCGAAAACATATGAAATACTGTCAACTCAAAGCTCAAACATAATCTTAAAAAGATCTATTTAGGGGGTTATCTTAAAACTCTGATGTGTTGGATTTTTTGAACCTCGGATTCTGATTTTGTGAATCCAAAAACATATAAAAATACTGTCGAAAAACTTAAATAGAAAAAAAAAATTGTTGTTTTAGAGGAAATAAGCTCAGAATTAATCAATAAATCCAAAAACATAAGAAATACTGTCAAGTCAAAGCTCAGACATAATAATATTGGGGGATTGAACATTTTTGCAACCCATTTTTTGAATTCAACGATCCGAATCAGTGTTCTAAAAAAGGGGGTCAAGTCAGAGCTCAGACATAATATGAAAAGGACGTATTTTGGGGATTATCTTAAAACTCTGATGTGACGGATTTTTTTGAACCTCGGATTCGGAATTTGTAAATCCAAAAACATATGAAATACTGTCAACTCAAAGCTCAGACATAATCTTAAAAAGATCTATTTAGGGGGTTATCTTAAAACTCTGATGTGTTGGATTTTTTGAACCTCGGATTCTGATTTTGTGAATCCAAAAACATATAAAATTACTGTCGAAAAACTTAAATAGAAAAAAAAAATTGTTGTTTTAGAGGAAATAAGCTCAGAATTAATCAATAAATCCAAAAACATAAGAAATACTGTCAAGTCAAAGCTCAGACATAATAATATTGGGGGATTGAACATTTTTGCAACCCATTTTTTGAATTCAACGATCCGAATCAGTGTTCTAAAAAAGGGGGTCAAGTCAGAGCTCAGACATAATATGAAAAGGACGTATTTTGGGGATTATCTTAAAACTCTGATGTGTTGGATTTTTTGAACCTCGGATTCTGATTTTGTGAATCCAAAAACATATAAAAATACTGTCGAAAAACTTAAATAGAAAAAAAAATTTTGTTTTAGAGGAAATAAACTCAGAATTGATCAGGC
>JBAMAX010002282.1:0-31842 GCA_037043745.1 Chymomyza amoena | reverse complement strand
GAAGTTTTTGTGTACGACTTATGCAATTCGAGATATATGGGCTCAAACATACTGTACGTCCAAATAAAAAAAAAGCCTTCGTGGGAGGAGGTCATCATTTCGATTTTAGACTGTTTTGATGGTTCTTAAATCATTAAGTCAGAGAAATTCCAGCATGCAATCTTTTCCTGGTTAACTCCCTTTTTTTTGTTTATTGTTACTAACTATACTATATTTAAAAACTCTTTAATTGGGGTGTTCACTTAGTCTGACATTTATACCTCTTTGTTAAGGTATTAACATTGTGCACTTTTGCGCTTATGCATTTATGCCCCACAATGTGAATACCTTAATTTTTAAACTTTATGAAACCTAAAATAAAGCAATCAGCTACTCTATCTTCTCTTTAAAAATCTGATAAATCAATGCTGAGAAAATTTCTAAACTTAATCGATTATTGATCGACTTCTTGTTAATTTGGCAGTAATTGATTAAGTCTTGAAAGCTTAAAAAACAACGGACCCCATGTGAACAACTTTTAATATGTATCTTACAAGTGGCTTATAAAATGCTTCCATAAATTCATATACTCTACGTTTGAAGGCAAAAGCGTTTAATAAAATTGGTAATTAACCAAAAGTAACAGCTCCTAACAACAACACCAACAAACAACTGGTGAGTTCAACAACAACAACAACAGCATCTGTAGCATGGACAACGTTGTCGGGAGTTTTAGCAACAACTTCTATGTTAATTAACTAAAAGGCCAAGTTGATATCAAAAGGCGGCAACTTGGCCAACACCAAACAGTAGCTTGTTAGTTAAGAATGCCGTCAGCGTTTTGGCCAACTTGCTGGACATTGGGCAGTGGCAACCCTATGCTCATATACGAGTATATCCAGCGGATACATTTTGTATCTGTATCGTTTTTTGTGCGTTTGTATTAGCGCTTGACAGCAGATAAGATGCGGCGTGGAGGGTGCAAAGTGCAATAATAAAAGAAAATAAGAACAAGAAAATAAATAAAAATAAAGCAGAAAACAGAGCAAAAACTTTTGCGCCTTAATTGGATGAAAATTGTTGAAATATCTTAAGCAGCAAGAAGCAAACGGCAACGAGCAACCGAAGCAATGGTCAAAGCTTTATCCTTTTGGGCAGCTACGAGAGCGAGAGAGCTCTCCACACATAACTCAAAATCCGAACGCATGTCTAAAGAAATCCTTGCTTGTTGCCTAATCAAAATTCCCCAAAAAAGGAACAGAAAAAAAGGGCACAAGGGACTTGAGTTCGCTGATGCTGTGAAACCTGAGCTGAGTGCGTCTTGGGTTTGGGTCCTGTTACGAACTGGAGACTGGAGTCTGGACAAGATTCTTACTTACTACATATATGCAAAAATGAAATACAATTTTTTTATCTTAAACGAAATTGAAATTTGAACTTTTTTTTTAATTAAACTTTTTACCAAACCGAAATCGAAGCTCAGACTGCAATTCAATTAAAATGCGGGTGAGTGATGAGTTTGGAGCTACGCAGGCGCAGACGTGGCCGGAAAAAAACCACTTTAATCACTTTTGTTTTTTCGGTTTTGGCTCTTGGCCAACAACAGACAGTGGCCAACATTAGGCAGTCGGGTGGGCGTTACCAGTTTCTGATGTGAAACTAAATTGAGCTCAGCGGTTTATAGAGGAAAAGGTAAGAGGTCGTCGGAGTAGGCAGGTAACAGCACTCACTACTGAGACTACTCCATACACTTGGCTGGTCTTTTGTGTTCAAATTTTTATTCATTTTTTTTTTGGGCATAACGAAAAATAATTTGAAGCGCTGCTTGAAATGCAAAAAAAAAACAGAGAAGGATCTTCAAAATGAACCCAAACAAAAGCCTAAGCGCGGGTGCTGCGTACAGCAAAAAATCTAAATGGATCCCACACAAATGACTATAATTCAAAGTCTTCTAGACATAAGTTATGATTTCCTACTAAAAACTTGTTCTCTGAGCATACTCACTTGTCTTCTCCTGATAGTATTGATCATCGGTATCGGTAAAGAACCAGGTCTGTAAGAAAAAACACAAAACAAAAATATTTTTTAATTAATAGTTGTAAAACATGTAAATCTCATATTTGCTATAAATCGCAGTCAAATTTGCATATTACCCATTGATATTCATTCATGTAAATTACAACTGTCATGGGAACCCTGAACTTGTAACAAAACTTGGGCACAACTTTGTAGAAACACTTAAATCTACATATGTAGACCATAATTATAGAAAACAAAAACAACTTGAAAAATCTTACAAGAAAGCGCCGGCAATCAGATAAGAATATTTCCCACCATCTAGAAACCGCCAAGAAATAACTCAAGCAAAAAACGTACAAGTCTAGAAATAATCAGTCAGTAATGTGGGTCTGGTTTTTTTTTTAGTTTTTGTTGGGGGTAACAACTGGTTGGACCAGCATGTCTTGGACTTTATGCATCGCTGATTTCTTTGCACCAAATTGTGGCATGGGTAAGTCTAGGTGAAATTAACGACGTTTTTTATAATTAAAGTGAACTTAATTGCAGCAAGACATACAAAATTCTTAAGATTCTTTCGCTATATTAAGATTTTGTTGAGAACACTGAGAAAAAGTCGGAAGAATGGTAAGTAGAATTAGATGTCTTTTAAAATTTTTCAAAGGTCATGATAATTTGAGATAGGCTCCAGAATTAAGTTGAATTTTACTTCGTGAACCTCGTGATTGCGGAATGCGAACTGGTTCATTGTTATAATGAGAAAATACTTTCTTTTTCGAAAGATCCTAACGTTTTTGCCCATTTTATAATTAAAACACTGGAAAAAGTTCGCATAATATTAACCATTGATAGTTTTTCCATTTTGAAGGTTACACTGGTTTAACCCTCCGTCACCATTCATCGGTCCAAATTTTACCATTAACACTTTTTATAATTGTCATAGGATCGATAGGACTAGGAAGGTACATAGGAGCTCAAGTTCCTCTGTTAGGTAAAAATATATTAAATTAAATTCGAAAAAACAAAAATGTCTACACAGACCCGTTTGTCCGACGGAAGGTTAAATGATAAATTAACCTTCTGATTCGAGAAAGAAGAAAATCATATTAATTTTTTTTGCTTGACCACCGCTTGCGAGAATTTTTCGAAAAACATGTTTTTGGTTCTTCATCAATGTATTGTCACAAAAGTTTAATATCCACATACTAGGCAATTAGATCGTAATCGGTTTCGAAGCGATTACGGTGATATACGATATGTACAGATTAAGTTAAAATTATCGAAGTTATGTACAAGCAACCAAAGTCGAAAATGAGCTCCATAACAGAGATGGATATCCGATTTGTTCTCGAGATTTTGAAGAGCAACTGAAAAAAAGTGTTCAAAAACATGTTTTTGGGAAAAATGTCAAAACCGATGCTTAAGAAAAAAACAAATTAACCCAAAAAACACTTTTTACGAAGATTCTACTCGATAAAGCTTAAATTTTTCTAACTAGTGTAATGAATGAAAATATGGCAAGGGCGTCCCGGAAATCTAAAGGCTGACCTCGCCAGCTGAAGGAACTGTCTTCGCCTTCTTTGGTACCGATCTCTACTCAATTCCAATGATTTTAGTGTTCCTTTTGTGTGAAGACATGGACCCAAGTCGCCCATAAACTCACGAACTTTTAGACGACAGTCATTTTAAACGAGTTTTGTGGATTTTTTATTAAGCAGGTTGATCTGGGAAGCTTACTATATCAGTTATAATGACAAATTTTTTCTATGTTGGAAAAACTTTTAACATTGAACTGCATTTTGAAAACTGTCATGTTTCCCCCCATTTTAAGTGTCTTCGAACATTTACCAACACTAGTATTTTTTATTCTGATAATGCCCTGGTGTTATATTTTGAAGAGATCTGAATTGTAAATTTCTAAACGTAATAATATCTTTCAAATTTAAAAGATATCTTTCTACTAAAATAGTTTTATCAAAAAAGTAAGTCGTTAAATATAATTAGGAGTATGTATTTTCTCATATAAAAAAATAAATAATTCCGCTGTTAGACCCCTTAGAGGAGGGGCATGGGGGTCTCTATTAATAACTGTTCGAACAGAACAGGAACCTACAGCTTATAGCCGAATCCGAACGGCGGTGTCTTTAATTAATAGAGACTTTCATGACAAAAAAAAGCGTTTTTTCTCATATATAATACAAAAAAAAACTGTCGAAAAAATAATATTGTAAGCATTTTTTTTAATTCTTCTCATATATAATACCAAAATTATGATAATTTTCTATAGTTTTGAAAGTTTTATTGTTTGGTATATTTCATATGCGGCATAATCTGACGCTAAAATTAATTTAGTATACTCGAACTAAGTTAAATTTCTCTTCCAGAATATATGCGGCTTTGTTCTTTAAAAATTTCAAGATTACATAATTCCAGCTACCAATATCTTTAAAAATTTGACATTTAACAGTTTTATTTAGTGCAAACCGTTTACCTAAATCTTTTTATTTTGAATTTTCAAAAAAAGCCTAAATGGAATCGGGAACTTAAATCCATATAAAAATGAAGATTAAGAATACAGATTCTTTAAGAGAAGTCTGGTTTTTTTTTGTGAAAGAATTCATTTCCTTATTTTCTGCTATCCATTTAAGAATATTTTTATCATAAGTTAAAACAATTTAAATTAACTGATAAAGGATATCTATTACCAACCTAATATCTGGAAAAATGAATAGTACGTTTTTTTCAGTGTAGAGTTTTATCCAAATTATTTTCCTTATAATTTTTATACATTTGACGATACGTTTTTTTCAGTGTAGAGTTTTATCCAAAAGATTTCCTTATTTCTTCTATACATTCGATGATATTTTTTCTCTAAGTTTAAACTAAAAGGTATTTGTATTTCTCACCTACTATTCTCGCTATATAGCACCTTTTTTTTCAGTGTATCGAGAAATCCATTCTCTAATTGAATACATAACAGCTTCACCTAACGACTAAGCAAATTTGATTGCAATTTGGTAATAAAATCTTCTGATTTACGTCTCAATAAGAGTATCGAAGGCTGCCGGTATAAAAAAAATCAGACTGGGTCTAATAATTCTTTTTTTAGTGTTAAGCCAGGCGAAAATCGTTTTAAGTCTTTGACATGTACACGAAGCATTACAAAAATAAAGATACTTGTTGTCGTTGTTATTGTTTTCGTTGTTGAAGTCAGTGTAACAACTACAATATAAAGTTGGACAAGAAGACGCCTGCTCCATAAGGCTATTTCTTATACACTGCAGAGAAAAGTTAAGGAGTACATTAGCTAGTGAAAATGTGTGTAACAAGAAGGAAAATTCAAAGAAGACTCCAGCATGGTTAGAAGGAAGAATAAAAAAATGGGTTCATCTCTCATTTGGGGGGGCTTCCAAAGAGTATCAAAGCTATCAGAACGAGAAAATAATTGGGCTTAGCCGTGTCCATTAGGGTGGCTATCATTTCACATCATCCCGATTTTCATAACCTCACCGCCAGCAAAGTTTGTATCGTATTTTCATGTCCATCAAATACTTTCGGATCGTTATTTATATCATGAGATGTTGCAAAAATGGCCACCCTAATGGACGTCTGCCTGGGACTCCCCTTCTCATAAAAGCCTAAAACGCGACAATATAAAATTTTGTATGCTTCGGTTCTTCACTTGCGCCCAGTTTTTATTGCGCGATTTTGGTTCAATGCAGAGAACTAGTTCAATTTTGCATGACAGCTATATTAAATAATGGGTAAATTTTGACCAAACTTCACACAAATGTGTGACTATAACGAAACACAATTTGACCAATAGACCTAAATTCCTTCTCGAGTGTCTGCTGACTTTATAAGGTTGGGGTTACATTTTTGTATAGTAGCTATATGAAATAATGGAACAGTTTTGATCGAACTGCACACAAATGTGACAATAAAATGTGACACAAAAACTCTAAGCGCATGAATATCGTCTATTGACTTTATTACAGTGTACAACAAAGTCGACACATCCCGAATGCAACTGGCCTGGCCCACTTGCTTTTTTTTTTTTTTTGAATGTGCGCCAAATCAAGTAACCCAAAAGTTAGAAAGTCGAGTCCAACTGAGTCAAGTTGATTCAACCAAGTTAAGCCAAGTCGAGTTCTTTATGCACAACAACTATAGCAACAACAACAACAACAACAAGTTGTAGTAAAGTTTTGTTGCCATTGTTGTTGCCTAAATTTTCATGGATTTTACGAGATTTTCCATTGACTTTTCTCTCTAGCTGAATCATTTTTTTTTTTCCTGTGGTTTTTTGTTGTTGTCTTCTTGGCGCTTTGGGCCAAAAAATGTTAACACCATGTTATGTGCGATTGTTAACGTTTTGGTTGTTGCTGTTTTTGTTGTTATTGTTGTTATTGTTGTTGTTGTTGCAGGTCCCCAGTTGCACTACACTTGACTAGTTTTGAATTTATGTGACAATTGAAACTGTTGACTAACAATATGACAAGAGGCCGCAAAATTTATGGCCAAAAACTTAGCTTAGCTGTCAAACTGACAAACCTTAAAGCAAATTGTTCAAGTATTTGTCTTTAATGCTTTAGTTGAAAACAAGTTAATTACTAGAGCTAACATTAAGCCAGAATCTAATAGCAGACTTTCTAAAATGGCTTAGCTACAAAGATCCCAAACGAGTAAATCAATTTAAGCCAAAGCTTTAAAACCAAATATTATTTTCTTTCAATTTTTGCCTGCTTCTTGGCTACTTTTTAAATGAAAAAACGTGCCCGACTGACTAACCAACTCTACCCAGCTGAACCTAAAGTATAACCAAGCCAACGAAATGAGGTTTATGATGCGATGCCGAACGGAGTAAGCCCAAAATTGCAAACATAAATCAGCACAAAACGAAAAATGGCTTGTTGGCGGTATAAAGAGGGAGGGTAGAGTTGTAGAGGGGCATGTAGCTGGACACACACATACACACACATGTGGCTGAGTGGATTTGGTAATTACCTTTTTGCATAGCCAAGGCTCAAAAGCTTCATAACTGTCAAATGAAAATCGCCCGCTGCCAAAATGATAATAATAAAGCGAGCAGAGTTCATAAATTTGCAGAAAAAAAATCAAATTTCAAAAATGTAAAATGGATTTACCACGGTAGGTGTTGAAGTAGAGAGAGCATAAGCAATTTTGAAGCGCCGAAGTTTGGATACACTTTAAACAGTAAAAAAGGAGAAAAATTGATAGGTAGGTAGGATTTGATTCATTGTGATAACATGGGGTCTATATCATACCTAGCCTAACTGGTCAACGAGAAAACCACTCGTATGCGAATCCTACAATGAAGAACCTTACAAATTTTTCAAAGCTGAACTTTAGTGTGAACAAGCTATTGGACATTACTATCTAATGATTAAAAAAATACACAGAGAGAAAAAATCCGTCATAAAAATAAAACTAGTTCTACTTAATTTAAGAACTCGTAATCTTGTGCAGACAATATGAAAATAAATCCTTATTTTTCTTAAAAACGATTTTAATCTTAAGCCTGCTAATTACACTAGTCGACAATGAAAAATCTCCAGAGATGAGACTTATATTTTATGTTAGGGCAATGTTTCAGCATTCAAAATCCGTATTTTTTATTATCCTGTTATAGCTTGTTTTTTTTCTAGGACTATTTTAGTGAAAAAGGACCTTTTTCAAAAAACGATTTCACTCATATGTCATAAAATCTGTACTAATTCCAATTTTTTCAAAACTTTTTTTTTCCTTAAAAGCAGAATAGAATACCTTTCCAAAGTACAGCCAAAAATGTGTGCCCGAAAGGCGAAAAAACACAACATTTTGGTGACTTTTTCTACAAATATCACTATTTTTTTTCAGAAAAAGTCTTTGACACCTAAAAAGTTATTTTAAGCTATTGGTTATGATATATAGATGCGATTTCTGTATAATTATGTTGTTTTATGATAAAAGGTGACTGATTTAGTAAATTTTAAGTAAAATACCGAAAAAAAAAATTTCCAATTGAGTTTATCATTCTTCTATGTTCAAAATCAAATTGTATTAATTCCAGGAATGTATTTGTTTATTATTTTTAAATTAATGATCATTATAAACTCAGATAACAATTGAACCATGTTGAATTCTTTTTAAGTCCAAGCAAATGTGAAACTCACCGACTATTAGATTTAAGAAGTTAAAAAAATCGAACATTCTGTTTCCCGATAAATTTTGAAATCTGACTTCAATCGGAAGACGGTATAATATTTGGTCGAATTTTGTATATTCTGCCTTATTTCAAAATGCGATTTTTTCCTTGAGATACGTTGAAAGAAAAAATACCGCTTAACAAAGAAAATACCATTTTGATGATTCTTTTTACCATTTCTCAATTAAATAATCTAGTTCTGACAATCTTAAGCAGATAAATCTTCTGAGTGCTACGTTTTTATTACTTTTTCTATGTCCCGATTTCTATTGATTCCAAGAATGTATTTGTGTTACTTTTAAAATAAGGATCAGTTTAAACTCGGAAAGCAATTGCTATGTTGACTTGTTTCTCCTTCGACGCGGAAACACGTTCTATAAGCATTTTAAACTCAGCGACTATTAGATCTAAGGAGTTAAAAAACGATGGTAAATTTTACGTATAAATTTTTGATTTCTCAATCGGAAAATCGGAATTTCGTGTTCAAGCGCCTATTAAAAATTTTTGGTCATATTTTAATTTTTAAATTTAAATCTCCACCCTTAGCCGGGCGCCTTTCCTTTTTTTTTTATAAAATTTCAAAGCTTTATTGTGTTTGGAAAAAATGTGCGAAATAAAATTATCTTTCGTTTGATATCACACATGATTATAATTGGACCGGGAATATCGGAGATAATAGGAAAATAATATTTTATAGGCTAGCTAGGTTGCCTGCACATAACAGTGCAACGTCTCGAGATCAAGGATCAAATTCAAACGGAAGAAAACGTTCATGGCCTAGTGCAAATAAGTCCTCGTATTTTATATACTGTACTCCTAAAGCTACAGCTTTACTGTGTACGGGAAAAATGCGAGAAATAAAAAAATCTTTCAGTTGATACCAAACATCGTTACAATTGGACCGTGAATATCAGAGATACTTGGAGTATTATATTTTATAGGTGTTAGTTCGAATGGTCGCAAAAGGCAAAAGGGTAGCTGAACTGGTTGAAATCAATAGCGCAACGTCTCGAGATCAAGGTTCAAGCGGAAGAAAACTTTCGTGGTTAAGCGCCTTGAAAAAAAAAACCCTCGTATTTACATCCTGAACTCTAAGGGACTTAATTTCAAAGCTACAGCTTTACTACATATGGGAAAAATGTGGGAAATAAAAAAACCTTTCGTTTGAAACCAAACATGAGCATAATTGCACTGCGAATATTAGAGATAATTGGAATATAATATATTATAGGCGGTAGTTCGAGTGTTCGCAGAGGGTAGCTGAATTGCTAGAGAGTCCCTGAACTTAAAAGCTCAACGTGTCGAGCTCACGGTTCAATCCCCAGTCGAGTCTAATTTTTTTTTTATTTTTTTTTCTTTCAATATGATGGTACCGTGTTTCTCAAAGTCGTTCGCGCTCCATTCTAACGTTCGTAATTATATTTTTTTATTGCAAACCGGGGGCGCACTGTTGAACACCATTCAGAAATCTACTTGCCGTAAAATTGCAAATGAGGAACAAATGATTTCAGTTTTTAAAACTACTTCTACGTTTGATCATAAAAAAGTCGAGAAGTTAGGGAAACTGGAGGTAACAGCTATACAGAAGAAAACTACAGCTACAATTTTTCTACGGGCTTAACAGCTGATAAAGATCAAAGTTGTGCAGAGATAGATAGATGAACGAGGATTTGACATCTTCGCCCGATTTCTAACAATCTACATATCTCATTTCAGTTAAAGACCATACACTGCGACGCCTTTAAAGCGTCCCAAACTTTATGAAAATTTCATAGAACCATAAACACTCTGCAAAGAACTAGAGAACTGGGCTTAGAGTAGTTGTAGTATTAGAAGCAAGATAAAAGGGAGTGGATGCATTCAATTGGAACGAAGCGATTGCCACAACAATTCGTTATGTTTTCAACGCCAAGAGGAAGGAATCGAAGGCACAACCAAGTCAAACAGCTGGGCACAGCTAGCTGACTGACTAACTGACTGACTAGCTGCCTGACTAACTGGCTAACCAGCCAGACTGTCAAAGCGCAAACGTGGCCAAAAGCAGCTCAACAACAACAATACCAACAATGCAGTGCATTTTCAATGGCAAGCAACGTCCGCATCGCATTCAAGTAGACACTCCAGCTGCAGGCAAATGGTTGGTTGGCTGACTGACTGGCTTTAGCTGAATTTTTTTGGCCAACTGCAGCGCAACTTCAAAAAGCCCAAAACACATAACCAGCCAGCCAAAGCCGAGACCAAAGCCAAAGCTGCATTGAAGTTTTTGGCCGTTTTATTTTGCTGGTCGCGCCAAATTTAATGCTTGGTCCAATACAGCCAGCCCCAACCCCCTGGCATGGCTAACAAAAGAAAAGCACGTGGGGTGCGGTCGGCATTGGCGCTGCTTTGGCGCACGTACACCTTTAGGCCAAAATGCACATTTTAGCTGCGGTTGCAGCTGCTGCTGCCGCCGCCGCCATCACCATAAGCCATCGCCATCCAGCGAAACGTGCAATGAGGCTGGCTGGCCGCCTTACAAATAGTCCGGCAGCCAAGCAGCAACTGGACTAGGTCCTAGCCAGGCAACAAACGGCTTTTTGTCTGCATAATTGTGTGTACCTGCATTTTGGAAACCCAACCCTGGCTATATTCAAATTTTGCACACTTTTGTTGGTCACTCAACTTGGCTTAAATAGTATGCTCAGGTGGGAGGTGCAGTGCTTTCTAATTTTTGTTAATTTTTTTTTGGTATTACCAACAAGTGAAAGTTGCTAGCGGTAAATCACTTAACGGCACACACACGCCCTCTCCTCTATAAGCCTGGTCAACCAAATAAACTCATCAACACTTCTTTTTTCTGTTTTCTTGGTAGCTGCCCCGCAAGCAACCTCTTCTCGTGTTTTTCTGGGGCGTTATCCATTTTGCGTAATATTTCTCAGCTATTTCTTTAAAAGCCACAGCAGCAGCTCCAAAGCCGTCAAACCACAGAAAAGGTCGAAAATTTTAATTATAGGTTGTCGTTTAAAACTTGCTTGCCCTGAGCGCCCTGCAACGGCTACGACCAACTGTGCCACCTTGGCCAGTGAGTGGACCGAACCAGGCGCCGCCGCTGTTCGATTCAGTTGCGTGGCCAAATAGCTGCGGGCCAAGTTAACTTGTAGCAGGCAGCAGGCGCCTCTTCCACAAGCGTTAAATGCCTGGGATTTATTAATGATAATAAGCTAAAATATACAGAGTCGAACAAAATGCAATCAATTATGTGAGTTGGTTGTCTTTACTGAGAGCGGTTCCAGCTTTAAGGGTTTTCTATATAGACATCTTTTTTGTCTAGGCTACTGTTTAATTAAATTTCAGGAAATGGCAAAAATGCAAAGTAGCCCTTTTTTATCGAATATTTATGTTGTATTTAAGGAAAATAAAAGAAAATTTGATGCGCGCCGACTTTTTAATACACTTTCAGCTCGGTTTAGTGAGTCAATGAAAAGCAGTTTGCTTTGATATCTGAAAGCCAACAATTTACACAAAAAATGTTTTCAATACACTGAGAGAAATTTCAAGTATTTTATAAAAAAAATTAGCAGCAAAGCTAAGATAACATTTTTGCTTTATTTTAGAATGTTAGATTGAGTAGGATGCTCAGCCAGCGACAGAGATCACCCAGAGATCTTGAGATCCATTGTGTTGCCTTATATGAGAAGAAAGAAAGGAATTGGAGAAAGGGAGGTGTAGAATGTAGAAATGAGTAAAATATTGAGCTCAAGAACATAAATCCTTAAGGAGTACAATCGCCAAAATTAATTTCAGAAAAACATTCCAAACTTTAATTTGTAATCATTAATTCTACAGTTTCTGGTTAAACCTTCCAAAGAAGTAATTGTTAGAGATTCCGAGTCTAAAGCCTTGATCTATAAAGATGGTAATTAATTCCAGAAAAAACTTTACGATCTTAAGCATTAAACCTTTCTTAATTTTTAGTATATAAAGTAGAATTATAAAGATTTAGAGATGGTAATCAATTCCAGAAAAAACTTTACGATCTTTATAACCCTTTCCTAATTTTTAGTATATAAAGTAGAATTATATAGCTTTAGCATTTTTGGTATCCGTTTTAGATGCAGGATTTTACTATGGGAGGAGTTTGGAATTTTTGATTGTATTACTATTTAAATTAAATAATATTGCATAGTAGAGTTAAACAACAAAAACTATTTATATTTTTTTCTTTGATCTATATATATAAAAGAAACTTATGTTTTACGTGTTACGGGTGTTCTCATGAACGCGTCAATGAATTTCAAATCTGATTTTTGCGTGTGTTAGAGGTTGTGAATACGGAGGATTTCGCTATATAAATAATTTGGACTATAATATTTATACGATACTAATGTCACTCAATTGTTTTGCCTTCCCGGTAATATTTGTTTTTGAAATGCGAACATTTCTAAGAATACTTAAGTTTGGCCATACGGCTTTTAAGAGAGTACTGACAGTAAACTAATCCAAAAATCATATAATTGTCAAGTTAAGCTAACTAGAGAATCTTACGATGAGAAATTTCAAAAAGGGCTGCCAGATAAAAAGATGACTGCAATGTCGGCACGCCTAACAAAGTTGCAAAAGACAATATTTAAAAAGTTTCGGAGATGTCGGAATTATTTGAAGCAGAAAAATTTCATACGCAAAGAAATTCACTAATTTAAATTTTTTTCCCCAAAACAACTCACTGAGCTCATCTTAAGAAGCCAAAATGTTTGTATTTATTCCCCAAACGCTATAATTCTACGAATTTGACTCCCAGTCGCTATTCTAGAATTAATGAAATATCTTCCATTTTAGAATGTGAATTAAGTTTGCTTTATTTGTGGTTTGTACTTAAGATAAATATTAGAAGGCATAGAAGGCATATAATATTGGAGACAGACTTTATAAAGTGTATCGCTATTCAGGGGATTATGTTAAGCATATAAAAGATTTTACTTTCGAAGAAGTGATCTTCTCTTTGCTGTACGAAGTGATCTCCTTTGCAAGTGTTGTGTGATTCGTTTTTTTTTTTAAAGTTATGAGCAAAATGCTATTTAAAAGCACAGAAGATACAATTTCAGATATAGATAGTTTCATTTTACGGACACTATTGATGGTTTTGTTCGTTCTATCGATAGACTTTTGCATGCAAAAAACTTTTTTGGCGAATCAACAGATTAAAAATTGGCAACATGTACACAAAAATATAAAACCAGAGTTAAAAGTCGAACATTTTTGAGTCACAAAGTCCGATGGTCATCATAAAATATTATGAAATAGCTAAATTATAAAATTATTATAAAATAAAGATAGATAGGATACAAGACGACTTTGGCTGCCGAGATTTCGAATTTCATAAATTTCATGTTGCAAAAAAAAAAACAGAAAAATATATCTTAAAAAATTAAGTAACGGCCAAATTTGACATTGGTCTTCTGCCAGAATTTTTCCCACAATGCTTCTATTTAGAGGAGGTGCCCCTTTTTCTATCCTATCGATTGTATTAACTATCGAAGTCTAAGCTATCGAGTGGTGGCAGAGATCTTTTGGACAAGAATGGCTTACATTTCGTATTCAAGAATAGGGTCGTCAATAAATGCGCTTTTTTATGCACTATTTAAAGTTTTCTTTTAAATGGCTTTGACATGTAAATATTAATACTCCATAGGTGACTCCCTACCCAAAATAAAACTAAATGAAACCTTTGCAGCACTGAAAATTTCGACCCTATATTTAAATTACACAGTTAAAGTGTATGAAACTTTAGACAAAAACCTGGCTGCTTAGCTTCAGAAAACCTCCACCAGTAGGATGCTTCAACGGACTGTTAAACACCCCGTCAAGGTCCATGTTTGGGGGTGCTTCTCAAACAAAGGTTTCGGTACTTTGTTCTTATTTACCGAGAATTTAAATGCCGAACAAATGAATAAAATATATCAAAAGGCTTTGTTACCATCTGCTAAGCAATGGTATATCAAGGAAAATGAAAGCTGGTTCCTTCAAGAGGACAACGATCCGAAACATCGGAGTCGAGCGTGTAGCGAGTGGAAGGCGCAAAACGGATTTGTCACTTTAGATTGGCCATCTCAGTCACCGGATGCAAATCCCATACAAAATGTGTGGGCTCTGATGAAAATGCAGCTTCGCAGACGCAAGCCATGCAATTTAGATCAACTTTGTCGACAAATTCGGAAAATTTGGAGGTCTTTTCCGGTAGAATATGCAGAAAAACTAGTGGTGCCAGGCCATAATTGACAATGCAGGAGATCGGAGTTGCTACTGAGGTATTTGCATGGAGTATTGACGACCAAATTATCAATAAATTTGCAAATTTTCGAAAAATCAATTGTTACGCTTTTATGTAACAGACTGTAAATACTCAAATAAGCACGTAGCACAAATCAGCTTTTCTTATACTCATTTTCGACGCGTTACAAAATTCATATTAAAACCAATATACCCTCTCTCTAGTTAGCGTATTAAAAGCAGCAGAAAACGCCGCGATAAATAAAAAATGTCATGCAATTGTAATTAATTTTCATGTTTGCATGCACTCATAAGGCCGGCCGGCCGGTCAGGTTGATGCTGGGAATACAAATGAGCGGGACGGGACCATGTCAAGGGTATCAACAGGCAGCATCAGTTGATCGGCAGCAACTGCAACACTTCTTTGTTGTGTTGTAGTTGTTGCTCTTGTTGTTGTAATTGTTGCAGTTGCATGAAATTGAGTGCATAATGTTAATAATAATTGCCGCATACTTAAATATGCCAACCCTGGCGTGCATCTGTATGTGTGTGTGCGTGTGTATTTGTTTTTGTGTGTAAATGTGTTTGAGGCGAATTGAGAGCGGCGGCCACAGTTAAGTAAACGGCATATTAAATGCTCATCATGCATGCCAAAAGAGCGAAAGCGAATTGGGGAGGGAGTCTGCTCTTAAAAAGGAAGTTCAATAAGTGGGTGAGCTGTGGAACGGCGGGGGGTGTCGGTGTGAGCGGTGTCGGGTTGATTGAGCATTGTTGAAATTGTGTCGCAAACAATTGAAATTTCAATTTATTGCGAATTGAATTAAATTGAAGCGCTTTATACAAAAAAAAATCCACCAAAAGCGAATCTACAAAAACAAATACATTAACAAAAGCCGGCATATAATATGTAGCTGTGTGTGTGGGTATGTGTGTATGTCTGTATCTATGTGTGTGTGTGCGGCACACGTTATACGCGCTGTCAGTTGTCAAAAATTGAGCATGAACAATTGAATTTTAATTGCGAAGCAGCAAATATGGCAAACGTTGCGCATACGCCGCATGGGTCAAGCTATTTTTATTTATCGTTGCTTATTTTTTTTGTTTTTAATTTTATTGTACAGCGTCAAACAGCATATAAACCATAAAAATAATTAAATTTAAAGAATGTTGAATAAAGCAGATAAAAGCACAGTTTAAAACTAAATACACATAAATGGCAATCAGCATGGAAACAAAATTTTGACACAGTTTTTATTTCAGTGAAACACTTTTAAAATTGCAATAATTTTCCAAAAAATATAAAAAAATAGAACTATTTTTTGGGAACGCTTATAAAAATCAGTAAAAAAGATCAAATATATATACATTTACAAATTTGAAAAATTTCATAATATATGAATGAAATACAGAAGAGCGGCAACTTTTCGCATAAAACCCGATTTTTAAGAAAGCACAATTTAAAACCGAAAAATAAGTAAATCTTCTATTTTCGGAATTCATTTTTGGAAAGGCCTGAAAAATGCAGCCGGTTTATATAAGAACACACGATTTGAAACCGGATAATAAGTAAATCTGCTATTTTTCGAAACACATTTTTGTATTTCTTTAAATTTCAGTAAAAAGGAAAAAATAAATATTCTCATTAAGAAATTTAAAAAACTTTAAAGATAAAAAATATAAAAGAACATCAAATTTGCTTTTAAAAGACGATTTATATAAGAAAACACGATTTGAAAGCGCATACTAAGTAAATCTTCTAATTTTCGGACATACCAATAAATCCCCACGAAAATTTGAAAAAAAAAAAAAAATTTATATTGACAAATCTAAAAAATTTTGAAAGATATAAAAAGTATAAAAAGTCAAATTTTCGCACAAAAGCCGATTTATAAGAACACACTATATGAAACCCAATAATAAGTAAATCTTCTATTTTTGGAATACATTTTTGGAAACGCCTACCAAATTTAGTAAAAAAGAAAAAAACAAATTTGTATACAAAAACTTTAAAGATAAAAAAAAATATAGAAGAGCGTCAAATATTTATATAAAAGCCGATTTTAAAAAAAAAAACAAGATTTGAAACCGAATAATTCATAAATTTACTATTTTTCGGAAATGCCAATAAATCCCACTAAAATATAAGAAATTATACATTTACAATAAAAAATTTAACAATTTTTAAAGATGTCAAAAGACAAAACTAAAAAATATAAGTAAATTCTTTAATTTTCGGAAACGAAAAAAATGAATTTCGCATAATTTTGATGAATTAAAACAAATATAAAAAACTGAAAAAAAAGTTAAACGGATTTCCAAATTTTTAAAAACAGGAAAAATATTAATTTTGCATTTAAAAAAAATGGCGGACGTAAAGTCGGGTGCGGACGACTTTAGGATACCCTGTACCACTAGCTTGTAATAAAGTCCGATTTCTTCACAAAAAACCAAAAACAGAAGAATTTTTAAGCAAAATTTTTTTTTTGACCGATCGTTCCTATGAGAGCTATATGATATAGTCAACCCATTTCAATAAAATTTGACACAGTGCTTAAATACCTTAAAAAAGATATGAATGCCAAATTTATTTCAAATATCTTTACAAACAAACAAAACACATCGAATTTTGTATAATAAACGTGTTTTTGGACCGATTGGTCCTATGGGAGCTATATGATCTAGTCAAACGATTTGGATTAAATTTAGTACAGTGTTTAGGAACTATAAAATACTCACGAATGTCACATTTGGTCCCAATATCTTAACAAACAAACGAAACACAACAAATTTTGTTCAAAAATCGATTTTTTGGTAGATCGGACCTATGGGAGCTATATGATATAGTCAACCGATTTTGTTCAAATTTGGCACATTGCTTAAGTGGTCTAAAAAATTTCCAAACGCCAAATCTGGTTACGATATCTTTATTAAAAAACGAAATATAGCGAACTATTCTTTAAAAAAGTTATTTTGGCCGATCGGTCCTATGGGAGCTATATGATATAGTCAACCGATTTCGATTAAATTTGGTACAGTGATTGGGAACTATAAAAAATACCAAATTTGGTTACGATATCTTCATAAACAAACGAATAATTCATCTAAAACGCTTTTTTTTGTCGAGGACGTCTCAAACACCCCCATGGGAGCTATATAATTTTTCACCGATATCAAAAAAATAAAATAAACTTATCTCCTATTGAATAATATGGGATCTAATTTAAAAGTTTGGTAACTCTAGCTCTTACCATCTCTGAGATCTAGGCGTTCACACGGACAGACGGACGGACGGACAGACGGCCATGGGTATATCGACTTCTCTATTCACCCTGATCATATTTTAGGTAACTTTGGGGTGTCTCCGACGTCTCCTTCTATATGTTACATACATTTTCGGCTTGCACAAACTTAATATACCCTTGGTACCATACGGTACACGGTATAAACATGATTTGAAATCGATAAAAAAAGAAAAAATATTTACATTAAAAATAAAAAAAATTTTAAAGATATCAAAAATCTAGAAGAGCGTCAAATTTTCATTTAAAAGTAAGCTATAAGAAAACATAATTTAATTTTACATAACTCCAATAAATCTCACAAAAATTTATAAAAATAAAAAATATAGATTTACATTTCAAAATTTTCATAATTTTAATGATATCAAAAAGCAGAAGAGCGTTAAAATTTTAATTTAAAAGCCAAATAAAAATAAAAAATTTGAAAAAAAATTGTATTTACTTTTACAAATTTAAAAACCCTAAGTCTTGACGCAAAAGACGAAAAACCGACAAACCTAAACAAATTAATTCTTTTATTTTCGGAAACCGGAAAAATCTCGCATAAAAAATAATATTATAAATAAATTTTTTACGCTTATAAATTTTGACAATTTTAAAATGAAATATAATATAGTTACTAAAAAAATTGAAAAAAATAAGCGAAACGGATTGCAAAATTTTCGAAAACCGCAAAAGGTTAAATTTTGCATAAAAAATAGAAAACAAAAAAGCCGCCAAAATAATTAAATTCTATAATTTTTGGAAATAGAAAAAAATCATCTCGCATAAAAAATAATAAAAAAATTCATAACGATTACAAATTTTAAAAAATTAAACAAAAAGTGCAACGAATTTCAAATCCAGAAATTAGAATCATACGAATTTATTTTCTAATTTTGTTAAAAAGTTTTTCAGAGATAGAAGTTGAATCTTTCTTCTTAAGAAATGCCAAATTGCGATTATGAAATATAGTGAAATATCTGAAGCTTCAAACAAATTCGGAGTTGGTAACACAATGAGGAAAAACTAGCTCTGACATGACAACAGAAAGAGAATTTAAGAGAATTCAGCTTGCCAAAACTTTTCAAAAGTGAATGTTCTAAGAAACGAAGAAAATTTGTTTTCACCAAATTTTTGCCATAATTTAAAGGCCTCAGTAAATTTTATTTTGATCATTCTGAGCATTAAGTTCGGAACAGCTGTTTCGCAAAAGTGTTTGCCAAAAGTGATAACAATTATTTTCGAAAAATTGAGTTCCTCCAATTTAGATTAAAATCAATAACAAGCCAATCATCGTCAACATCAATGTATTCCATAACCTGCCCCTTAAAGCTGCCTTAATATACGACTAGTCGTTAGAAAAATACTTTGATTGCCTCATAAAAAGAAGAGTATGGGAACAAATTGTAAACGGAATCAAAATCGATATAAGTTGCCGTTGGTTGTTGCTCCGATTAAGCACTTAATAAAACCTAGAAACTGAATGCCTAGTAATGGCTACTAAGGTTTCTTTTTTTACCTTCACTAAGCCAGAGCACGCACTCGCATAGAACACACACAGGGAGAGATTGTGGTATCCACACACAGATACACACTCACACATATCTACGGGCATTAAAACTGTCATTACTTGCCATATTTATGAACAGCTGACAGACTGACAGAATCGCCAAGTGTCCCAATGTCCGGCAGACAGAACGGCGTGCAAAAATCCCAAAACACAAAGACAGGCAGAATTGCAGAACTGCCGCATAGACCAGTTGACAACAACAACAACACAAACAACGACAACAACAGCGGCCAGTGCCAACAAAGAACACTGCAGGCTGTCAACATGCCAGCGCTCCTAGTGGACTCTGACATGATGTGGTTCGGAAGGCGGTGGGGCGTCTGTCCGTCCATATATACGGGCCAATCGGGGAGAGTAGAGAGGGGGGACTGTCGAGTGTGTCCATTGATGACGCTTTTTGTAAGCTGTGCGTGCTGAAAACCAACCATGTGACATTAAAGCGCAGCAGCAGCAGCGGCAGCAGCGACCATGTGGCCATGTGACGACCATGAGGCCCCATGGAAGAGTTAATGAGATTTAAGCAGTAAGGCATAAAGCAAACGACTGTCGAGACAAACCCTGGACTGGACATGGCGCGTTATGAATTTAATAGGCCTGCCTAGGGAGTAAACTGAGACAGACCCGACAGACCCCCATACTGTGGGTCAACGAGCGTTCTTGTTGTTGTTGTAGTTGTTGTTGTACTCAACGAAGCGCGACAAAAATGAAACATACTAAAAAAATAATTTGACAAGCAAAATTTTACGACATTGTTAGAGGCCCGGAACTTATGACAAAACCAAAGAAAGAAGCAAAATAGTTAAGGGGTGATTTTTTTTTGGAAACTACTTCAAAGGCGTAGAAGACTAATTGGATATACTGTTGATGCAGCAAATTGAGCGCTGGGTTAATTTTTGTACATAGGGTTTTAATATCTGTTTGAATCTTTGTTTAAATGAACTCAGCTCTTATGGAAATAATATATAAGAATATACCTAATTTATAAAAAAATAATAATAATCCCAGAATTCCATTTTTACACTAAAATTATTAAAAAACTGAATCAAAAAAAAAGATATAACCTAGACAAAAATTATTGAAATTCCAAGAAATTCCCAAATGGATAAAATTCAAATTTAGTTAAAATAGTTAAATATGACACAATAAAAATTTTACAGATAAGATCCAAATTTCCGAAAACATGATTAGATCGCTCTCGAACTAAAAATAAAATAAAATTTTATAAAAGTAGATAAAAATTAAAAAAAAAAAAAATTTGGATTTTAGGCGTGGTTACATTTTAAACCAAACAAAGCAACAAATATTTTAAGATTAACAAAACCAAAATCTCAAAAATTTTAAACTAAAAACAGCAACAAATATTTTACGATTAAAAATTACAAAATCTCAAAATAAGAATCAAAAACCGAAATTTCTTTATAGAAAACTAAAATGTTGGCAAAAAAAAATTAAAATTTTTAGCGCAAGTGAATTTTAAACTAAAAAAATATATTTTTAAAATAAAATTAAAAACTCTGAGGACATGATCAAACAAATCTCAAATCAATAAGTAAATAATAATATATATAAATAAGTAAAAGTAAATAAAAAAAACCAAATTAATATAAAAAACTGAAAATTCTTAAAAGAAGACTAAGATTTGGATCAAAAAATCTAGATTTCTAGCATAAGTATATTTTAAACTATAACCAAATATTTTTAAAATGAGATAAAAAATTCGTAATATATGATTAAACAAAAACCGAAATTTCTTAATAAAAAACTAAAATTTTCTCAAAAAATATTTGGATTTTAAGCGTAAACAAAACATTTTTAAAATAAGATAAAAAATTCTTAAGACATGATCAAACAAATCTCAAATTAATAAGTAAATAATAATAAATATAAAAAAATAAAAATAAATATAAATATAAATAAATAAAAAAAATGGCGGACGTAAAGTCGGGCGCGGACGACTTTAGGATACCCTGTACCACTAGCTTGTAATAAAGTCCGATTTCTTCACAAAAAACCAAAAACAGAAGAATTTTTAAGCATAAAAATTTTTTTTTTGACCAATCGTTCCTATGGGAGCTATATGATATAGTCAACCGATTTCAATAAAATTTGACACAGTGCTTAAATACCTTAAAAAAGATCTGAATGCCAAATTTAGTTCAAACATCTTTACAAACAATCCAAACACATCGAATTTTTTATATAAAACGTTTTTTGGACCGATTGGTCCTATGGGAGCTATATGATATAGTCAACCGATTTGGATTAAATTCAGTACAGTGCTTAGGAACTATAAAAAACTAATATCAAATTTGGTCCCAATATCTTAACAAACAAACGAAACACAACAAATTTTGTTAAAAAATCGATTTTTTGGAAGATCGGACCTATGGGAGCTATATGATATAGTCAACCGATTTTGTTCAAATTTGGCACATTGCTTAAGTGGTTTAAAAAATTTCCAAACGCCAAATCTGGTTACGATATCTTTATTAAAAAACGAAATATAGCGAATTTTTCTTTAAAAAAGTTATTTTGGCCGATCGGTCCTATGGGAGCTATATGATATAGTCAACCGATTTCGATGAAATTTAGTACAGTGATTGGGAACTATAAAAAACTTTCGAATACCGGATTTGGTTACAATATCTTTATAAACAAATGAATTAATAATCTAAAACTTTTCGTTCTTAAAAGAAATTTAGATTTTTCACTTTTAACAAAAGTTCTTGTTTTTTCCATAGATTTTCTCCGATTTTGATAAATAACCACAATTTTTCTTCGTAATCGACTGAAATTTATGAGCCATAAATAAAACTGTAAGCAAATATTTTTTTTAATTTAGAATTTACGTTAAGAATAGAATTTCTGTAAAAAATTTTCGAAAAATAACGTAAAATTTTATATGAAGACCAAACTGTAAATTTTAGAAAAATATGCTCCAACTATAATCGATGGATAATTTAGTTATCTACAGTTTGGTAAAATATAAGATCGAAATCCGTTTTTTACAGCCAGAGACATTCGCTTCTAGATTAAGACACTTTTTTTTTTTAAATTTCGAAGTATTATTTTTTTTTTTTCAAAAAATCATGAAAACCGTTCAATAATAAAAATGTTTGGATTTTATTTTTGGTTTTACATTGCATTTTACTAGGGAAGCAAGTAAAATCTGTTGAGAATACAATTTTATGTAAACTAGTGTTAGGAAGAATACCTTAAATATTACATACTCATAAGGGGGCTTCAAAATCATTAGCATTTACGGATTCTCATTATCTAAATTTGTGGTTAATGTTTTGATAGCACAAGAAATTTCCTAGCCTTAAAATGTCATGATTTTATTAAAATTAGCTTCTAATCTCAAAAAAAGCGACGTAGTTAAAATAAAACTGTCATATATTTTTTGTAGGACATATAATATATGGCTCTGACGAGATTGCTTAAGATTTTGACTTTTTGATTGTATTATTAACCAGCTCTCCAAAATTTTGAATGTGCCTACCAGATATTTAAGAGACCCAAATGTTAGCTTATATTGAAAAAAATATTCAAAATAGATCTTATATTTATTCCTTGACATACAGTACATATCACAATTTAGTACAAAAAGTGCTACTAATTTGTTTTTAGGAAATGTTTTATATTAAATGAAATCCGCTGAAAATTATGATTATATATATTCAATCAAAATAGCATTCAATATAAGTGCAGAAACGCTATGTATGTATATATTAAAAATTCTTTAAGGAATAGATTTCTTATTATTATAAATCTTTATTTCTTCAATTTCTACAAACAATTCAAATATAAATTTTTCTCATAATATTTATGCTAATATTCTTGAAATATATTAGTGAGTCTAAATATCAGTCCAAGTATCAATCTCTTCTAAACTAAAAAAATAGCAACAATTTCGTCTCTAAAACAAAACCCACACAACTTTTGCTAGAGCGCTCTCAAAAAAAAGCACCCTCTATAAATGCGCTAAAGCTGAAGCGTCTTAGTGCTTATAAAATGTAACCAGCTTCTTGCTGTTGCTGACAATGTCTTTAAATGGCTAACATAAAAAAAAATTGTGTACGCGTTTTTCCTGGAACTCACAAAAGACAACAACTACAACAACAACAACGATAACCCGTAGCATTTCCAAGACTTGGTTGGACTCGAAGGAAATTTAAGCCGCTGACATATGTAAACCTTCAAGCGAGCTAATCAATCAAACAATAAATCCGAAAGCAGCAACAAAAACAACAAAACAACAACCACAGGCTTCATTAAAAATAAATTGCAAACCGCCAAACAAAACCAAGAAGTCCGGGAAGTTTACCGCTGACTGAGTCTGAGCCGAGCCACCCACTCAAACATTTACTCTGACAAACTGTCAAACTGTGTGTGCGAGTGTGTGTGAGTGTGTGTGATTTATCTGGCAGCCATTTTGCGACCCACGCTGACATTTGACATGCGTTTGCCAACTTGAAACCGACAACTTGGCTAACAAATAAGCAACATGCCGCACACTATGCCAGATAGCTAGCTAAATGCAAATATGCGAACAAAAGGCCAACACCAAAACCAAATTCAAAACCCCAAACCAAATCCTTAGCCAGAGCCAGAGAGCCCAAAATTTATGCAGCACATGCAAATTTGACTTGACTTGACTTGACTGGGCTGCAATGACAGACCGATAGATAGATTAAACGGTAGCCCAAGTTGCAGGTCGACAGCGATGCCTCCAACGCCGCCTCCAACGCCGCCGCCGACGCCGCCACCAAGTCGTAAACCAAACCAAATGCATTTGAAAACGATTTGAAAAGCGTTCAATCAAACTAGCTGAATGAATGCCTTTTGAATGCCATCAAGCAAACTACCCAGCTCTATCCATCTATCTGGATAGGTATACCCGGCTAGTCAAAGGAATGGATCAATGTCGGCTGGACGACGACGACGGCCTGGTCTGGTCTGGTAATTTATGCTCATTTGTAAGCGTATGAAAGCATGAAAAATTTGATTGTGCTGCGGTAATTTTTTTGTACCCGACAAGGAATCATGTTTTTGTTTAGCCTCTATTTATGAACGGGTCAAGCATGTAGGTTGGCTAATATGAATGTGTAAGCCGGGTTAATAGGTTTTTGAATTTATGGCGGAGGAAAGTAATTCGGGCTGCTTGGCTCTGTAAGCCATGAGTAGGCGGCTAGAGTTGAATCCAATAAAAAGATGAACCAGAGCCCACATTTACTCTACGAAAAAAAATCTATCGATCAGCCCAGGATATTCGTTTTTCCTGGAGCCCACAGAGGTCTACAACAACAACCCAAAGCATTTGTGAGAGTTGGACTGTGAGGGAATTTAAGTCGCTGACCCATTTTTGCATCTCGAACCAATCTCTATCGATCACCACACGATATTATTTTAATTTGGATTTTCAAGCCGAACCACGAATAAATTCAAATTCGAATTCTAAAATATTAAAAAATTAGTAACTCGGTTTGCTGGGTCTATGAGGAGGCTGCTAGAGTTGGATCCAATAAAAAGATGAACCTGCGCCCATTCTTTTACTTCGAGCCAATGTCTATCGAGCAGCTATCATTATATATATTTTCCTGGAACCCATAGAAGACAACAAATATAACAACCCAAAGCATTTCTAAGATTTGGGCTGTAAGGGATTTTATGTCGATAAACCATTTGTGCGATTCGAACCAATCTCTATCGATTCCCACATGATATCATTTTAATTTGGAACTTGAAGCAGAACCACAAAGAAAATCGATTTCTGAAATACTAAAAATTAAATTCAATTAACTAAGTTACGTCGCGTCCAATTTCAAGACATTTTTTGTGTACGACTTTTGTCTGAATCCTGATTTGTTAGCAACTTCTTACCGCTAGAGGGCGCAAGCAAGTTGACATCGCTAGATGGCGCAAGCAAAATGTTGCTTATTTGTTTTCACAATAGTATGAAAGTCATTAACGTTATATTTTATATTGGTAAATTAAAAGAATTGGCAGCAGTGGAGGTTGGCAAGCGAAGTTAATAAAAGTCGAAGGCCCCTAGTGTATAAAATGAATAAAAAGTTAAAGTTCGACGTTGCCTGAAACACTGCAAAAAAATTTGACTTATTTTAACAACATAATTTTATCTTAAATTGTTTAATTAAGCCTTGGCTGGGGGCAAAACTAAGGTTTAGAGTACCGCCGAAAACCGCTCCAAGAACCGAACATAAGCAACCGACAATTTCGAGCTGGCGAATCGAGTCTCAAACAATTGTTTACTTTTCGTAGTGTAACTAATTTCTGAACTCGAACTATAAAAATCCCTATGACACACTAAATTATACTCTATTCATATGATCCTGGATAATATAATGTAACAAATTGAAGAAGACTCTCGAGAAGCAGATTCTCCTGGCAAGACTGTAGCTCGGAAGCTCATTTTAAAGACCACCTAGGTTAGGTTAGGTTGTATAGGTAGCTCAGATAGTGACTGAGATAACCCAAAGACCATGAGGTCCATTGTGTTGCCTAATTGAAAGAAAGGGACGAAAGGAATTGAAGAAAGGAAAGGATAGTGGAGGAAGATAAATTTTGTAAATCCCTTTTCGCGTTGGCCTCTCATGTGCGGAATCATTTTGAGGATTCGATGAAAGCAGCCAGATCCATAGGCTAGACTTCCCAGATCCTCAACGAAGTGCCGGGCAGTCGCATAGCAGGTGTTGGATGCTTTCTGTCTCTTCTTCATCTCTGGAGCTGCGGCAGAAATAATGATGGAGAACGTGAAACCTGTCAGCCCCGTCACAACGCCTACTGCCATCCTAGTCTTGATTTTATGAAAGGGCAGGGGTTCAGATGTTCGTTTGGATCGCTTTAGGCCAGAGTGCTCGAAAGATGCAACAACCGGACACCATGTCCCATTCTCTTTCCGCCAGATCTCTAGCCTTCTCACTGATTTCTAATAGTCTTTCTACGTCCTTAACCGCAGGGTTAGCTGACAGCGCTGAGCCGTTCCTGGCGCACGCGTTACCAGCGACACCTGAGTGACTCGGAACCCAACAGAGGGTTATTGAGTGGTGATGGATACGGTTGAGCGCTAGTGTTGTGTTACGGATTAGTTTACTTTTTATGGTGTGCGATGACAGAGCTTGAATAGCAGCCTGACTATAAATAAGAATTGCAATATTTCTTGGACTTCCGTCCAAGGTGTCAATAAGTCTAGATGCCAGACTGCGGATGTCCCTGCTTGAAAAAAAACTCCACCAGTCAGGGAGGCGGAATGAAAGTTTCATCGAAAGCTCTTCAGAGAAGATGTCTGCTCCTGTGCCCTCATCCATCCTGGAACCATCATTATAGATGGTCACCTCGTTCCCTTTTGAGGGGGTTCTTTGCATCCAATCCAATTCATAATATTGGATCATAGCCTCTTCGTATCGGTTGCCAATAAAATAAATATATATAAAATATATCCAAAAAGGAACTATAAAGAAAGTGCTTAATTTCCAAACTGCTCCTCAGCATTATATTCAAAAATTTGTTATTTCAAAAAGAATAAAAATAAATTTGTTTTCTTACTAAATGCAAATCCGTTCCGCTAGCTCCTACTGGGCATGCGACCCATCCAAAAGCCCTTTTGCAATTGCTAAGGAACTTTAAGTGACTTCAAAATAATATTAAAAAAAAAGGCCAACTAAATATCGTAGCCCTTATTGCCGCATAGCTATCAACTACGGCTAACAAGCTGGACAAGAGCCAGCCTTTTGTCCTTGTAGGGCGCGCCAGTTGACAGGAATCCAAACTAGTTTTGTTAACGTTTTGCCCTTTTATAGAACGTTACCAATGACAGCGGTTTAAAACTTGACTAAGCACGCACACAAACCCAACAACATTAATCAAGCATTTTTAATGGACAGGCCGCAAGGACAACGCAAAAAACAACAACAACAACAACAAGCAACAATGCAACATTCAATTGCAACAAATTGGTTTCAAATGCGACCCGCGCAAATAAAATCAAATCAAATCAAATGCATCCGTACAAGAAACCAAAAAAAGTTGCACGCATTTATTGTTGTTGTTGTTGGGTTCGTTGTTGTTGTTGCAGGTTTTAGTTGTTGCTACGTTGCTCCACATTATTGTTAACCACAGCGTCTAACAAGTTACAGTGACGTGCAACAAAACAGCAGCATCGAAAATAATTGGCTGCCATGGCAAGCCAAAAACGTTTTGCCAATTGTTGCAAGTCTCTCAAATGTTGCTGACGCTTTCGATGATGTTGCTACGAGTTGTTGTTGTTGTTGTCAGCATTGGTTGTTGTTGTTGCTTTGGTTGTTGTGACCATCGCTGGGTAACAAGTGTAAAAGCAACATTGTATCTTACTACTTTGAGCAACCTGACTGCTTTGAGATAACTAAGCAAAAATTCCAGAGTTGCTTTAACGCAACCAAGATACTCTTCATATCCTAGAGATTGTTTTTAATTTCTGAAATGTTTATGAAATTTAAAATGACATTTTTTTTAAAGTTCCAAAGTGGTTCTTTAATTGGAAAAATGTTCGTTTAAAATATTTTTGAGTAAAATTTTGTATACCAAAAATGGCTTCTTCAAGTGTCTTAAATTTCTTTTTTTTGTCAGCTCTCGAATTCGTATCTATAAGAAACTTAGCTTCAGGGTGAAGAATCGTTTCGAACCGATTGTTTTAATTCTAACGAAGAACTTTAAAGAATATTTTTAAAACAAAACTAGAATTAAATTAAAAGTTAAACTTTGTCTTATTATAAATAATTTGTATTCTTACGAATCTTTAATGCTACATTGTTAAATAGAAGGCAAAAAACTAAATGATTTGGTTCCAGAAAAAAATCAGATTCCGCGGCATAAAAAAATCACAACACAATAATCCCAGACATAACTTCAAAAAAAATCGATTTAACGAAGTATCTGATGGGATTGGAGATTTTTAACTCGAGTTCTATTCAGCAATAACAAAATCGTGTACAAAAATTTCGCAGAAAAAATGATATATGGTTTTTTGAGGTTAGGATGAGCCCAAAACATGTTGACAGCCAATTCAAATTCAGCACGTCGAGATACATAGGAAATCTATCTCTTCTATCCCATTTGATGTCATCTATTTTTTATTTCAGATTTATTTATAAGTACTTTTTTTGTTTTGTAAGTATATAGGAAAAGTATCCCTCATCCCCATATGATGCCATATATAGTATATGTATATTTTTTATAAGTATTTTTTTTTTTAACTTTTTTAACATAGAAAACTTCTTATCGAGCAAATACTTCACTTTCTTTATGAAGAACCTTAACCTAAAAACTTAGAAACTATTTTTTTCATTTTTTTTTTCTTATTTCTTCGACTAATTTTTTTACCAAATAAATTTTTATATTCATATTTTAAAATCATGACTTTTTAGTGAAATTTTTTAATAAAACTTTCTTATAACTTAAAAGTTTTCACGTGTTTTTTTCTGAATTGGGTTGAAATATTTAACAAAAAAAATCTTTAAGATCTATTTTAAAAACATAAAAATACTCTATAATAATGCTGTCAAAACAGTAGTAGAAAAAAACTCCCCTTAGACAAAAACTTATGAGAAAAATAAAAAAAAAAAATATTTAAAAAAACTAAAAACACTTTTGAAGAATTTAAAGATTTTTCTAAATTTTGGTATATACTTGAAAATCGAATAGTCTACATTTTTGAAAATTTGTATATGCTTCAGATATCTAATTGATCCTGAGTATTTTTAATATTATATTTATTTTTTAAAAATGCCGCAGACAAAAACCTATGACAATATCGAAAAAAATCCTTTGCTTACATTTCTTTGAAAAATTTACATTTTTTGGAAGAATTTCCTTTTTTTTCTAAATTATGGTATATGCTTCAAATTATTAGGTAAAATATTTTAAATTTTCTTGCACTCCAAACCAAACAGCAAAGTTAAGATACTTCTGATACTCTTAATTTTCAAATAGTTTCCTAGCTAGCCCGTTTTCTAGTTGCCTCTGCAATTTGCAGCCAAACGAGAGCTACAGGAAATTAACTGCCACTGCAACTTCAATTGCAACGAGCAATTGCCTTACTAGGTCTGCCTCAGACCAGTCGCCACTCTGTGGCCACTCTCAATTTATATACCTCGAACCATCACCGAACGAACCACTTAAGGTAAAAGTTGCGTGTTGTGTGAAAATTATAACTACTAACTAACAACAAAGATAGTCAAAGCTAACTAGATACATACTAGTCTCAAAACGTTCAAATAATTAAAGCCCAGAAAAGGCAAAGTATCTAATCAAGTTTAGCTAATACAGCCAAATACAAAGCAAAAACTAAATGCAGTTACTAAGTAAATAAACATGCAACTTGAAACGTGCTGAACGTACAATTTCTAGCGGGGTAAACCCCCGACTTTTATTTATTATTTACTTGTATATTTTTTTACCTTTTTTACCGCTGTGCGGCTGTCAACATATAACCAAGTCGAATCGGGCCAAAACTGCGGGCTTTGGATGGGGGATGAGGGGGTACTTTGACGACGAGTGCAGTTTTATGTAAACAATAACAAAAACACATTTCTGACGCGTGATTTTGCATAAGTTGCCACAAAGTCAGGCGCAACAGACAACAACAACAATAAAACAAAAACAATAACAAAAGCAACAACAACAACAACAACCATAAGCATATCCTTTCACATGAATATTTATGCCAGGGGAACTGCGCACGTATTTTTGCTTTAGAGAGCGAGAGAAATCTGAGACCATAAACGAAATCTTCGTCAATAACAACAGCAGCAGCAACATCATCGTCATCTTCATCATCATCTTTGTCATCATATTCATAATGAGTAAAGTTCTTATAGCTACACTGAGAAAAATGGGATGTTCTAATAAAGATTTTATGATTTTAACTCACATTAGGTGACAAAATTTAACGAATTACAAAATAAAAAAAAATTAATGCACGGTACCTAAAAAAATATAATTTCTTACAAAATTTCGAAGAGCACATATTCGATTAGTTATAAACCGAAAACCAGTTTCACGAAAAAAAGAAAAAAAAAAGGTTGAAAATGGGGCAAAGTTATCCTTATGGATTTTGAGCCATTGAATCCCAATCCGTGGTACAAAAGCCCACAATTTTGACTTCCATTGGATTACAAAGTTTAAAATTAAATGCATATGAAAATCTAAAAAAAATATAATACACGGTTCACTAAAAAAAATATTTTTTACAAGATATCCGAAAAAGCGGGTCTCACATATTTGATTAATCATATATATAAAAAATACAGTCCCACAAAAAATTAAAATAGAAAATCGGTTTACATAAGATAAAGCTATTCTTGGTTATTTTAAGCCATTGAATCCGAATGTATAGTACATAAACCTTCAATCCCAAGGGTTATAAAAAAAACTCTAAAAACCGCATGAAGCGATTTATTTTAGAGGCTGTTCCTAAGGCTAGACCACAAAACTGATTACATTTCTAAGTTTTGAGACAATCTCCGAAATAGCTCTTTTCAATTAAACCGGAATTAAAAGTTACAGTACCTCAAAAAACAACAGAGTTTTTTTTTTCGATTTACAGTTCTCAAAGAAGTTTTCATGCGTTTTTGGAGTCTCTGAATGCGAATCCGAGGATAATAACACGTTCTATAGCTCCAAACTTCTCCTCTTTTAGAGGTTTTTCAGAACCCTGACAGGCTGAGGTTTTTTTCGAATTCGAAATCGGATTTAGTGACCTCAAAACATATAAGAAACATTGTTGGACAACAGGCCTTAAAATACAATGCTGTCGGATTTCTAGAAGATGTATATGTTATAAAAATGCCATACATTAAAATATATTTTTAATATTGGAGGATTGAACATTTTTGCAACATATTTTTGGAGTCGTTGAATCCGTTTCAGTGTTAAAGAGGGTTAAGTCAGAGCTCAGGCATAATATCAAAAGGACGTATTGTATTTACGGGATTATCTTAAAATACTGATGTGAGTAATTTTTTTGAACATTGGATTCGGATTTTGTGAATCCAAAAACATATGAAATACTGTCAATTCAGAGCTCAGACATAATCCCAAAAGAATGCATTTAGGAGGCTATCTTAAAACTCTGATGTGAGAAATTTTTTTGAACCTCGGATTCGGGATTTGTAAATCCAAAAACATAAGAAATAAGTACTGTCAAGAATCAGTGTTCTAAAAAGTAGGGTCAAGTCGGAGCTCAGACACAATATCAAAAGGACGTATTTAGGGGATTATCTTAAAACTCTGTTGTGAGGGATTTTTTTGAACCTCGGATTCGGAATTTGTAGATCCAAAAACATAAGAAATACTGTTAAGTCAAAGCTCAGACATAATTTAAAAAAGATCTATTTAGGGGTTATCTTAAAACTCTGATGTGCTGGATGTTTTTGTACCTCGGATTCGGATTTTGCGAATCCAAAAACATATGAAAATACTATCGAAAACCTTAAATCGAAAAAAAAGGTTTTGTTTTAGAGGAAATAAGTTCAGTATTGATTGAC
>JBAMAX010002281.1:0-35950 GCA_037043745.1 Chymomyza amoena | reverse complement strand
TAAATTATTTTTGTTTTATTATTGTTTTCGTTTCCACTTACAGCTCCATGAAAAATGCAGCGCATTGCAAATTGCAAATATATTTAAATTTAAATATGCTTGTATATTTAATTATTTATTTACCTTTAAACATAGTAATTTTATTTTTGGAAAATAAATAAATAACAAACAAGCGGTTTGCATTGGATCATCAGAATCAGCGCGAAATCACGTTTTTTGTCACGCAAATCACCAATTTTAAACTTTTTTTTTGACAAATTTATTTAATGCGTTTTTAAATGACGCAGATATGGACAAAGGCTATAATACTTTGAAATCTTAAATTGGCCAGCTTTCGAAATCTATTGAAAACAGCTTACGGGCTCTGAATAGCTAAAGCAACTGTGGCGTGCTCTTAATTAAGACCATATTAGTCATTGGCAGAGATGCGTTAAATCTATAAAAATCAGATTTAGACTGAAATTCTCTACAAAATGATAAAATGACTATGAAACGAGTGTGTAAAGGAAGTTATAGGGAAAATTTAGAAGTGCGAATATACACAATGTATTGGAACTAATGATGATGATAATAACAATAATACTTCCCAGACTATTTTGTCAGTCGTTCCTGGGAGGGACATGGAGATCTCTAATAATAACTCGTCGAAGAGAACGCTGCTAATAGTTATTTTTTATAAAAATGCATTCCTCATTACAAATTTTCCTAGAATTAATTATTATTAGATTAAAAATCTATTATCGAGTTTTGATTTGAAAAGTTGGCATAAGTCAAATGCATATCTAAACATGTTTTTATATTCTTGGTTCAAGGTTGTCTAAGATGTTTCTCTTGCAAAAATGATCACCAATGCATAGAAAAAATCCCCGTCTGTCTGCTACTATGAATATTCAGATTTTGGAGACCACAAGGCGACATACGAAGAAAATTTGTTGATGCTACTCTCAAAAAGCTATACAGTAGAAACTTAGCAAAGTTCTGTTCAGAGAGGGTCATTCTATAAATTTTGCGCATTATCAAAGTATGGATACTCTGTTGAAAATTTTAACATTTGTTTATATAAACGTCATCTTCACAACATTTTCACTGTTGATTTTTTTTTGTATTTACAAAAGCTTGCAAATTTTTTCTCACACAAAAAACCAAAATAGAACCGTGAAAATTTTCATCACATGACTTATTACGATCGACCTTGACCATTTCGGCAAAAGTACAAGAACAAAATGAATTTCACTTTTTGGTGACAAATTGATGGCTTGCAAAATTAGTAACGTGCGAACTCTCCAAGGAATATCTTAAATAAAGAATTTCCAAAATCACTGAACGAAATTATTAGGAGATTGAAAAAATAATTTAATTTTTAAAATAGCTCGAGTTTTCAAATAATCTATGTTGTAAATGCTAAGAGCTTTTGTTCAAGATTTTATAGTCTACTCGAGAGGAAAAGGTCTTTCAAATCACGAGTCTCTAAGCCTTAGGATAAATTACACTAGTTAACATGAAAAATTAGACTTCTAAAAAAAATGCTTTTTAGGGTAATTTTGGAGCGAGGATCACGACAACGTTTTTTTGTTTAGCACCGTTTTCGAGTTTAAAAAAAAAAATGTTTTTGGGCAATTTTTTCAGTTATTTCTAATATCTTGTGAACAACATTTTGTATCGTCATGAAAGATTAGATCGAAAGGTAAAGATGTGCTCTGTACAGTGATATATGATATGTACAGATTATGTACAAATTATTGAAGTTACAAGCAACCAATGTCGAAAAAGGGTTATTTTTGCCGATTTTTCAAAATTACAAATTTTAAGCTGGATTTTTATTAAAAAAAATGGCGGACGTAAAGTCGGGCGCGGACGACTTTAGGATACCCTGTACCACTAGCTTGTAATAAAGTCCGATTTCTTCACGAAAAACCAAAAACAGAAGAATTTTTAAGCACAAATTTTTTTTTTGACCGATCGTTCTTATGGGAGCTATATGATATAGTCAACCGATTTCAATAAAATTTGACACAGTGCTTAAATACCTTAAAAAAGATATGACTGCCAAATTTATTTCAAATATCTTTACAAACAAACAAAACACATCGAATTTTGTATAAAAATCGTGTTATTGGACCGATTGGTCCTATGGGAGCTATATGATCTAGTCAAACGATTTAGATTAAATTTAGTACAGTGCTTAGGAACTATAAAATGCTCACGAATGTCAAATTTGGTCCCAATATCCTAACAAACAAACGAAACACAACAAATTTTGTTAAAAAATCGATTTTTGGAAGATCGGACCTATGGAAGCTATATGATATAGTCAACCGATTTTGTTCAAATTTGGCACATTGCTTAAGTGGTCTAAAAAATTTCAAACGCCAAATCTGGTTACGATATCTTTATTAAAAACGAAATAAAGCGAATTTTTCTTTAAAAAAGTTATTTTGGCCGATCGGTCCTATGGGAGCTATATGATATAGTCAACCGATTTCGATCAAATTTGGTACAGTGATTGGGAACTATAAAAACTTTCGTATACCAAATTTGGTTACGATATCTTCATAAACAAACGAATTATTCATCTAAAACGCTTTTTTTTGTCGAGGTCGTCTCAAACACCCCCATGGGAGCTATCTAATTTATCCCCGATATCAAAAAAATAAAATAAACTTGCCCCTTTGGAGTAATATGGGATCTAATGTGAAAGTTTGGTTGCTCTAGCTCTTACCATCTCTGAGATCTAGGCGTTCACACGGACAGACGGACGTGGGTATATCGACTTCTCTATTCACCCTGATCATATTTTAGGTAACTTTGGGGTGTCTCCGACGTCTCCTTCTATATGTTACATACATTTTCGGCTTGCACAAACTTAATATACCCTTGGTACCATACGGTACAGGGTATAAAAATGGTTTTTGTTCATTATGCAAAGTTTTAGGCTGGAAGAGAATTCTTTTAAGAACATTGCCAGTCTAAGATCTTTAAAATCGGGTATGAATTATAGATGCTTTCCCTGTGGACTATAAACTTCATACTGAATATAACCTATGGAAAGCGAAAAACATAAAGGGACAACCCTATCGAGTTGTTCCTCTAAGGCGTTATGATGGTACTTACTGCTCCAGTACAGAGGAACAAGCGGATACATTTGCTCAGCACCTCAAAGAGCGATTTACGCCTTTTAAACTGGCCACCGATGAAGAAGTAGGACAAACTCTCTATTCGACCCATCCGATTAGATGAGATTGAAGAAAATATAACAAAGCTTCCTAAGTTAAAGGCCCCAGGTCATGGCAGAATATGCCAAGTTGTCTTGCGGGCCTTGCCAAGGAAAGCTCTTCTTTTCATAATGAAAAAAATTCTCGTTACTATGATCAGGAAACCTGGAAAATATGTGTCGAACCCAGAATCTTGTCGCCCAATAAGCCTCCTTCCCACTCTTGCCAGAGTTTGGGAGGCGTTGATGGCTAAGAGGATCAATGACCACAACAATTATTTACCTGACCATTAATTTGGATATAGTAAAGGACACGGCACCGTCGGGCAGGTAAATAGAAAGACAAATCATATTCTTAAGCCAGACAAAGAATACTGTTTTGGGGTATTTTTCGACGTCAAACAGGAGTTTGATAGAGTTTGGCTGATCGGTCTTCTGGCTAAAATTAAGGCCTTGCTTCCTGCTTCGTACTTTGGCATATTGTGATTGTACCTTGAGGACAGAAGATTCCACTGCCAGGCTAATGAGAGTTGGAGTACCTCAAGGAATCTCGAAAATGGTGCGTAAGAAAAAAAAACGTAAGTTTTCGTGATTCTCGGCTGAGGTATTCGCCGCAATGAAGGCGGCTGAGCTGGCATGCACCGACACTTCAACTAGAGCAAAGATAAACTTCTTTATAGATAGTCAAGCCGCTATCAAGGCTATTGTATCGCACTGTACATCCTCCTTCCAAGTCCTTGAAGTCATCCAGAGATTAGCTGCGGCTCGTAAACTGCATATCTACTGGGTGCCTGGACATAAAGGCATAATGGGAAATGAAATGGTGGATGCAATTGCCTAAAGCGGTGTTGAGCTTCCGGAGGGACAAATACACGACGTACGCCGACCGATCAAACATCTCAACGCTATGCTGGAGTGCAACATGAAGCGCAGAGCTGAAGCTAGATGGAAAAATCACACAGCGAAAATCATGCTGGCTCATTACGGCAGAAAACAAAGTAATTTTATAATGAAACTCTCACGCACTGAATGCAGGACCATCACGGGTGTGCTAACAGGACACTGCCTCTGCGCATAGGATGGGACTAACGGCAAGCGAATTATGCAGGATCTGCAGGGATCCGGAAGTCCCTGAGACCCTAGCATACGTAGTCTGCGACTGCCCAGCCATTTCTAGACATCGTTTGACTACCCTAGGAGAACCAGCGTTTGTCGGTTTAGAAGAGGTGGCCAGGCTGCAAGTTGGTCGGTTACTTAATTTCGCCAAAAAAATAAAATTTTTAACCGACCATCACTTCGTGTAATAACCTCAAATCTGGCACAGCTAAGGACCAAAAGGTCTATGCTAGGCTGCACTCTGTTGTGTGGCCAGCCAGTGTAACCTAACCTAACCTAACCTTCCGTGATTCTCAACCGAAAATCACGCTAAAAAGTCTTTTATTATAAGTTTCCTTCGATGATCCTTAAATTTGCAAACAAGTGCTATCCATATTGTAATTAATGTCACTTAATTTCTTTCACGTATTAACAAATACTTCTTACTTAACCAAATGTAAGAAGTTCCATAAGTCCCCCTTATATAAATTTCAAGAATTTAATTCTACAACACTAATCACTCATTGTTTATTATTATAGCCAAATTTATATACTCTTTCCCATTAACTTAATCATTTTATTGTAATTGGCAATAAACTTAGTAACCCCCAATTAATCTCATCTAGTCTTATCAGCACTTGAATTTTATTTTAAGAGTTCCATGTCCAAATTGTGTAAATTGTTTAATGACATTGCAATTAGAGATCAAGCCCAGCTAAAATAAATGTAGTCTACTTAAATGTACGTTGCTCTTTTAAACCATAAACAAAAATCTTTCAAAGTTTAGAAAATGCTCTTTGGCGTCGATTTGGGTTATGGTCGGGCCCCATTGCAGCTAATATGAATAACCTGAAATTCAATTTAAAGGCAGGGAATGGAAAATTTTTGTGATTTACACAAAAATTAAATCATTGTTTATTAAATGTATAAATAAATAATAACCCAACAACAGCAACAATTTTTGATTAGCACCCAGCACAATGACGCAGACGGCGACATGTGAATTTGCTGAAAGGGTTGCTTGCCCGACAAGGTGGTGTATTTATTATTTGGGATTAGCTGCGCACGCCCCAACTTAATGGCTGTCGTCATCAAATGACAGCCATTGTTAAAAACAACGACAGTTACGCCCACTCCGCGCCTTGCACGGGAAATTAGCACTTGGAGAAGTCGAGCTGTTGACAAGCGCAAACACTTGGACAAGATTACTATGTGGGTAAAAATATATGAAGCGGATCGGTCTATTAGAACCATTTTGACAAAATTCAAAAAGACAAGAAGCTGGATTAAAACAACCAAACTGAACGAGAACAACGACAACGCTCTTCAGGGGCACACCTAGTGTGAAATTTTCAAAAAAAAAAATTTTTTTTCCCCATATTTCGATAGGTTATACCTTTAAAAATAACATACTAAAATTTTAAATCGATATCTTAAATAGTTTTTGAGTTACAGCCATTTAAGGGGCACACCTAGTGTGACAACCTAAAAAAAGGCCATTTTTGTGAATTAAAAAAAAAAACTAGTGAATCCATCTATTTAAAATTTTGAGGGTATATTTATACATGTTTTGAGAATAAACAGTAAAATTTTTGAAATAAAATATTAAATATTTTTGAAATGACACGCGATCTCCGGCGGCGCCAAACATTCTAACAAGTCTTCAATTACCAAGTTTTTATAATAATATTAAATAACAGTAGTAATAGTAAAAAAAAAATTTAACATAATATGCGTTTGTGATTTTCAAAAAATTATACTTATGCCAGTTACTGCTTGAACCTCTGGCGAATTATAAGCGGGTTTAAAGAAAATTGAGCTTTGTAAATAAAATTTACTCTTATTGTTAAAATTAAAGTTATAATTAAGTCCCTTTTCATTTAAATTAAAAATTAATTTAATTTTTATCAATATTACTTTTAATTTGAAAAAAAATCAACCTATTTTGTTTTGAATATCGTTTTCTATTAAGCTCTACAATTTATTATTACATACACTTAGTTACAGTAGAAAACTGGAAAAATTTTATAAGTATATTAAAAAGGATAAATTAGCGATAAATCGAAATCGGAATTAATACCTAGTAGACAATTTATTTTTACGATAATTTAAGACAAATAAATGCAAAGTGATATTAATAGTATCCCTAATAGTATCAGTAATAGCAATCGGACACACCCCAACGTTGCCTAAAGTATGATCAGGGTGACTAGAGAAGTCCGTCTGTCCGTATAAACGCCTACATCTCAGAGATAGTAAGAGCAATAGATTTTTTTTTTTTTTCTCAATATTTATTATTGGATCTCAACCCTTGATTTTATGGGTTATAATCCAACATAATAGTAACCAAACTTTCACATTACCATATGACACATGTTTGTTTTATTTTTTTGATATCTGGGTTATACAGGGGCGGATCCAGGATTTTGGTAAGGGGGGTCCAGAGAAATCTGCCCAGAGAAATCAAAAAAAAAATTGTGGAAAATATTTTTATTAGGGTTTTCTGATCCCGAAGGGGGTGGTCCGAACCCGAAAACCCCTCCCCCGTGGATCCCGCCACTGGGGTTATATGATATATGTAGCTCCATTGGGGGAGTTTCCAGAGGACCTCGAAAAAAAAAAAAAATTGTAGATGGATAATTCGTTTGTTTTAAAAGATATCGTAACCAAATTTGGCTCTTACAAGTTTTTCAAAGTTCCCAAGTACGTTATAAAGTTTTGTCAAAATCGGTTGACTATATCATATAGCTCCCATAGGACCGATTGACCAAAAAAAATCGATTTTTGTACAAATATCATTATTGTTTGTTAGTTATAAAGATATCGTTACCGAATTTGACACTCGGAAGTTTTTAAGTTTTCCAAATCGCTATATCATATAGCTCCCATAGGAATTTTGTAGAAAATCGGTATGATTCGTTTGCTTATGAAGATATCGTAACTAAATTTGGCAAGCGGGAGTTTTTTGTATATAGGTCTCAAGTACTATAACAAATTTTATTAAAATGAGTTAACTATATTATATAGATAGCTCCCATCGGTCCAAAAAAACGTTTTTTATACATAATTTGTTGTGCTTCGCTTGTTTGTGAAGATATATATATATATACAAATTCGGCATTTCGATCTTTTTAAAAAAGTACCCAAACACCATGTCAAATTTGATTAAAATCGGTTGGCTAAATTATATAGGAACGATTTGTCAAAAAACAAAAGAATGAATAACACTTCACGTTTTATAAAACTTTTGTTCACTAACAAGGTTTACCGAACTCCTACTGATTGCAACTGTTCAACAAATAAAATTTTCTTTATTATTCTGTGTATATTAAAATAAGACAATTTTTTAACTATTTTTGCGGATGGGGAATGGATTCTGATACTCCAAAACTTGCAAAATAAATCAAATAGAGAAAAAAAGTGTTATATGTATATTAAAATGAAAATTATTTTACAAAAGTTCTGGTTATACCAATTACTGCTTAAACCATTTGCAAATTATAAGCTGATTTAAGGAAAAAAAAAATTACTTTTATTGATTGATGAAATAAATCTATTATAACTATTTTTCGATTTTGATTTCAATTTATCTAAGTACAACTGAAGTTTGTTTTTATAGTTACACTATATATAGAATCTCGAAATTTAGAATTCCAAAGTGCCTAAAGTTATAATTGAAAATTAACTACCTCAAAAATGAAGAAACTTTCAAATTTTGCATCAATATTCATCAGTTCCGCTTCGCATATTCTTACCCAGGTATTATGTATACCTCCCAGTAAACAAATCGGTAGATATACAAAAATTACTTAAACTTGTAATTTGGCAAGGTGCTTACGGGTTTATTGCTTGTTAGTAGATTTAACTGCCTTTCGCTCTTCATCGCAATCAATTACAGCGCATTGTGTAGGCCCGACTTTGAATCAAAACTGTGGGAATATTCCATTGCAGCGTGCCGTGCTTATTTGATTAACTGGCCCCAGAGCGTGCCACGCCTTCACACGCTTAAAGCAGCAGCAGTGGCAAATAAAAAAAAATAAGGTGTTAATGGAGCAATGGATTCCATTTGAGTTTGTTTGTTGCAAAGGGAGGTTTGGGGCTGCAACTTGTTTTGGCACAAATAATAATACACGCTAGAGCTGGGCGTGATTCGTGAGCTGCAGTGTTAGTAGGAAAATGAGTCGTGAGTGAGCGCTCAAGGCGTATGTAACAAGAGGAGCGGCCTTTGAATTAAGAGCTTTGCTATGAAAAATTGCAACTAAAATTGCTGCAGACGCTTTAATAAAAAAAATTTTGACAGAATCGTTTTTCAAGTGAAGTTTCTGCTCGAACAGCAAATTTCGGTATGTTAAATCCGCAAGTGTATGTTGTGGACATAATTTTACTAAAGACTTGAAATAAAATGTAGTACAGCTTAAATACAGATATTTTTCGCACAAGTCATAAATTTATAAACCTTATATCTAAGCAGTCAAGAAGATTTTTGGACAAAGTTCAAATCCGTTTAACATTTTATTCCAAAATTGAGAACAATATTATTACTTCAGAAAGCGATTCCTGTCGACACGTCTATGTGACACTTTTTCATGGAATATTGACGAGCAACTAAAAAAGCAGATCAAAAACATGTTTTTCCAAAACATTTCAAAAAATAAAATGTAGTACAGGTTAAATGAAGATTTATAAATTTAGATTATATCTATACCGTCAAGGAGATTTTTCAAAGTTCAAATATGTTTACAATTTTATTCCAAAATTTAAAAAAATAGATTATTACTTCAGAAAGTGATTCCTGTCGTTTCGTCTCTGTGATCGTGCATACGAATGAATTGTGAATGAGTTTTTTACTAGCGTAAAAATACAACTCTTCGATATAAAAGGTTATTTAGAGTAATTTTAGGTTAAGAAAAACGAATATTACGTTCATTTGTTTTTTCTTAAAACCCGTTTTCGAGACTTTTTTTATGTCCTTTTTTCAGTTACTCCTTAAGATTTTGTGAACAAATTTTTGTATCAACATGAAGTAGGAATAGATCAAAATGTGCTGATGTAATATGCGGTATGTACATATTAAGTAAAATTATTGAAGTAACAAGCAACTAAAGTCGAATGAATGAATTTTGAAGATCTTTCAAGCCTTAGTTCATAGCCAAGAATTCTCTGAACATCATTTTTAAAAAAATTTTCGAAAATTAGTTAGCAGTTTAAAAAAATTATTGAAAATATACCTTTTTCCGGTTTTGGGTGCTTGAAACTTAATTTTTAAATATCTTATATCGCCGTATATAACACATCAATATCTTTTGATCTAATTCCTATTTCATGGATACTTTTTTTTCGCGAAATATTGACAAGTAACCAAAAGCTTGTTATTAGAATAATCTACATGTTGTTTCCTAAGAAAAAAGAAAAATGAATATAATTTTTGTGATTCTAAATACCCTAAAAAACACTTATATACGATATCAGTCGATGACTCTTAAGTTCGTTAGCTAGTGTAATAGATCTCAAGATTATTTGACCAAAAAATGCACATTATGCTCGCCCAAGTAAAGTTTATTGATTGATAATAATAAATCCACCAAATTTTGTATGTAAATTCATGAGAGCCTAATGAACAAGAATATTACGATTCTAGCAAATATCGCTTAAGCCCCTACTAAGGATTTTCATTCCCGAAAAAAAAATTAAATCGAAGTATTGAGGAAGGAAAGCCGAACCAATTCTCCCAAAAAAGAAATCGATATCGACTTTTTGAATTCTTTTTTTAAAGAAGAATTGAACAAATTGAAGGCGTTTGATCGAAAAGGAAATCAAAATTTTCTAATGTTCATAATAAATTGAGATAGGCGTTATAAAATAAAACTAAAGATGATATAAACTTTTTCTTGTTCATTTTTTTTTCGCATAGTTCATGTTAAAATTACTTTACAATTGTTTGAAAGCGGTACCAGTCAGAACAGAATATCGCATGGGGAACCCCCAAAGAGACTATTTGCAATATAAATTACAAGCGCCAAATGCAACACAAAATTTATCTTGATGCCGATACTCAGCAAATTGGTATGGAAGCGACAATTAATCGGTATTGACTTCGATATTAAAAATATCGGATGGGTATGGCGTATCTCTAGCCCATACCTACCTAAATTCTAACTCCTAGCCTATTTCGTATATCACTGCTCCCTTAATCACGAACTATCCTACCAGATCCAAGCTTCTGGTAAAAAAATATTAGACTATTTCTTTCTACTTTTTTATATGTTAAAGAAAAACCCCCGAACCAATCGCATCGGGAGCTCAACATTTATTGAAGTAACCGAAAAGCTTGAGAAAGATCACTCTTGAAAAAGCTGACAAAATAAATACGAATTCACTGCAACATGATGCTGATCGTGACGCGCGTGACTTATCACGTTCACGGCATTAAAAGTCCAACTCTAACTGAACTTTTGTTGACATATCAAATCATATATAAAATGTTTAGAGAATAACAAACAGCAACAACATTAATAACAATTGGCACGCTAATCATCAGCAGCGTGCTCTGAATGTTTGGATATTTTTTCGAATCGAGTCCCGTGCCATGCCGTACGACGGCACCTCTTATGAGCTTCATATATCTGCCGACTTTTTCCACGAATTCCATATTTGTAGCATTTGCATACATACGAGTATACGATATGTACTACAATATATCATATATTGTTTGTTTGTCGACGCAGCCATTTGGAGCGTGCGAAAGTTTAGCATCCATCAACTGACAGTCGTTAATCCTATCCAATGCCATTCCCGACATCCAAACATATATATAACGTATACGCGATGTGTTTTTTTCGTACTCATGTGACAAACGGCGCTTGTTTGTGTTGCGTTTGTGTGTAAACGTGATCGTTCGAATTTATTTTGCAACTCCTCGAAAATTCTTGAATCTGAAATATGTCTTTAATATCAATATGAGAAGGTATTAAATTTTGTTTTGATATCTGAAGCTATCTTTTTGCCCGACATTCTTTGCTGCTTGTCTTTCAAAGACCCATCCATTATTGGAGCTTTGAGCACGTGGCTCATATGTCAAATTGGCTCGGGTTGTGCTATTTTTGGTAGTCCATATGAAATATAAGCATTCTTATAAATAGACTTAAAAGCGGTTAAGTACCGCCGCACTTGATTGCATGTTAGTTTAGGTTTCATTTTTATTATCAGGAAATGGTTCTTTGGGAATGACTCGCGCAGGAACTTTTTATAAAAAGAGTTTGTTATACCTTGGACTATCAACCTAAACCTGAACTTTAAGTTCGTCTAGGTTGAGCTATATAACATTTTAATCTTTAAATATATAGTGCTAAAGTTTACTAAGCAGTTCAGGCAAGCAGACTTATAAATAGATCTAGGCAATATGTGAGTACACAGCTTTGACTTCTAAAGTCTAGCATTTGTGTAAATATAGTATTATTAAATTGAGTTATCATTGTGTTCAAGTTCTATATTCGTTTGGAAATATGATTTAAACAAGTGCGCATTTATTTTTAAAGGTTGGAACATCTTTTATTTCATTATTTAATTGTTGACAATAATTTAAGCTGAAATTAAGATCATTCAACAAATGAGTTTATTTTAGTAACATAGATAAAGTTGCTTTCTTTAAAGTATACTTTAGGCAAAGATATTAGACCTCATTGACTATATTTTAGAGAAATTTAGGATAATATTGTCATAGTTCAGGGCTACAGTAAAGGCTACAAATGCTGACGGGGGCTTTAAAAAAATAGTTTGGTGAAGAATTTACGAAGAATACCTTGAAGATCTTACTGCATTTATAAAGGAGCAGTTTCTTACTTCAGGGTGTAATCCGATTCTGATTTATTGCAGCTTTAGATTTATTCAAAAGTTTTTTTTTTTCTTTCACATTCACTTAATTATTCTTAAAAAAAAACTTTTTTGAAACAAAGATCTTTTGGGGACTTTTGACGAAAATTATGGAAAAATAGATATTCGTGTGTGTATCGTGTAAAAAAAATATATAGTACATAAGGGCAGCTGACTAGCCTGAGCATTGGCTTCATACATTTTTAAATTCGCCTCGAGACCCAGTTTCGATGTTCATGAGCTTTGACAAAAATTATTCAAAAATCGTCACGTAACGAAATGAGGTATGTAAACTTCGCTCGTGACGAGGATCCCGTGAAACCATCTTAGAGCGGCAGCGATAAAAATGTTGGCAACAAAAAAATAATATTCTGTTATAATTTTCAGGACTTGCCCTAGAGCAAAGAAGAACTTATTTTATTTGACAGATATTAGGGTCTATCTCTAAATAATTGATTTCAATCTTCAAGGCAAGTTTGAGACTTTGTTCGAAATTTTCTTTTTCTATGTTATTATGCAAATCTGAGGATATGGTATTAGCTTCCCTGGATAGCTTAACAAAATTATACAACTGTTGGCACTGAAGACGAGAGTTGAAGAAAAAATAAACTTTTCGGAGAACATATAAAGGGTTGTATATAAATGAGAGGGACCAAGCAAAGGATTACCATAGCTTTCTAAAGCTCTAAATCGGAATTAAAAGAACAGATAAATAGTTTTCAGATTGGTTGCCGCTTTGGTATGTTAAGCACTGTACTATCTAATATCGCAGAAAATATACGAATTTCAAAATGATCCTGGACTTTAAGTCTGCTTAAACCATAATTTGGCGTTTTAGGATATAGGCAAGATCGTTTCATTCCGATTCAATGCTACCTACTAAGAATATATTAGTTTGAAGTTTTAATATCTGTGTGTGTCGTTTTGGAAGTTACAAATTGAACATGGTATTACGTACGTTTAGAGGGTGGGGTCAGTCTTTATGGAGCGCTTGCGCGGAAAGTTGTCTGATTGTCCATGGGAGTGACCAGAGACGATTCCCTAATTGGCCGATTACAGTAGCTCACAACCTCCAGCCTTACGCTAGGTACCCTCTAGTTAGCCCCTGGATACCCCTTTCCAGGGATGAGCTAATGGGAGAAGGCGGCCCCTCAGGCTTTCGAGGGCGTTTTGCATGGAAGCGTAAGTGAACATCTACTAACACGCAAGGGAGTCGAAGGCCCATTCAGCCGACATTTCCTTTTCAAGCCCTATGACTACTAAGTATCAAAAAGCGGATATTGGAGGCGAGCGATACAGGCCTAAACCCACATCCGGTTCGTCGCGCCATAGAAGAAGAAAAATTTACGTACTCACTAACATGGTAAAAGATGTGACAGAGCGACCCCTATGGGTTTTGAGCCACTGAATCGGATTTGTAGGTTCAAAATACCCAGCACATCAGGTCTCTGAAATAAAAAGCCAAACTCTTTGTTTTATGGGGCTTTAGAGATTACCTCAGAACCCTGGGGTGTTGCGGTTTTTTGTACCTAAAATTCGGCTCATTTTAGTGGGTCATTTTAGACCAATTTTAGTCTTTAGTCTCTCTAGCGACAGTGTTGGAAGGTACAAGTTGAATATGGTATAAACTATGTCTTAGTGTACACGGCAGGTACAATAGTAGGAGCAGGAATAGTGGGCCCCAAAGCACACAAATCAATTACCTTAAACAATGACACCACAATTTTCCAATCGGAACTATACGCAATAATAGAAACATTGGAGCTAATATCCAAAAAAGGACTTAAGAGAGTAATGATCAAAATACTCTCAGATAGTCAATAGGTCCTCAAAGCACTAAAGGGCTACACATTTACTTCTAAAGTCCTTATAAAGTGCAGCCATGCACTCAATCAACTGGCCACCCACAACCAAAACTCCTTGATATGGGTGTCCGGCCATAAAGGACTTGAAGGTAATGAAAAGGCGGACCTTTACGCAAAAATGGGGCAGAAAGAATTTATAGGCCCATCTCCCTGTTTTGGTTTCAACAAAAACAGTATAAAACATGAGACTAAAAAATGGACTCGACAAAAAGTCAAAGAATACTGGAATGGCGTTGACGGCCTAAACCAGTCCAAAAAATTGCTGAACTTTAGCGCCAAAAGAGCGAACATTACGCTCACCCCAAGCAGGTCTCAAGACACTCCCTGGAGCACTAACAGACCACTTCGCCTGCAACAAACACCTAGACTGGATAAGTATATCGAATTCGATTCTGCTGTGATGAGGAAGAGTCAATGGAACACCTGATTACAAACTGTGAGGCGCTATGTCGCAGAAAACAAAAATTTTTAGGTGCATACGTACCAGAAGATGAGAACCTTCAAAAGCTCCTTATAAAGGAGCTGTATAGGCCTTAGCCTAACCCACAACAACGATTACAATAACGATTAGTGTACACGGGATGATGTAAGACGCCCCCCAAAATAAAGTGAGCGTTACATGTGATTCTGACTCCGGATCCTAGGTTCAAAATTTGCATAATGTCAGATTTTTTTTTTGGGGATAACAACAGAACTCTGTGTTGGGGTTTTTGGATACAAAATACGAATACAGCAGTTCATTTTTCCTTTTTAGCCTTTGTAATCTAGGCAATCTTTAGTATATCGCTTATATTATTTTATAGCCAAGTTCACAGAGGTCTAAATACTTTTTAAATGCATACCAAGATTAACAGTCACAGCAAACTTTTAAATGATGGGAAATCCCTTAAAGATAAAATTTAAATATTAACCCCCAAGTTCAGTAAGGTTCAACCTAAGGGGTGCATGCCAAATGCCTTACTTCGAAACAACAATTATGACGCATCTGGGCATTGACGCAACTATCCAACTTTACGTTAATACCACTAAGTAGTAAAAAAATAAGCCAATTACTTATGTACTTAAATGTTGAGGCAATCAATCAAAAGTGTCAATTAAGATATAAATACTTTTAAGCTTGTTGTAAAATATAATATTTGGGTTACTTGGAAAGTTAAGTTACGCCTCCAAAAAAAAAACGGAAATGAGACATACGTAAGTAAGATCAATATCAAACACAATGAGCCCCCTAGAGACCAGCCAGAGATATGCCCACCAAAAAACCATGGCACTTATATGAAGATCGATTAGCACAAGAAATTAGCGAAATATAAAACCCGTGCCTAGTGCGTATAAACTCGTCGTATCGTATAGGTTTTATTTTTGCAATCGATTGTGTTTTATGACGTCGTTTGTTGATTATAAAAATTTATATAAATTTTCATGTCATCTCAAATCAGCTAGTCGCTTGGAACTGTGTGACTTGCAGCACGCGCCAGACCCCAGACGGTTCCAATAATTATAGATTAAAAAATAAATTAAAACAACAGATCTGTAAATAGAAATGTGCGGTTTGATTTAGTGGAAAATTTTAGACGATAGTTGAGTGTTTGCATTGAATCAATGACAATTGGTGATAATGAAGGCAATAAATCGATTAGCACATAAAGCTAAAATATATGAAAAGGAAAAGCTATGCAAGAGATTTGGTAGATTTTGTTTTAGAGCCAAGACACGAGGCGGCTTTAATGAGCATGTGTGAAGATTATTGAGACAGCTTTCCGAGAACTGGCTAGTGCTTGGTGATAAAGCCAAAGCCAGCGGCTTGGCAATGGATTATGACAGCGTCTCGTCCAATGATTAGAATGAAGCGTTGACGTTCACAATGATGATGCAAGTTTTTGCAACACACAACAACAACAACAACTAGCATGAGTCAGTCTGACGAACCAAGGACAGACTGGACAGCCTGACAACCTGACAGATCAACAGTCAGTCAGTCGGGCATTCAGGCACTCAGGCAGTCAGCCAGTTCATTTACCCATATGTCGTCTGCTGATCATTTGGCACATGGCAAGCCATGGGCTTAAGCGCAATTAGCACTGAGGCATTTGTTGTTTTTGTGGCTAACAAACACACACACCAACACACACACTTGTGTTGATCACCTTCGCGGCTTTGTCTGGTCTGGGAACAGCTCAACGATTGCGTCAGTTCTCTTACTGCTGCTCGGATTAAGCTTAAAGGCATCACAACCGACCCATCATCAGACCCGCTTACGCTGGTCTTAGTGTTTATCTAAATGGGCGCCAGACCCGCTTAACTGCGCACTTGTCTTCTAGGTAAAGCCATCGATCGGAGGTCTCTTTGCGGTCTAGGAGGATTAAGCAACAGTAGCCAAGTGCCAAAGATTATAGTAAGAGTAGATCATATCTCCGATCTGCGCAATTGCTCAATTTTATTCAATTCACCGCACAACAAAAAATATGAGCAACAAAATTAAGACATAATAACAACAAATACAAGTATATAATATACAATTCACATGACCTTGAACGCAGCCGGTTCAAGTTCGGCGGCATTTTGCACACAACCAAAAACAAAACAAAAATAAGAAGCTGTCACAACGCCACCCGCACATGGTCTAAGATGGGAATGGGCTAGCGAGCTCCAAGCGGGGGTAACAGCTGGGGAGCAGTCAGAGGTAGTCAGCCAACGAAGCTGGAAGCGCTTACTAGTTATGTTACTTGCTTTCTGTTATGCCCCATGCTCGACTTTCAATTTTTTTTTGGGTTTTTGCATACTCTTTCGGTAGGTAGATTGAGTTTTTTGGAAAGTTTGCCAAAATTACGTCTACTGTAAATTTTATGAGCTGGAGGTAGCTCATCATAAACTCAGGTAGCCGGGCAGGTAAAGTGGAAGCCTGTGATGTAACAGATGAACTGGATCTATTCTAATCTGTTTTTCAACGTTGCATGTTATATTGCTGGATTAAAACTATGCCAAATGTCAAACGACCTTTTCCAAAAAAAATTTTCGCGAGTACCAATTTAAAAGAGTTCTGTTTGGTTATGACTTTACCTAAGCTAGCGTTGAGGTCTACCCAAAACCTCTAATCTGTGGCTCCGCGGACCTAATTGTAATTGACGCAACGCTGAAGCTAATCCGAAGTTTCACTCACGATTGGGTATGAAACCAGAGTATCCGCCATACCTTCGAAAAGTACCTCTTCTGAGCTAACCATTGAGTTTTACTCCCGTTTGGGATAGTCATTCTTGATATATTCGGAAAGTGGTGAAGGCTCTCTTTAAATACCCAAACGCGAGTAAGCCTCAATGGTCAGCTCAAAAGAGATTGTTTCAAGAGATACCCCTGGTGAGGTAACGTACTAAAGACTCTCCCATTTTAAATTGCTAGCAGTGGGCAGTGAGTAAGACTCAATGATCAGCTCGGAAGAGGTTGTTCTAAGACATACAACTGATGAGGTTAGGTACTAAAGACTCTCCCATTTTAAATTCCTATCAGTTGGTAACCCATACATGTTCTTATATCAGCGCAAAGCTGAGACATTCCTTATTTCGCTGAACTGATCGTTTTGCTAACACAATTTTATTGGCCAATCTAATCTAAACTCAGTGCACGGTCAATCACTTAGCCTCTTCTTAAGCTAGTTATTTTGGATTGATGTCCGTTCCCAGAGATACTCCTGGCGAGGTTTAGTGCCAGTTGGTAACCCATAAATGTTCTTATATCAAAGCAGAGCTGAGCACATTCCATATTCCCTTAAACTTATATTTTTTCAACATAATTTTGTTGGCTCAACCTAATCTAAAGCCCAGTGCACGGTAAAACACTTTCCCCTTCTTAATCTAGCCCATTTTGGATCTGCCTTTGGTGTCCTTTTTAGTTGTCATCCATATGCTCAGCCCGCCACTGCTTAGGTCCTCTTGATGTGAGAACTCTATTCAATTTTATAATTGATATGTTGGCACGCATTTTCTAACCCTCAAAAACCTTTTAGCAGGCCAACTCAACCTCCGACTGAAGCCTCTGCTTTGCTTCAGCCGCTCTATGGCTAACAGAGGTAGCTAGCAAATTTGTCCTTTTCATGAAGGCAGTACCACCACTAACCACTTCTTCATCTTTTAAACAGCTTCACCATTCATTATTCACAACATGGCCAAATTACTCGGAAACGTATGAAATCCAGGGCCAAGTATAGGGTCAGTGTCGATAGCATTCTAGGCTAATTTTTATTTAAGAAAAACTACCTTCCAATCACTCCAAAAAGAGTTTGTTAGACACTTGGGCGCTTTTGTATGATGAAGAAGGACTTATGCTGTGAGCAAAAAAGTATAATATGGAGATTAATCTTAAAAAGACTAACAGTAAAAGAAGAGTTTCATCTGGGAAAAAATACTTAACGTATGAAACTTTAATGGATTGTTATGGACCTTGTTCTAAGTTTAAAACCGAGTTTCCGTATTTGTAGGTAGGTGGCACCGCTTTCAGGCCATATATGTTGGTTCGGTTTTTGCATGATATCGTTTTTTCTTAAGTTCCTAGTGATCCCTGAAAGTTTCATCCATTAAGTATTTTTTTAGAATAACCATATTTTTGAGCCTTCGTTTAATATACTATAAACTTTTTGACGTCAGTGTTGTACCATACACTCAGGACAGATAAATATATATGTTTTAGATCTTTAAAACCACAAAGAGTCTCATCAAAAACGAGTGTATTTTACTATTAAATACTTTGAGTTTTTTTTTAATTTCGTCTGCTAAGATCCTGCGAAAAATCTTACTAGAAAACGGAATATGGCGACAACGATATAATCCTGAGTTATATAATATATACTGCCACCAGGGGCGTAGCGAGGTGGGGGTGTGACACCCCCCAAACATCCATCAGTTGGCAAATCTCGGATATTTCACGCAATATTCGAGAAATAAAAATTCAGAATCGCTTATTTGTCGGTAATTTGTTGAATCGAGTCGGCATGTTGAGGCTCACACCCCCCCACATTCTACGCTCTCGCTTCGCCAATGACTCCCACCTCGACATAGTAACATTCTTTAAAATAAACCGATTACGAAGGGAGGGCGATTTAATTGAAGCAAACGATAGCTATCCTAAAATGAAAAAGGATTGGAGAGTGTGGAACCGAAGAAAAGGTAGACCGAAGTTGAGATAGTGGGATGGGGTTGATCAAGATGCTGAGGACTTAGGACTGAGATGTTGGAGAACACAAGCCCAAGGTTGCTACGAATGGAGGCGAAAACTACCTCAGACAACCCAACCAGAGTTGCCGCCAATGACGTTGATGATGAGTTTTAAATGGTTAGGTCATGTCAAATGGCTTCGTATAGGTTAAGCATATGAAAAATGTTAGATAGGATTCATGAACATCTACAATTAGCCTTAATTATTTAAGGACATCGCAACTCCTCTTAATTTTATTAATTTTCAAAGCATCTATATGAGAATTCGAATTCACCTTCGATTAAATCTAAATCTAATGGACATGCAGTACATACCGCAGTTGGTTATTGGAACTGAATATGATGTTTAGCATGTTTAATTTGTTATATGTATTTCAAAATCAAAAAAAAAAAAGGCCATCACGAATTTGCACGATTTTCACTCTTAATTTTCTTATGTTCTCATAGTTTGGAAAGGAGACAAATCCAGCAAATCAAAGATCTTAGGCTGCTCGAGTAATAGCAATGAAGGGCGTTTGTTCAGATGAGGATCCTCAAAACATATGGTTGTTTTTTTTTTTTTGTGAAAATTTTGAACATGTTTAATAGGGTGGCTATTTTTCTCCCGATTTTCATAACCCCACTACTACTTTCGGATCGACTTTAAGTTTTACCGGCACTATATGCAGAAAAAGGACAATTTTTAGGCTACTGATATCGTCGGCTTAAAAATCGGACATACCAACGGCGGCCACCCTAATGTTTAGTCAGAAATCACACTCTAAATAAAACTTAAAGCCCGCTCCGAATTTTTTTAGTCCCAATCCTGGAGTATACAAGGATAACAGCATTTTTCTGCTGAGACATTTACTAAGTAAATTAATTGTTATTTTCGTTTAATAGAACTATTTAGCTAGCCGGGTAGTGTATTAAGCAGATGGTGTTCCCCATAATTCCTGTTTCCTGCTGTTATATTTTGCTTAAAGTTCCGGTTGGGCGTCAAAGTTAGAGCAATTCATTATCCTTCACATTTATTATCATTGTATTTTTTCTTCGAATTGTTTTAGTTGTTTTGCGTGTTTTTATTTAATATAATAAATATATTAAACGCACCTTGTAGGTTGGCCGCACATTGCGCATACGACGCGTGTACACTCCCATATAACCATTTACTTTATATACTCAAATTGCAGCAAAGGCAAAGCTAATCTTATGGGTCATTGGACGCAGTAAAAAATATATTTTATTTCTTTTTTTACCAATTTGTACATATCGACCTTGTTGGACCTTGAAGCGTGCATTAGTTCGTTAGCGTGCCCATACAACCAGATATAGAAGTTTGCTCGTATATACTATGTACTATATATTATATATAGATATATATATATACAAGTTTGCTGTTTTTTTTTTGCGAGCACTTGAAAATTTATTGTTGTGATTGAGCAGTATGATTTTTATTTTATTTTATTATTGTCAAATTGCTGCTCAATTATATTATATATATAAATTTCTAGTATATCTCTATAGCTCTTGGTTAATTATAGTTGTGTCAACCATTAATCAAATAGCTCGACTCAGTTCTATTTGGGATTTACTATTCGCTTTTGTTTGGTGGCTGGGCTGTCGCCTTGTTTATTTGGTTTTGGCGCTACTGTTTAATTTTCGTGGCATCAAATAAACAAGCGCTTCCAGTTATTTCGACTGATTTACGGGGAATTTCAGGTGCGTCAGCTGGTTGTCCAATTTGTTTTTTTTAAGCAGCCTTCGGGCCCGGTAAGGTTTTGTTGACTTAACCAGAAAAATGCCAGCCAGCCAGAAAGTCAGCTAACAAAAATAAAAAAATGGTCAGTTGGCTAGTCAGTCAGTCAGTTAGTCAGTCATATATAAACATTTTTGATATTCAAATTTGAATTTTATTGTTTTTTGAGTTATAGCGTTAAAGATTGTTTGTGTATCCATACACTGCCTGCGGTGAAGAGTATATAGAATTTATGGGGAATTTTGTAACGCTTTTAAGGACTAATCAGGTTTTACCTAAGGAATCAAAAATGAAGACAAAAGCGCTTGAAATTTTTAATTGATATCATTAATTTATGAGTCTTGGCTACTCTTCAAAATGAATAACTTTAATCGAAGTTAGTTAGAACTTTTATTCTCGCTAAGGAAAGACCCAAGTCCTGCGCTTACTTTAAATGGAGAGTTAATTCCAATGAAAACACACCCGTATCTCGGAATTCGCCTCGACAAAAAATTGTGTTGGAGGGACCACATTAAAATAATAACAGCAAGATGTAGAACCAAACTTGGCAAAATGGAGTGGCTACTTGGTAGAAATAGCTAGCTATCTTTGGATAATAAAAGAATTCTATATAAGAGTTTAATAATGCCAACTTGATCTTATGACATTCAAATCTGGGACACAGCTGCCAAGTCAAATATTAAAAAAATCCAAATTTTACAAAACAAAACATTGCGCAAAATTGCATATGCCCCGTGGTATATCCGAAATCGAAACCTTCACAAGGATATAGGCATTCCCTATGTGGGTGATGTATTGAATAAACTTAGCGACGGTTACGCTGATCGCATAAGGAACCTTCCGAACTCATTTGCATGTGCCCTGACCGGTCATAGACCAAGAAGACGTTTCATATCATAGAATCTACTTGATTTTTTAAATATTGTATATATATAGAGTAATCTAAATGATACCACACAAAAGGTTTTTGAGTGTATAGTGACTAATTACTTTTTCATAAATGTTGGATTATAACCCATAAAATCAAGGGTTGATTTCCAATAATAAATATTCGAGAAAAAAATAGATTTTGGGAAACTTTTTAAAAACTAGTTTATAAAAAATTATATATTAAAGCTTTTCGTAAAAAAATTTGTTTATTATAAAATTATTCGATTATTAAATTGAAGAGGATCATCTAGGTACAAAAGATTTTTTTTAAAGTTTAGTGTGGCTCTTGCGTTATTCCAAGTGTGTGATAAGGTGGGGCAAATCCGACCCAATATTTGATTTTGACTGCATTTTTGACATCGGTTCACCTCTTTCGATAAAGATAAATAAAGCATTGCATTTAAAATTGTTATTCGGCAAAAAAAATTGTTCATAGCATCCAACAAATTTTTTTTAAAAGATTCTTTGCCTAATTTTTAAATTTAATGATTTAAAGCCTTAAAATAAAGTTTTTACAAGAAAAAAAAATATCTGAGTATAATATTACTATGATTACCAACCATAATATTACTATTACTTTTAAAGGACTAAAATGTTGGAGCTGACTAAAAGTTATTAGTCTACAAAACTAATGTGGGGCAAATCCGACCACCCACTGTTTCTCAAAAACGGCAACATTGAACTTATTTATATTAGTGTTGTCATATAGAGCATTGAAAATAACTACAATGGGAGCATGACAGATGTCTTTCTGTCTTCATTTAGATGACCAAACGACAAAAAGTAAGTATAAATTTGCTATTTTCATTTACACTTTTCGAATACTTGATTAGACATTTTAACTTTTTTCTTCTAGTATTCATTGTAAATTTTGTATAATTTTTTTTATTCGCAGCGATATGAAAATTGACAAAGTGGGGTAAGTCCGACCTCTAAAATTTTTTGATTAGAAAATTCGTATATTTTTTTTAATCATCATGTAAAATGACAAAGTGAGGTAAATCCGAGCTAAAAATGACAAAGTGGGCCAAATGTATTGCTTAGAAAATTCGTACAATTTTTGTAATTCGGATCTCCAAGAAAAATTACGTGAGGTAAATCCGGCCTCTAAATTGCTGGGCTCTGATTGGCCTCCGTCTCGAAAAAAAAACTTCAAATCAAATAAATCTGTTTAGTTCCTAAGCTATTCAATCCAATCCTCCTTTATTTATCCAACTTTTATTTTGATTCATGTGTTCTGAACAGAGGAAACATCATTCACAGGCTCTTTTCATTTAAAAAACGAAAAAGCATTAAATTTAGAGAATATCTTTGATAAATCAGTCAAAAAAATGGCAACCTTTTTTGGTGTTTGGAATTCAGTATTTCTAGAAAGTTGCGGCAAAGAGATTGCTTTAATTTGGTATATCGAACGAGTTAAGCCGATGCCAAATATGCAGTCGTAACCAATTACTATGTCGGATTTGCCCCATTTACCCTACTAAGGCAAGAAAGAATCACTCAAAACTTAAAAAAAAGGCCAGATGAAGTTTGTTAATTTATATTGATATAAGGAATACAAAAAATTTTTTTGCGAAAAGTTATAAAACTTTTCTTTTTAAATTATTATTTGGTTTAAGATTATTTTTGGTTGAATCTAGAGGAATTTAGTAAAGTTGAAGAAAAGAGTTGGTCTTTATTTGGTATATCGAACGAGTTGAACCGATGCAAAATATGCAGTCATAACCAATTACTAGGTCGGATTTGCCCCACCTTACCCTACCTACGGGATAAGACAAGAGCTACTCAAAACTTAAAAAAAAAAAACCAGATGAAGTTTGTCGATTTATAACGATATATCGAATTAAAAAAAAATTATATGGTTACAGTTATAAAATTTCTTCTTAAATCATTATTTGGCTTAAGATTAATATTGATCAAGGCTCTTCGAATCCAATGTCACATCTGTACTGCAGTATGCCTGTGAAACCTGAAAAGTCTCCACCTACATCACGAGAAGTTTACAGGCATTTGTAAACCGCTGCCTTCGATACATTCTTAAGATCCGATGGCCGCAGATTATATCGAATCAAAAATTGTGGCGCAAAACGAGTCAAAAGCTTTTAAATGAAGAAATTAGACAGCGGAAGTGGCGCTGGATTGGCAACACGTTGAGGAAACCAAACGACAGCATCGTGAAGTAGTCCTTCGAATAGAATCCTCAAGGTACACGGCAAGTTGGCAGACCAAGAACTACTTGGTAATCAACAGTATTGGCCGAAGTAGCAACACAGCGTAAAACGTGGCCACAGCTGAAGTATCTGGCCGCAGATCGGGAAGGATGGAGGAAGTTTGTCGCCACCCTATGCCCCAACCGGGGTTGAAGGAGATGAAGAATAAGTCAAGGAAACTAGTGCTTATATTAAAGAATATTTCTCATATGTTTCCACTAAATAGTAACTATCAGTAAGGGTATTCAAACTTCAACGCTCCACTTTAAACTTCTGTTATTTTTTTCGATTTCAGACAACTTGCAGCGAAATTCCAAACAAGGTGATTTTGTTTTTTTTTCTTCACTTCACCGTCAGCTGTTGTTTTTTTTCTCTTTTATTTTTATTATTAAATATTTTTTGTATTTTCTGGGTGCAAATTTGTAATGCAAATTTGTTTTGTTTGATTTTGCTGCTGAAACGTTTTTGTCTGTGTTGTTCGTCGGCAAAACTTTTATACATAAAAATAAGAGGTATTAATTAATAGCCAAGCTAGAGATAAAAGAGCTTGACTGCAGGCACACTTTAGCGTTATTTCATCTAATAAATATGGCTAAGACAAACGACTAACGCAAAAAACTAACAATAAAAAGAACAACAAAAGCGCCAACTAAAAATTTTGTTGACAACAAACAACATTTTGGAGACAATGTCATCAATCTGTTAAAAGTTCGACTGTCTGGCATTCTACAAATTTATTTTTGGCACTGTTTATTTATATTTATAAATATATGAATTTTTGTTGGCCCCCAACTGGCGTCAAACTATTCCACGAAAGCTAAAAATAATCCTCAAGCGTAATTTGCCAGGCCTGAGGCCAAGATCAATATTAACACCAAGAACCGAACCGAGATATCGCGCCATTGCCAATGCGTTGATGAACCAAAATGACGCAAGTAGCAATGACGTTGGAATCCCAGTCAAATCTATGGAAGATTTTGAATTTTTTTATTTTTTATTGTTAGCAATTTGATCTAGTTTTAAAATTTGATATTTTGTACAAACAAATTAAGTCAACTAAAACGTATTTTCACAATAGTACCATTTCGTGTATTAGCCACGATTTGCTTAATGCTTTTTAACACCTGATAAGATTTGATTATGATATCTTAATTAGCACATCCAGAAATTTTCCATATCTTTAATCATGATTTTCTCACTTTTCAGCTTTGTGGCTTCTTTAACTTTTATTTACATATGATTTTTTTTTTAAATAAACTAGGAATTTAAAATATTACAATAGTTACAATGAGGTTTAGATAAAGTTGAGAGTGACAAGGTTGGTTCTTTATCTTATCAACCTGACATTTTACATATCTTAAAGACTTTGAAGGCTATGCTTTATATGGCATATAGTAGTTGTAAATAGTGTCCAAAAAGTACATTTGTACTTGGGCGCTGGAACTGATAAGTTCAAAAAGCTAACGACATTTTTTTGTATATTTTTAAATAGTTTTTCCCATATACTTTAGGGCTTAACTGATATGTCCAGCGGACTTATGAATGGTTCTGATTATGCCGGAAATGACTGGGGTAACAAGTATTTCTGATCGTTATGCTATCGTACTATGCTCATTCATTTATTTATGATTGGGATACATATTTGCTACATATCGACGGCTAAAAATCACGTGAGTTTGACATCGGGGATCCCAAAAAAGAGTTATGGAGTTGAAAGAAGCGATAAAGTGCTTTGGATTATGTGTAATGTATCTATCATACTTCCCATATTTTTAAACAATATATTCCAAGTAAGGATATACATACTACATTAGGTAACGTTAGGTTATACCGGTTGACCCCTGGGAGATAACCACATAGACTGCATAGTCCTTAGTAAAACCAGATTAAGGATATATTATTATTTTTAATTTTTATCAAAATAATCAAGCGTAACTCTTATTTTTTAATATTATTGTTCATAGATATCTCTAGATAGAGAGATAGCTTCTATTGAAGCGGTCCCCGTTTTTCTTTGAAAATTATGATTACAAGTCCTCATGCTTTATCAAAGTTTCAATCTTACTGCTCTCATCAATATATCTCTCTATTACATAAAAAAGATTTTTTTCTCATATTTTTGATGAATTTTTATGCATTAAGTGGACCCCCCTGAGCCGTTTGCGGCGATAATTTATAATGCATTGTTTTAGTTTCTTTTTTATATGGCATATTCTATGGGACTCATTAATCGAATTTGAGGAACTACAATTGATTTTATTTATTTAATAACTTTTACTCCACAATTCTAAGTAAGAAAAATAAAAGTTTTCTTCGATCTTTTAATGATTTTTCTTTATTTTAAAGTCTTTATTGGATAATGCTTGTTTAAAATCCTAGAATCTTAAGTCCTTAAAAATTTTTTCCAATAAAGCAAACTTTGATATTTGAAAGTCCTAAAAAAAAAATAAATCATACCGCGCTTGAATCAATTACAATCACTTTTAAAAAATATCAAGTAAACACTATTTTAAATTAATTAATTAATTAATAATTAAATTGAAACTTGGATCTCTAACTTTTTGACGTTTTAAGACCTAAAATTCAAGTATGAAACACTACTAATAGGGGTATTCAAGCTTGAGCAGTTGCAAAGTTGCGCAAAAACACAACAGTCTAAAGCGTGAATCCCTTTTGGTAAGTCTATGAGTTGAATTATTAAGTTTTTGCCTCGTATTTTTCATTTTGTAAATTCAAAATTTTGCACGTCTTGTAGTGTATAAAATGTATTGTATTGTGGTGTATTTTCTTTAAGTCCTTAACTCAACAGCAAGCCCGAATACCCTAAACATTTTTTAATACCCATATCATGCATCGCATTTCTATTGATTAAATATTTGGTATACATTATTGCGCAGCACTTAAAATTAAAATAAAAACATAATAACAAAAATTTGCCTCGACTGACAATCGAACCTTGGTTCTGAAGCTTCTGGAAGTTTTAAGTCTACAACTCTATCAATGCAGCCATTCTTATCTATGCGTTCGAAACTGAGTCCATACGAGTTCCTTCTTTATTCAAGAGTATTGCAAATATCTCTGATAATTATGATGAGATTTTAATGATATTTGGTGTAAATGAAAAGATTTTTTGATTTGCTTTATTGTCTCCACACAAAAGAAAGCCTTTAAAAGGTAGAAAATTTAAACAAAAATGTAAATTTGTAATTTATTTGTTGGTGGGCCGGAAGAAAAAAATAATCTTGAACTGAATATAAGGAATCTCCATGGTAAGTTTAGTAACAATAGTTATAGTTCCAAGGCGTATGTAGCATACAGACTGACAGACGGACGATCATAACTAGATTAATTTTTTTCTTTTATCTTCTGGACCTTCTTGTATCTTTATGATTTTGTCATCATCTAGTTTACAAAATTAAGGGTCATCGACAGAACCCTCTTTTAGAAGTATATTTTAGGATAATTTTGGATCAAGAAACACAAAAATTACAGCCTTTTTTTCTTAAGACGTTCCATAGCATCTACAATTCTTACCCGATTTTAAAGAACTTAGACTCGAAAAGTTTGTAAAATAATTTTCTTTCAGCTTAAAGCTTAGCATAATTTTTAAAAAATTTGTTCGTTAACAAAAAGCAAGCTATAAATTTATAATTTTGAAAAATGGTCGAACACTACAATTTATCGATTTTATTTTATTTAATTTGTACAAATCGTATATCATCGTATTTTACATCAAAAACTTTTGATCCAATTCTCTTTCATATCGATACAAAATTTTGACAACGACTAACTGAAAAAAGTCGAAAACAGCGCTTAAGGAAAAAAAAGGTGCCATTTTCGAGTTTCTCGATCTAAAACACTTTTTTATGTAGGCTCATTTTTCTAGTAAACTAGTGTAATTCGGTGAGACAATCAGCTAATTTTGTCTATAATAAAAAGGTTTCAGGATTGATTCTGCTAAAGTGAGTCCAATCAATACAAAACAATAATTTCTATAACAATTTATATTACACAAATCGATCTAGAAAGTCTTTATTATGAGATTTATTTAGACGTCTAAGGTGCACTACTATTGTCTAGTAGATTGATTTCAAGTGAGTTTTTATTGTTGGACAAACTCTCTAAATATCTGCGCGTGGTTTAATCGAAAAATCGATTTTAAACAATACAAATTCGTTATTGTCAGTTCCTTGAGCTAAATGCGCAGATGGCGAAGTCCCTTATTTCTATAACGCTATAGCTGCTGATTTATTGTCATACTGCCACAGTCACCCACATCCTGATTACTTATTATACTACAGACAAAATGTGATTTCTATATCATGCATATTTATGATTATAAAATAATTTTTATCAAGTAAGCCTTGAAGTCCATAAGATCTTAAAGTCGTTTCAAAAGCTTAAAAATCATTCGCAATGGATTAAAAGATAAAAACTTGTCTATGATGTATTTGTTAGCTTAAAAACGTCAATTTGTACAGGAAGTCACATCTCTTATGATATGGCTGCATAATTTCAGAAGTTCCGCTTATACTTTATGCAAAGTCTAGCCTGCATAAACTGACCTACATTCCTAGACATTAATAAATCTTGAATATGCCAATAGAACTTCCATTAGATATACATATTTCTGCTGCTAGATTGCACGCCCGCTTAATATGCCTATCTTCCGTTGAATTCTTTTAGCAAAATCTTATCACAAAAAAATTAAGCTGACCCATATAGAGACCACCATTGGCCCTTAGCGCGAAGATAAGCATGGGAAACCATGCACAACACCACGTACTCCTTGTTGTTCAGCTTATTTGTTTATGCCGCCTACGTGCCCTGCCTTATTTCACAATTTCACGTCGCCCCATTGCTATATTCTCAACCCGACAAAGAGTCCGATAAGATCGACAGACCACACACACCCACTTATATGACTGAGTGTCTAGCAGAAACAAAGACCAAACCGGAGAATTCCTTATCAATCCGAGGCGTTGACAACCGCACGTCTGCTAGCAAAAGTTCCCGTAGTTTCGCGAAGGAACTTGGGAACAAAGTGCGCGCTCTTTCTAATACGCAGCTCATGACAACGTCATCATTATTGTACATGCTGACGTCATAGAATTTTAAATTTCTAAAATGACGAAATGTAGCTCTAAGAGAGCAAACTAGCACAGTCATCCACTCCTAGCCTGTTTGTCACCTGTTTTGTTGGGTGGTGGCATGAGTCATCGTTTTTTATATAAAAAAATCGCGCCCCTCTCTAATGACTTACCGACTCACCGGTTCATTAGAAAATTGCGCAATGAACTTTGCAAACCTGTATCCGATCCAATGTGAATATAGCAAGTGGAAATTATTGTAATTGATAGGGGAGCAGGATTTAGTAAGATTTGTATTCGCGGAAATGAGGGATTACTAATGGGCTGCTGAAACGGCGCCATAGACGACAGACTGCGTAATTTGATAGCGATTTTTTTTATTTTTATATTATTTTTTTTATAGACTGAAATCAGCCCGACCTGGCCTGAGGCAAAAGCAATTTTGTTGTTTGTTTCATTGGCGCCGGCCCGGCATAGCTTTAAAATTGATTGTTTCGCAGATCTAACTAACTTATTAAATTCCAGTTGGCCGTAAGTCTTAAGTTTGGCATTCAAAATCTACATAAATTTGAAAAGACTAGACTAGACTGGTCTGGTTGGGAATTCCCCCAAAAGAAAGCAAAGTACAAGATCTACGACAAAAACAATAATAAATAGCGGGTTTAACAAGCGACGCGCGTGCAAAAAGCGATAAAACAACAACAATAATTTTTTTTTTTAATAAAAGTTGTACATAGATAATAAAAAAGGCAAAAATACCAGAATGAGTAGCTAATTTTGGCATATCAAAGTTTATATACACTTGTAGATCAAATGATTTTTATGGCAGAATTATTTATGTGCTCTAGATAAATACTAGAATGGGGAGGATTTTTGAGATTGTTTATTAAAATCAATAGGTTTCGATTGTCTTAATCGATTAGTTGAAATCGAGCAGTTGCTATCAAAATGAGAGTTACAAAATCGATGAGAGGAAAGGTTATTAGAAAACAATTCTTTAGAGCATAAGCCCATTCCCTACTCATTTCATTACTTCGTCTTTCTTTTATATTTAACTAGGGAGAAAATCAGGGACCTGGGAGGAAAAGTACCAGCCCTTCTTTATACCTTAAGTTTGAGAAATCTTCGGACCCGTTATGGCTGACACTTAATTTGGTTTTAAAATATCAGAAATTATCGATTTCAATGCTAGCTGAACTAAAAGTTTACAAACAGACCAAAAATATTTGGTATTCAGATATATCTGCTCTATACTTAGTTAAAAATTAACAGCTTGGCGTTTTTCAAAGTTTCTCCAGCGAATTGTAAACTTAATTTAATATTTTTAAAGATCAACTATTCAGTTGAAAAGTTAAATTTAGCTTAACTATATATTTTTATAAATAAATATATTTTTATCTGTTAAAACTTAATATTAATGCCCCGTCATAAAATTAAATTAAAAAAAGAACCATTTGTTTATCTAGGTATTTAAAGATTTTTTTTTAAACAATAAAATTTCAAATTAAAATTTTTGCAATAAATCTATTGATATCTATCGGTAATCGCTTTCAATACATTGCCAAAAAATATTTAGCTTATAAATTGTAGATAAATAATTAATTTTGTTTAAAAAAGCATATGACAAAATTAAAAAAAAACATTTCGAGTTGATTTTATGAAATATGATTAAGTTGAAAAGATCCAGGCAAAGAAACCTTTATACTATATAGCGAATTCTTTTAGTAAGTCTGGTCTAACAACTAGGAATTTATGTTTAGTAAAGCTACCTAATAAAACTTTTTTTAAGTATTTTTTGCTTATATAAAAGATTCAAAAAGCGATATTTCATTATAGAAACTATGTAGATCGGACAAAAGCTATAAAATCTTTTTGAGATTAAACCTTTAATATCTTAACGTCTACTTTATAATTATAAAAATAAATAAATTTTACGATAAATAACCTTCAATAAATTAAAATATAATGTTTTTAAAAGAAAAGTGATTGAAAATAAAAAGGTTTTTAAATCTAAGCATTGAAGTAAAAAATTTTCAAGAAATAAACTGAGAATTTTATTTTTGTACTTTTCAATTTGCTACTATTTTTTTTTTTTAATTAAAAACGAAAGAAAATATTTTCTGTAAAAAAATTAAGATGTTATTTTTGTATATTTGAAATAATTTATATTAAAACGAATTATATTGTAATATACCAACAAGTATTGGAAAAAAGTGAATAGTGGTTTATTAATTCTAATGTTTTTAAAATGATCTCTATTAAAATATAAGTTTAAAATATACGCCTAATATATTAAAATTTTTTAATTTGTACAAAGCCGTATCTCTTGAATATCATTATTGGTTAAAAAGTTTAAGAATTAAGTCATCACCTTTGATCTCAGAAAAGGCTACATAGGACTTCAGTTGAACATTATTTAAATTTGAGATAAAATATTTTAATACAGTAGGGGACAAAGAAATTTAAAATGTCTGCGTAGACTATTAATTAATATATTAAAATTTTTACAAAGATAGATTTTAAAAGGAAGAATCTCGTGAATTTAATGGTGGCTAACAAGCTCAAGAATCATGCCATCAATTTAGATCTTACAAGAGGCTTCATAAAACTTCAGTTTAACATTCTTTAAGTTAGATAGTTAAAATATTTTAATACACAATTTGGCGAAAATCTTTTGTGAGGAAAAATAAATATAAATTGGATATTTCCAGAACCAAAAATTTGGCCTTTCACTGTTCTAGTATCTTTTCTTCATTTTTTAATTTAAGCTCTTAAATTTGGCACATATACATACTCGTATATGTAGATTATATCTTAAATTTACAAAATCTATTAGATTCGACAAAAAAAGAACCCTAAAATATATCGCATAATTTTAAATAAATTAAGTATACAACAAACTCCATAGCACAGCTTAGATACTATCTTTAAGTGTAACATGAGCGAAAAAAAATTAAAGTCAACAAAGCTCTATACAATCAAAAAAGAAAAAAACCAGTTGAGCGGAATCGACGACGGCCAAGACGCTGGCGGTGACGGAGGCAGCTCCCAGCCGGCGGATGCGTCGCACACTTCCAAGCCGCACACGCGCCAACAGAGTAAATTACAGCATTGTGGGCACCACTGAGCTGGTGCCGGGTCCGGGGCGGGGCGTTGGCGTCGTCGATAAGTTTGTCATACCCCACGCGACTGCAGCTCGATTGTGGCAGCAGCAGCAGCGGCGGCAGTTGAGTTCACACGGCCTTTTTCATGGAATTTTTTGCGACATTCCTCTAGTCTATATCGTCTATAGAGAATTGCGTTGCACTGAGAGAATAAATTGGGTGCTTAAGATGTTGTGGTGAGTAGATTTGGGAACTGAATCTTATTATACACCTTACTCTAAACAGATATTAGAAAGCATAGAAGAGCTCTAAAAACATAATAAGTATCTTTTTTGCTCCCGTTCACTGCAGAAGAATGGCTCATTAAAAAGAATATTCGATACAACTGCGCAGAAAGTTTCGTAACATTTTTTCGTAGCCACAATATGTTGACTTTTTGCACAATCATTCATATATCAACCAATGCATTTTTTATACAAAATGTGTCCCAGTAATATGCGCAGTAGTTCTGGAAAAACATCAACTTTAGCCAGCATCGATATTCTCGATATTTTTACTTAACAATATCACATGACAGTGTTCTTCCTTATGGATACAAGGGTTATGAACTAAATACCAAAAAGTCGATAGAACGAGATATATAGGAGATTATCTAAGAACCCTTAGATCGGGGCTTTTCAGACTTCGAATTCTGTAGCTCTCAATCATAGAAGTACCTTCCTTATCAATGGTAATAATAATAAATTAATAAAAAATATTTCTGCCAAAAATCGAAACGGAATATAAATCGAAATAAAAAAATGGAAAAATGGCGTACCTAAAGTCGGGCGCGGACGACTTTAGGATACCCTGTACCACTAGCTTGTAATAAAGTCCGATTTCTTCACAAAAAACCAAAAACAGAAGAATTTTTAAGCAACAAATTTTTTTTTTGGCCGATCGTTACTATGGGAGCTTTATGATATAGTTCAACCGATTTCAATAAAATTTCACCCAGTGCTTAAATAACTTAAAAAAAAGATCTGAATGCCAAATTTATTTCAAATTTCTTTACAAACAAACAAAACACATCGAATTTTGTATAAAAAACGTGTTTTTGGACCGATTGGTCCTATGGGAGCTATATGATCTAGTCAAACGATTTGGATTAAATTTAGTACAGTGCTTAGGAACTATAAACTACTCACGAATGTAAAATTTGGTCCCAATATCTTAACAAACAAACGAAACACAACAAATTTTGTTAAAAAATCGATTTGTTGGAAGATCGGACCTATGGTATCTATATGATATAGTCAACCGATTTTGTTCAAATTTGGCATATTACTTAAGCGCCTTAAAAAATATCCAAACGCAAAATCTGGTTACGATATCTTTATTGAAAAACGAAATATAGCGAATTTTGCTTTAAGAATGTGATTTTGGCCGATCGGTCCTATGGGAGCTATATGATATAGTCAACCGATTTGGATCAAATTTGGTACAGTGATTGGGAACTATAAAAAACTTTCGAATACCAAATTTGGTTACGATATCTTCATAAACAAACGAATTATTCATCTAAAACTCTTTTTTTTGTCGAGGTCGTCTCAAACACCCCTATGGGAGCTATATAAGTTATCCCCGATATCAAAAAAATAAAATAAACTTGTCTCCTGTGGAATAATATGGGATCTAATGTGAAAGTTTGATAACTCTAGCTCTTACCATCTCTGAGATCTAGGCGTTTAAACGGACAGACGGACGGACGGACAGACGGACATGGGTATATCGACTTCTCTATTCACCCTGATCATATTTTAGGTAACTTTGGGATGTCCCCGACGTCTCCTTCTATATGTTACATACATTTTCGGCTTGCACAAACTTAATATACCGTTTGTACCATACGGTACAGGGTATAATGATCATCAAAACAAAAATGCAGAATTATTTTAGAAATGGCAGGTTGAGTGGGAACCCGTCTACCAAGTGTTTAGATTTTAATACACTTTTAATAAAACATCAATCTAAATTAAGATAATAACAAATCTGAAATTCATTTATTTTCCAAAAACCTGCTTAATAAGTTTTTTGATTATAATTTTTCTCACTGCATATTATAATGCCAGTTTGGGAATTTACATGCACTGTGTACTATGTACATATATGTGTATATACAGCACTTATTATATATATATATATATATATATTTATAATACATACAGCTGTCAGTCGGCACATTTGACGTTTAATTTGCTACCGACGTTCTGTCAATTAAGCTGCGCTGTGAAAAGCGAGAGGGTTCTCGATGTGTGCCCATTGTGTGGGCGTTAGATTGATGTTCTAGACGGAGCTCAAAAAAGCGCTGATCGATAGTCTGACCGTTTGACCGTCTGACCGCCTAAGCGCTAGTGTGACCGTCTGCGCCGACTGACAAATCGATAGACAGATCGACCGAGCGACGGTCTGACAGTTGCTGGCGGCAGCTCGCACATGTTGACTGGCATTTGCACTCGTGCAGGTTTTTCCCGCTCTTAAAGCAAACTTTGATAAAAATGCCTCATAAATCACGCATACGCAAATATGTGTGTATCTAACAATTTTGTTTTTTTCTAGTATTTTTTTAGTGTTTTTTTTTTGTGAATGGCTTATTGTTAAGGCGCGCGTGTGTTCCATTTTATTTGCTTATTGAAGTTGATGAGCTTTTGAAGATAATTACGCTGTGTGAATTTACTTTACGGATAGACAAGGCAGTCGACTGGTTGGGCTGGTACTCTGTGTGGTAACCTTAACCTAGCCTAAAGTCGTCTTCTTTGATTTATGGCCAAAGTTTAAAGAGCAATGCATTTTGTTGCTATATTTGTACAAAAGAAAAAAAACGTTTTCTAACTTGCTTTATTTTTGCACAACAGCTACAACAACAACTCCCATTATGAGAAAAAAAAAAAATTTTGTATATAATTGCTGAAGAAGCTGTTTGAGGCACGTTTTGATCATTACGCTCATTACCCGCCCGATGGACGTCAACAACAAGTTGTGGCCAACACGAAAACGGCTCAAATCGAGTTAAATCGTTGGTCATTTGTGATTTTACACGCAAAGCATAGCACGTTCTTGCGTAAATACATTCGAAAACAAACGAATGTAATTTTTTTTGTTTATCGAGTATTTTTTTGTTGTTGTCAAATGTTCAATGAGCTTGCATAATCGCTACATATATAACGCATAAGTGCTTTATATGCAAAGTTCATTAACATAATGTCTAAATATCACACTTTTGTGCGCTGGCCACACTTTAGTTACACTCTTGTTTTTCAGCTGCTTGGAAATGTTACGTAAAAGAATTTTTGCACTGCTTGAAATTTAATGAGCGGTATTTCGCAACTTTGGGGGAAGTCTTGCTATGACGAATTTGCATGCACACTTGCAGAGCAGCATAGGAAAGTTTGGAAGAGCTGCAATGCTATGTGATGGATTAAGGCAGCACAAATCCTTGAAAGAAACTGCAGTATTTTCGATATATACATTAAGTCAGTCGAGCTCATGTATCGAGATAATGCAGTTAATGGGAGACTCTAAGCAGATATATGGGTTGTAAATTTTTTTCAAACCCAAAATTTTTTCAAAATCTTAAGCATGATTAGCAATTATA
>JBAMAX010002280.1:0-229994 GCA_037043745.1 Chymomyza amoena | reverse complement strand
CAGGGTGTGCCATTTGAATGTGGTCGATGGAAATATTGAAGCAGACACCGGCCCAAACAGTCACTTTCTGATCATGCAGTGGAGTTTGATGGATAGTATGAGGATTTTCTTTCCCCCAAATGCGACAGTTTTGTTTATTTACAGTGCCAGATAGCGTGAAATGGGCCTCATCAGTCATTAAAATTCGCTCCCAAAAATCGGGCTCCGATTTAATGAACATTGTCACTATTTCCGCGCGTTCTTTGGGCGTGAATCGATTCATGGTTAAAATTGTAATGCAATAACCATTCCAAAATGTGTTCGACGACGTCAATCGGTTGAAATCTGTCAAAGTTATTCAATATTTCCATCGACCACATTCAAATGGCGCACCCTGTATTTTCTGATATTATGCATTATATAGCATTATGACAAGAGCGACGTCAAAAATAATTTTATAATCAATAATTATTTAATAATTGAATATGGAAATTATATTAAGACATTAGTTTGATATGGACTATCTACATTGAAGGTTTGGGAATAAGAAAAACTTTTTTTGAACTAAAATTTAATTTTAAATTTATTATATATTTTGAATTTTAATGAAATTTCTTAGTTTTTGTAAGATGGAAATATATTATTTTTATTTAATCATTTAATCGATTTTTATTTAATTAATTAATTTACTACGATACGTTAAAGGTTTGAAAATAAGAAAATCGTTTAATTCTGAATAAAAATTAAATTTTTATTGAATTGCTTAATTTTAAAACCATTTAATTATTAATTTGTATTAAATTATTAATTTAACCAGTTTTTATTTAATTAATTTATTGTTCATGTTACGTTTAAAGGTTTGAAAAGAAGAAAAACTTAAATTTACAAAAAAAAAAAATTTAAAATTTGTTAAATTTAAGTTTTTCTTCTTTTCAAACCTTAAAACGTAACATGGGAAATAAATTAATTAAATAAAAATCGGTGAAATTAATAATTTAATACAAATTACACATTTTTTTTTACATCGTTAATCAATTTTTTATTCAATTAATTTATTTATTGATTTAAATTTATTGTATTATAAATTAATCCCAAATTTTATTTAATTAATTCCGTGTGAAACGATGATGTCAGAAAGTGTTTTTTTTTTTTATTAATTTTGTATTTTTTAATTTTTTTTTCACATATTTTTATATATTTTTAATTTTTATTAAATTACTTAATTTTTATCCGTTTAAATAATAATTTATATACAATTATTTAATTAATCGATTTTTATTAAATTTATTTATTTACTAAGTTACGCTGAAGAGTTTGCAAATAACTAAAACTTTTTTTTTTTATTAAAATGCAATTTTAAACATTGTTATTCAAGTTAGTTATTAATTTTTTTAACAATATTGGATTATAACCTTTTGAATTTATCGGTTGATGCCAATAAATAAATATTACAAAAAATCTTTTTTTTAAATTAATTAAAGATTCATTTTTCAAGTAATTTATTTATCAATTTGAAATAATTATTTTACAAAGTTAACGATTCTCAAATTTTATTACATTAATTAATTTAATAAAATAATTCAGTGGCTAAATTCGATGAAATCAGGAAATGTATTTTAATAAAATTTTTATAATGAAAAATTTAATTTAAAATTAATAATGTAATTTAAAAAACTATAATTATTATTTATTTTGAATAATTAATTTATTAAAATAATTTATGTTGATTAATTTATTAAACTAATTTATTTTAATTATTTATTTATACATATTAATTATTATACATAAAAAAAATTATAATATAATAACTAAAACTAAAAATAAGAGTGCTAGCTGCTAGGGCCATCGACTCTTATTTTAATTAATTATACCCTGTACCGTATGGTACTAAGGGTATATTAAGTTTGTGCAAGCCGAAAATGTATGTAACATATAGAAGGAGACGTCGGAGACACTCGAAATATACCTAAAATATGATCAGGGTGAATAGAGAAGTCGATATACCCATGTCCGTCTGTCCGTCTGTCCGTCTGTCCGTCCGTCCGTCTGTCCGTCCGTCCGTCCGTGTGAACGCCTAGATCTCACAGATGGTAAGAGCTAGAGTTACCAAACTTTCACATTAGATCCCATATTATTCCATAGGAGGCAAGTTTATTTTATTTTTTTGATATCGGGGATAAATTATATAGCTCCCATGGGGGTGTTTGAGACGACCTCGAAAAAAAAAAAGCGTTTTAGATGAATAATTCGGTTGTTTATGAAGATATCGTAACGAAATTTGGCAATCGAAAGTTTTTTATAGTTTCCAATCACTGTACCAAATTTGATCAAAATCGGTTGACTATATCATATAGCTCCCATAGGACCGATCGGCCAAAATAACTTTTTTAAAGAAAAATTGGCTATATTTCGTTTTTTAATAAAGATATCCTAACCAGATTTGGCGTTTGGAAATTTTTTAGACCACTTAATCAATGTGCCAAATTTGAACAAAATCGGTTGACTATATCATATAGCTCCCATAGGTCCGATCTTCCAAAACATCGATTTTTTAACAAAATTTGTTGTGTTTCGTTTGTTTGTTAAGATATTGGGACCAAATTTGACATTCGTGAGTATTTTATAGTTCCTAAGCACTATACCAAATTTAATCCAAATCGTTTGACTAGATCATATAGCTCCCATAGGACCAATCGGTCCAAAAACACGTTTTTTATACAAAATTCGATGTGTTTTGTTTGTTTGTAAAGATATTTGAAATAACTTTGGCGTTCATATCTTTTTTAAGGTATTTAAGCACCGTGTCAAATTTTATTGAAATCGGTTGACTATATCATATAGCTCCCATAGGAACGATCGGTCAAAAAAAAAATTTTTGCTTAAAAATTCTTCTGTTTTTGGTTTTTTGTGAAGAAATCGGACTTTATTACAAGCTAGTGGTACAGGGTATCCTAAAGTCGTCCGCGCCCGACTTTACGTCCGCCATTTTTTTTATTAAATTTATTTATTTTATTTTATTTGCAATTAATTAATTCATGATTTTAATGATACAAATTTAAATCATTTTTTAAAATATATATCCATAAAAACAAATTTTTTGTAATGCATTTCCTGATTTTATTGAATTTCTGAAATTAAATTGTTTGAATAAACAAAAAATTATATTTTTTTTTTGAGTTGCTCTCAAGTAGGCTCAATAAGCCTAACTCCAAAAACTGACAATCCAATACCTATATAGCTGATTTGTTCCCTTTGCTTGCATATCGAATGACTAGCATCGATTATCTGCTCGATAAACAGCGAAGTCGTAGGGTCACTTCATGTATGGGACGTATGGGTAATAATTAATGAAAACTTTTGATGTGCCCTTTACAAAAGTCTAAATTTATAGATTATGTTTATTTGTACACTTATTTTCTTTAAGATATTCTTTAAACGTTCGCAAATGGAAATGGGGTTACAGATCATTACTGCCGAAGAGGAAGCTGCCAAAGCAGTGCACTGCTTAGTTAAGTACTTTCCTAATTATGCTTCTAGTTCCAGCAAACGGAACCCCACTGCTATTGCTTCATGACCACAAATTAAACCCAAGTTGTCTATTGCCCATTGTAGGGTGCAACACGTGCCTCAGACGTAGTACCTGGAAAAGATATTACTCAGCTTCAAGCGAAGTTCAACTCACAAAAAAAATGCTTACATAACTTTCATAAGAGATTTACGTAAGTGCGAAAAAATTGCTTAAAAAGTAAAAAAAAATAAACTATGGTAGAAACTTAAGCGAACAAGAAAATTGCTTAGTAGTGAATAGTGAATCGCGCTTCATTAAATTTCAATTGAATTTTGCGCCACAGGAAAACTGCATGACTCTATGAAAAGGCCAATTAAAATAATTGTGGCAAAAGGGTGAAAATATTTACATTATATTTGTACATTATTATTATACGGTTGGTACTCTATTAAAAATGCTGCAGAGGAAGCCAAAGCCCCCGCCAGCCAAAGAAGAGCAAAAAAAAACCAACAAAAGCTCAGAAAAGCAAACAACAAATAACAAACAACAACAAACGACACAAGCAAAACGAAATCCCATTAAGATTGTGCGGCACGTGCCGCAGCCGGCGTAAGCGGCTGCGTCGAGAGCGCCAACTGGGGGCCAATAGCTAGCTATAGTCGACCACAAACGTTGACGTTGACAGCGCTGCTAATGACGACGTCGGCAGAGGCGGACGCGTAGCAGCAAAAATAGACGGACGTGCAATTGATCGCGAAAGCGCACGGCAAATCTATTGACTACTAAACCATCGGAATGGGGACGGACTAACGGGTTGCCAGGAGAACTTGGGGTTATTGGAGCATGGCGTGTTGCCTGCGTGTGTCGCGAAATTTTTGTTTTTGCATCGATGTATGTACGAGGGTAGGCTGAGAAGTCGAGAGAATGCACTTTGGTCGAAAAAATTATTTTTTTTAACGTAATCGATTTTTAGATCTAGATCTTATTGTGAATCGCAGAACGTAGGTGAATATATATTGTAGACATGAACGAGTGCAGGCTGACAACTAGAGGAGGGAGCTCTTGGTTAAAAAAAAACAATTTCTAAGCATTCACGCCTTGTAGAGTGATTCATTAGATATTATACCGAGGAATATCTAATGATCTGTTTCGTTCCAGCCTAGTCTTTTGTGGTTCAGAGAGGATCTAGGGGAGTAGAGATTAGTCCAAACGGCATCGCAACGGGCCTTTTGCAGGCCTACGTGCGTCGTAAGACAACCACTTTCACCTACCTACGTACCTAGGCTTTCATAGTATAAGATAAAAATAGCCACATGAAAAATTAAAATGGAATCCAAAAATGCTTTGAAAAGCGAAAATCCCAGAAATAAGACGGGAATTCCGAAACGGACTGGCATACCAACTTGGGCCCGCCAAAAGACTTTCCCAGTTTTTGTCATAGCCTAAACTTTGCGAAATATTTTTGTAATTCCTCTATCATCTCAAGTATATTAATAAGTCCAAAAATTAAAATAAAGGTATTTATTCGGGTTCGAGCATTGTAATATACAGAGAATGAGATATTTTCTTCGCTTGAAGCCCATATTATTATGCTTATACACATAATATATTGCTTGAGAAAAAAATCCCCAATTCCTCCAGTTTTCCTGAAAAATATTTTGTTTAAAAATCCTCAAAACGAACATTTGTTTCACAATCGATCGCGTAATTCAAATAAATCCATCCAGACATTATTTCTGCTTGGAATATATATATGTAGATATTAGCAGGGGTCAGTGGGAAACTGGTTCATATCTCGAAATGGGAGTCTAGTTTGCAAATAGTCTAATTAAAGTTAATTTATTTTTTTATTATTTCTGGATGGTCACCTCTTTTGGTCAACCACTGGGATATCTATCTTGACTGCTCAATCAATGCAGCCGAATCTTGAAGATTAGAATCCTTTAATACCTGAAACTTTCAAACAAGAGTACTGCATCACATAACGATGACTAATTTTTTGCATGTTTTCGATTTCGAGCTTTTTAAGCTTTTAAGACACGCTAATGCTCCTTTTAAATTTTTTATTGGGAAAATTACCAACACTAATAAGTTAGCTCGGCTAATTCTGTGACGGATCTCGTAGCTGCGATCAATGAGTGGCAGTTATGGTTATCGATATAGGAAGCACAGAAAATCGTTGTCAAAGGTTTTTTTGATCTCTTCAAAAGTTTGAAAAATATGTTGACAGTTTTTTGCGACGGCTGATACATATACACTTCAAAGAAAAAAGCTTCTCTATGTCAAAATCCTGGATCCTCGCCTGGTCTCTTGTATATTTTATAGGCTAGGGTCTTTTACATCATGAAAAACCCTTTTTTCGATGTTTAATGGTGGATCGAAAATCACGCAATCGGCCAACATCACCTAATCTTCTCGAAACTACTCGCCGACTATCAAGAATCTCGACGTTTATCGACTGAATCGGTGGATCGAAAATCCACACAATCGACCAACATCCCCCAATCTTCTTGAGAATAGTCGTGGACTGCCATGAATTGCGACGTTTATCGACTGAATCGGTAGATCGAAAATACACACAATCGACCAACATCGCCTAATCTTTTCGGAACTACTCGTCGACTATCACGAATTGCGACGTTTATCGACTTCAATCGGTGGATCGAAAATCCACACAATCGACCAACATCCCCCAATCTTCTTGAGAATAGTCGCCGACTATCATGAATTGCGACGATTATCTTTTATAGGCTGGGGTCTTTTACATCATGAAAAACCCTTTTTTCGATGTTTAATCGACCAACATCCTTCAATCTTCTTGAAACTAGTCGTCGACTATCACGAATTGCGATGTTTATCGACTGAATAGGCGCATCGAAAAATTACGCAATCGGCCAACATCACCTAATCTTCTCGAAACTAGTCGCCGACTATCAAGAATTTCGACGTTTATCGACTGAATCGGTGGATCGAAAATCCACACAATCAACCAACATCCCCCAATCTTCTTGCAAATAGTCGTCGACTGCCATGAATCGCGACGTTTATCGACTGCAATCGGCGGATCGAAAATTCACACAATCGACCAACATCCCCCAATCTTCTCGAAACTAGTCGCCGAATATCAAGAATCTCGACGTTTATCGACTAAATCGGTGGATCGAAAAACCATACAATCGAACAACATCGCCCAATCTTCTTGAAAATAGTCGTCAATATCTTTTTAGCCTGACCTCGCGTCTATCTACATATGCATGTGTATTTTTGTAAGTAGAACAAAAGCGGATTGAAATTCTGAATAGAACTGAAAAAATTGCAAATCACTAAATTATTCTAGGAACCGCGCAAACAAACGTGCGCTTCTAAAATTAGCAAGCACTTAAGCCGATTAATTAATCAAAAGCAGAAATTATTTAATTCCAAGACAAAAGTGTGCTGAGCGAAGGTTAACTACAGAGTTGGGCACACTTTTATGAGCAAAATTAAGATAGAAGATTAAGATCAAATACACCTCTTATCAGTGTGACAAGGTTTACTAAAACTAAGACTAAGGCTGACTAAACAAGTTAAAAAAAAAAAAATTTCCATTTATATTATTTGCTTTGTTCAGTTGAGTTTAATATTTTATTCAGTTCGAACAATCAATACATAGTTTAAACAGTATGTTTGAATTTTCTTTCTATATACTCAAATAATTTATTCAAGTCGATACCTTAGATACAAGTTTTTATGAATTTTAAGATGTTGAAGATGAGAAAAAACTAAAGCATGAACGCACTTTTTGTTAGTTTATGATTTGAACTGTTCAGGTGTTGCTTCTGTTTTATAGATTTATTTGTTATTTTTAAATATAAAGCCCTGTATGGTTTACTCAGCTGCTGACAAATAATAATTGATAAATTGAGAAAGTTAACACAATGAAACAGACTTGGCTTGTTTAGTACAGTCAAATTAAATATCAAGAATCTGTAAAGCATTAATCATATTTTGCAACACTGGCCCTTCAACTCAATAGCTAGAAGTTGAATAGCTTCTGGGTTAAGAAAAAGTTGAGCGAAAAATTGAGACGCTGACCTTTACATTTTGTTGTTGCAAAACTCCTCAGCTTATCAAATACTCAATTCAAAGGCGATCGTGAATACCCTAAAAGTCACTTAGAAATATTTACTCTCTACATATCTTGATATAATACGCAGGATAAAATTTGATTTCTTTTCATGACTTCGTCGTGGTATTTTTTTTATTAATAATAATACTCGCGATATAATAATAATAACAATCGCACTAAACGGACAAATCGATTTTTAACCTTTATATTTTTTCTTAAAAAATCACAGACAAAATAAAATAACAAATATTTGACTATTTTTAGGATTGCCATTTGTTCTCTATACTTTTGTTTACATTTCGATTCCTGTGTTTTCGTTGTTTTTAGATATCTCTCTTTTGATCTGAATTCCGATATTTTAATATTAGTTATTATGCTATTCAGGGCGGAGATGAATCCAACACATCATAGATCATCAAAATCTGTCCAACCGATTTTGAGTTATAAATGGCTTAACTAAAACTGATTTGTTATGCCCTACACCAAGGCTATACTAAGTTCGTGCAAATGTATGTTAAGGTTAGAAGCAGGTGTGGCAGACTTCATAAAGTATATATTCTTGATCAGCATCAACAGCTGCCGAAATATAGCCATGTCGTTCGACCCTGACTAAAAGTATCCAATTTACCATGTATAAGAGCAATGAAGCATAATTTTACTTAAGGCTGCGCATAATAGTCAGGCAGACGAAGATTCTCGATTTATGACGATATCTAAGCTCTTACCGCCTTAAGATACTTTGGCGGTTTTCTTCTTATTATTTGAATTTTAGAAGTTATTATGTTAACCAGTGCGAGGACGATTCCAACAAACCACAGAACAGCAAAATCTATTCAGCCGTTCCTGAGTTATAAATGGTGTAACTTACATAACTGAGGCTTATATATATAAAAGATTAATACTTAAGATATAATTCTCACATGTACCGGGATATTATGAAGAAATTCTGCAACACACATACATAAACCATTTATAGGCTGATAGGTGGTAAATTCGTGTTTAAGGTAATTCGGGTGGGACCTTGCACTAATGTTGGAGTGGCAGATTAGGGTATTATAACGTCACTCAGTTGGAAAACTTCTGGCACTTGCAATCTGATACCAAAGCATATCACATTCTTCTTTTATCGGTGTATGTCAAGCTAATACTTAAGAAACAAACTGTCTTAAAATTTTTTCAAGATCATCCGTGATTTTGATGAAGTAATGTTATCAAAATTTTGCCGAAATTAAGCACAAATGACGTATGACTGTCAGTGTTTTAGCATTAACATGTCGCTCTAACTATATGCGAATAATTCTTGCAAAATATACTTGGAACAGTTTATTGCGATGATTGATATCACGAGTTAAGTTGTAGTGTAAACATGGTACGAACCAGTATGAGTGAGTGATCAAAGATTATCGCACACAAGCTCAGCCGCCGTCTCATAGTAACTTGAGCTTGCCCTAATGTCTATAGAGACTGCGACAGCGATTACAGTTGCTGACGCACGAGATGATTATCAACTGGACATGGCAATCAACAACACGAGTCCCAGTGTCAATTGAGCGTGTTGTTCGTGCTCACGCTGCCGACATACCAAAATATATACTCTATAAAGTCAATACGATGATCGGTCACTGTGACGGGAGCGACAGTTGTATGCTCGATTACTTGATACAAAATATATTTTTTATACCTAGAGTATGTATATATGATCATTAGTTGGTGTCTGTCTAATGCAATGTACTGTGGAGCGTACAAAAAAATTGACTTAATGTTGATTCCCAGACTTATTTTAGTCAAAGGTTAAAGCTCAGCCAACTCAGACAACAAGTGTAATAAAAGTATAGCGAAAAACAGAAGGTGCGACAGACTGGGAGATACTCTTTGACATCATAAGAGCAACTTTATGTGAAGACCAACTCATTTTAGAACCATCATTTTTTTCTATGTCTCCCACTGGGGCATATGGCCTCGATAAAGCAGCTTTTTTCATTCCAACTGGTGGGCATACGAACTAAAGGTTGTTTTTTTTAATAGGGTCCGGATTTCCGAAAGGGATAACTCTGCAACCAGTTGTCACTTTTGACACATGTCATTAATATTTTATTAAGTAAGGCCTAACCATTCATCATGGAAAGCAGACTGGCACACTGCACTTCGTAACTTGTAATAGTGAAACGAATTTTTGATAAAATATGTTCTACTACAACTGAACGTTTTTTGCAAGAGGAACTAAAACGAATTAAAAAAATAGGTTGAAAAGTGTGCTCTTTTTAAAATGTAATAATTTGATAAATATTCTTTGAAATTCTTAGTTTATCTTTAGCCCAATTTAAAGATAAATAGTCGTAATTCGCTACCACTTCTTGTAACGTAACGCCATGTGTAGATTGTATACTTTAAACAATAAGAACAATTTTTTGTTTTTACTAAATCTTGATTTTTCATTGTGTTTTTCAAATTAAGACGTACAAATGTAACGTCACGCCAAAAATTGACAAATTATAAAATGAATTAATTACAAACAAATTCTACAAGACGCATTATAAAACTAGTGAAATTTAATATAAATATTTCAATCAAATTTTTGTCATCAAAATATTAGATCTTATATTCCAAGTCGTAATTCCCTTGTAACGTAACGCCATGTGTAGATTGGCTTGTATACTTTAAACGATAAGAACAATTCTTTGTTTTTACTAAACCTTGATTTTTCATTGTCTGTTTTTCAAATTTAGACGTACAAATGTAATGTCACGCCAAAATGAATGTCCGAAATCTACAAAATTATAAAATTAACCATTTATTATTGGTTTTCTCTCTACAATTAATTTATTAGTCCGTTTTAATGTATACCTATAACAAAAATCATAACGATTTGTATATATGTAGAGTTATTTTTTTCTTTAATCAACCCAAAAAATAGTTAGTAGAAATAGCATAGTCCTGGATAATTTCCTTATAGAGGTGTATAGCTGTGCTAGGAATAAGTAAGGGAAATATGAATCTACTCATAAAAGCACTCAGAATCGAGTCCGAATAAAAATGCTCGTTTTATTTTTTTCTTTTTCCGGAGCATGTCCGAAAAAATATTTTTAAAGCTGCAACATTGATAAATTGATGAAAATTTTTTGGGTTTCAAAAATAAAAAAGTTTATCTTTGTCCAAAACTCAACTTTGGTTAACCTCTCTCTAATGAGACCCCTAAAACAAGGCGTTCATAAGAATATATCTATATCAAATTCTTTTGTCGCTCTGACTATACCTATTGTAGGTAATCTAGGCTTTCCCGGCGTCACCTTTATGTAGCATCCCATTTTACCAACCCAAGATATACCTTTCTTTACCTTACCCTGCAGTGTATTAAAAGCGTGCTTTGAACGTCGCGACTTTTGAAATCCAAAAATATACACAATAAATCAATAGTTGTTGTCGGAATTCTAAGTCCGGCCCCTCCTTGAGCTCAGTGCTCTACAAAACGGAACTGGGCAAGTACTTATAAGTTTAAGTTGAAAAACAGTTTTCTATGAAAAGCTTATTGGAAAAGCATTTCCGTTTTCAGGCAACACATAGCAACAGTTAACTGCATTCAAAGCTCGGCTTAGATTTGCTCTTTAACAACTGGTTAGCTGGTAGCCTTCTCCTGACGAGTCTACTTAGATAAAACATGTTACTTAAACTGACTAAGCATCCGTTCATATTTCTCGTAAATACTATAATTAAAAAGCGATATCTGTATTCTAAGAATAATTACGCGAATCATAACGTAGAGAAACTTATCAAACTTGGTCAAACACTTGAGGATTTGTCATCTAGTACTTCCTGTCGCCATGAAGGTATTTCGCACTTAGTGACAATATGGTATTTCCTTTATGACTAGACCAAGGGTCGTTTTTGGTGTTTACCCATTAAGTTTGCTTATCATTTTCCATATAAGTTACTAACTGTACACGGAAACACTTGACGTGACCTACAAAAGGCGGAACTCTGACCAAGGTTGACATTTAGTAGTAGCTAACGTGGAGCGGAGCTCTTATCATGACTTTATTAAGGTCAGAAAGTCAGTGTTTATAATAATTTCAGTTTTGATAACATTCAAGTGTTTACCATTGGGGCCTTAAAGCCATCACTGGATTTTATGGCCAGCTAGCTGGCTGGCTAATTAGTTGGGATCGATTTGTTTGCCCCAAGTTTACGGCTGTTTACTTAGACGCCATTATTGTGATTAGATTAATTCGCAGTCAACTATATTATATACTTTATATAAATATATATGTACATGTGAGCATTATATACTATATAAGGTTTATTTTTAGCGTTTATAATTGGATTAATCATTTATATGCAGCACGCTTACTGCTGACTCTATGAATTATTGGAACTAGTTCGGACTTTGAATTGTTATACCGGATTGGAGGTGTGTTTGGCATATCATTTTTCTTTGATTCAATTTAGATAAGGACTACAGTTTTTGTTTTATAACTAGGGATCCCACAAAGATAAGCTGACCTCAGCTATGTTTTAGTGATAAGAAAATTTCGTAAACAAGCATTAAATATTGCAAAAATAGATTAGGTTTGGAATTTTGGGGAGTCATGTAAATTTTTATTGTTATAAATTGGAACAGGAAAGAAATACTAAAAGATATATAAAATTTGGAGTGTTTAATTATTATAGCCAATTCTTTTCAAGAATTAGACGTTCATTACGAGACAATTAATAAAAATTTTACTTAAAATTTAGCGAAAATAACGGAAATAGCTGAAAAAAAATACCAAGAACATGTTTTTCAAAAAGAAATATAAAAAAATTTGTAACCTAGTCTTATGTAAAAGATATTAATTAAAATAATATAATGTATTCAATAAATTAAAAAATTCCGCATAAAAATTAATACTAAAAGAAGCAGTTAAATGGCACTGGGAAGGTCCCAAAAAAATCCGATTTCTTCACAAAACACCAAAACTAGAAGAATTTTTAAGCAAATAATTATTTTTTTGACCTCATCGTTCCTATGGAAGCTTGATATGATATAGTCAACCGATTTCAATAAAATTTGACACGAGTGCTTAAATACCTTAAAAAGATATGAATGCCAAATTTATTTCAAATATCCTTTACAAACAAACAAAACACATCGAATTTCGTAGTAAAAAACGTGTCTTTGACCGACACCAATATCTTAACAAACAAACGAAACACAACAACTTTTGTTACCCCAAAAACTCGAGTTTTTGGAAGATCGGACCTATGGGAGCTATATGATATAGTCAACTCGATTTTGTTCAAATTTGGCACATTGTTCTTAAGTGGTCTAAAAATTTCCAAACGCCAAATCTGGTTACGATATCTTTATTAAAAAACGAAATAGAGCGAATTTTTTTTTAAAAAAGTTATTTTGTCCGATCGGTCCTATGGGAGCAATATGATATAGTCATGAGGCTTACATCACCCAAATTTTTGGCTTCTAGAGAGTATAAGCCAAAAATTTCGAATCGTGGAATTGCGAATATAGCTTTAATTATTTTATCGGGGTTATTTAATTTTTGAGACATACATAGTTCTGTCAGATGATAGATTAAAATATTTTATACCAAAAATTCTTGGTCTGACCATTTTTAAAATGTGGATAATACGGCTTATAAGTTTTCAGCATTAATTCAACCCAAAATTAAAATAAAAAGTTGTAAAAAGTCATAAAAACCTTTTTAGTAGAAAATATATAAATTTCATTGAATAAACGACATAAACCTCATTTACATTATATCAAGTTTTATTTATGCACTGGTACAGGGTGAGCCTTCTGTTGATTTAGTTATTAAATACTCATAATATACGGAACATAAGCATCTAATGTTTGTGAAGTTCAAAACTACATAAATTTATTCCTAGATTGTTTTACAACAACTTGCCCACCCTATATTTATGACCTATACCGCTTTCAAGAAAAAATTTGACTGCTCCCCAAAATATACAATATATCTCTGAGCTCGGTACAGACAAACTGAAGCTGCACGTGTGACAATTTATTTTATTAAAATTAATTTTAATTTATAACGATCAAGTCTATAAATTTATTAATACATATTATAGGTTTAAGTACGTACGACATTATGAGTTCATTACAATAGACCGAATAAGAAAAGCTTTGAAATTTTGAAGCCCAATTGTGTCTCAATTAGAAATTCAAATTACTTAAGACCTATGTCATTAAAGAAATTATACGAAAATAACTTTCGCATTTTATACAATTCTAAAGCTGAATTTTTGCTAAATTTGAAATTAACGTTTTTGTATACTCTTTGCATTTGGGAATTCACAGACGATTTTTTTAGCAATTGTAACTATCGAAAAAATTTAAAGCATAACTTTTATTCCTGAATTTCATTCTTCTCCGAAAGGCAAAAACAAAACCAAACCGAAACATTTTCTCGGATTCGTTTTGGAGTGCTCCGAAAAACGATGTTTCGCTTTTTAACTTTCGATAAATTCGTATATTTCTTTCAATTTTCGTTACGATATGTGCACGCACTCGAACTCAAAAAAAAACATCGTTTTGGCTTTAAGTGCTATACGAGGGTGGATTGAAAAGTTTCCGGCCTGACCAAGAAAAACAACGTTTTTAAGAATTTTTTTTTTTATTTCTCAACATAATCTCCTCCAAGGCTGATACATTTATCATAGCGGTGTTCTAGTCTAGTAATGCCATCTCTATAGACTGATTCGCCAAGCTCCTCAAAATACCCATTTACAGCTTCGATTACTTCTTCATTGTCCGCAAATCTCTTTTTTGAGGTCACTTCGGGGCTAGGTCTGGAGAGTAGGGAGGGTGCGGCATCAATTCAAACTTCAGATCGTTGATTTTAGCCATCGCAACGATTGACTGGTGCGCTGGTGCGTTATCGTGATGAAACAAGATTCTTTTCTTCGCCAGATGAGGTCGTTTAATTTTCACCTCGTGGCTCAAACGTTGCAATAAGTCTGCGTAGTATTGACCAGTGATAGTTTTACCCTATTCAAGGTAATTAATGTATATAATACCTCTTGCATCCCAAAAAACAGTAGCCATAACCTTGTTCGCTAAAAAAATTGTTTTTGCCTTCTTTGGAGTTGGTTCCCCTGGTCCAATACACTGTTTAGACTGTTCTTTGGTTTCAGGAGTGTAGTTGTGGACCCAAGTTTCGTCAACGGATATGAATCGACGCAAAAATTCGCTTGGATTACGCTTATACAACGTCAAATTGGCGGTAGAAATGTTTTTTTTTTCCATTTTCAAGAAAAACACAGAGGCGTCTTGTTCAGTGTGTTCTCAAATCTAAACTAACATGGCGATCGGGCCGAAACTATAGCTACAAGCTATCTAAGGATGGTACTATAGAACGCCACCTCAAGGTAGGCCTAGTGGCGCCATCTCTTGGTCAGGCCGGAAACTTATCAATCCACCGTCGTATTTATGAAAATACGTATGTATGAAAATTAAAAAAAATCATTTCACTTCAAAAATGTACTTTTTTAAACCTATTTTGTCGATTTTTTTAAATTTCTCTTGCAAAAAATCATTCGGTTTAAAACCATATAAAAAATTCGATTTAACGAAATTCGGAGAATCGAACATTTGGTATTAAAATGAATCCGAATAAAATGTTCGGATTTGTTTTACAGAGCACGAACGAATATTTTCGTTAATTTTTGGTATTTTGTGAAAAAATGGAACTCTTACTTCCGTAAGAACTTCTTAGCTGTCACATAGGAAACCTCAGTAGTACATCGGGACAGAAAGGTTTTATGCCATATTTTTAGACCTATTGCAGGGTTTATTGATTTTTTTCATAAATTTATTTTGTAGCGCTTTAAATAAAGGATGATCTGATTATTCAAAAGCGATTAAAAGTTTTTTATAAGCACAGGCATGCTATAAAAAAATATTATTAACATTTTTTATTGTACTACTTGGCTACCTAAATAATTTCATTAACTCATTACCAATATTTATAGCTTTTCGAACTTGTGCTATCTTAAAAATTAAAAAATATGTTGACATTGTATTTTTAATTGAGATTATATGAAACAAGCGTAAAAAACAACAATATTTATACTACGTTCCAAAGAATGTGATTGTTTTTGGAACAGTCATTACTACGTTCTTTAGTGGAACAGTGTTACTAATTCAATTAAAGTATTTATTATCTTGAAAATAAGTTTTCAAAGTTCCCTTTAAATTCAATTAGTGTTGTGTGGCCCTGTCAGCCTTCTAGGAATACCCTTTGATATGACTTTATTAGGTCTACATATATCCATCAAAACTCACGTATCGCACTTTGTGCTGGGTGGTGGTTAAATAAAACCCACAAGTCAATAACACTTGGAAAACATTGACCAAGTCCCGGCTAAAATGTGTGCTCCAGATAAGCGTACCCCAAAAACAATACAAACGAACAGACATACGCATATCGAGACCAGAGACCTTCCGCCCGTCGGAGCGTGACTTACGCCCGTCTAGAAATGTGACTTCACAGTGGCAGCCACCATACGACAAACTCGTCCATACCGCGATATTGCTTATCATGACATCCAAAACTCGTGCTTGTAATTATGTACATATTTATATAAGGCGGCTGCCGTTGCCCACTGCTGCTAATTTTACCTTATCAACAGCGGGTAAATGTTTTCATGTACATATATATATATATAGAGTGTATATATAGTTACTATATATATATATGTTTTATCTGTAGATAGAGTTGGGCATGACTTTTTGCGTGTGCCATGAACGTCGGCTGAGTTGCCGGCAACTTTATTTTTATACACCCATTGCCCGCCCCCTCAGTCAAGTGCTCCTTCTCCTCTACGGATCGCTCCATACCATGTCATATATTGTGCGTTGTTGAAAAATTTTCCATAAATTTTTTTTGTTTTTGTGTTGTTTTGTTTTGCAACATGTACAAAAGCTGCTCACTTTTATCAATAATTGTTTTGTTGTGCCCGCCTAGCGTCGAGTCGAGACGAGTGGAGTCCAATCCAATCCCATTCGAGTCGCTTCCATTTGAGTGTTTTTCTTATCAACACCTGCCTTACTTGGGCACCATGGGGCTAAACACTTCGTATCGGCTGTTGGTTGGTCATATGCACAGCAGCTGAGCTGGTCGTGTGACAAACACGGAGCTCAGCACGTAGGCCCTCCTCCTTGTCGCTGGTTCATGGTGTGGATCGTGGCAGTGGGCTGTGGGATCGAGTGGGTGCGGCGGGGGGTGGAAAAGCTTCTGCTGTTTATTTGTGCTCTCGCCTATAATTAGCTGTAGCTAATGGCACAAGTGCGCTTAATGCGGCACAGCTTAAGCTACAATAACAACAATTACTGTGTGAAAGTATAGGGTGTTTTTTAAGGTGTCTTATTTTTGTGATGGTGGCGCATTTTGTACAATATTAACAGTGTTTGACTTTAACACTGGTTCTGTGAAATTTTTTGGTTTATATTGTGCTAGGATCTATCTTCTGTGGTAGATCAGACAAATATTTGCACAATTATTAAAAAAAGGGGAAGTAAAGGGTGATTCATTAAGAGCTTTTTTTTCAATATGGATTTTCGTGTGGATCACGCGTGATCCATGACAGCTGTCAAAGGCAAAGTTGTTCAGTATTCATTGGCAAATCATCATGGAAAGCCGAATGATCTTCCTGCACGTTGCCGTTTTAGTGAATGGGCTCTTGGTAAGATCGATGAAAATCCGTTGTTTTCGACCAAAATTTTGTTCAGTGATGAGGCCCACATTTGACTCCACGGTTTCGTGAATAAGCAAAATCGCCGTATTTGGGGAGAAGATCAACCCGAAGAGGTTCACCAGCTGCCATTATATCCAAGAAAAACAACGGTTTGGTGCGGTCTGTGGGCTGGTGGCCAATGATTGTCCGTATTTTTTAAAAATGAGCAAGGTGCGAACGTTACCATCAATGGCCAGTTATCGGACAATGTTAACGGACTTTTTGCTGTCTGAAATTGTTGCCCGTGATCTCGACGACATTTGGTTCCAACAGGATGACGCTCCGGTTCACATTGCCAATGAAACAATGGCTCTATTGCGAGGTCAATTTGGTGAGAGATTAATTTCACGTACGGGACCCGTACCTTGGCCGCCAAGATCGTGCGATATCACACCGCTCGACTTTTTTCTTTGGGGTTACGTAAAGTCAACAGTTTACGTAGACAAACCAGCAATGTTTGAGGCCTTGGAAGCCAACATTACTCGTGCTATTGGCCAAATACCAGTGGAAATGCCTGAACGAGTCATGGAAAATTGGACCTTCAGGACGGACCATATAAAACGCAGTTGCGGCCAACATTTCAACTAGATTATTTTTAAAAAATAAATGCCATAAAATATCCTTTCGAAATCATAAATAAAGATCCCATCATTCCTTTAAAATTTGGATTTGCCAAATCATTAAAAATAAAAGGTCTTAATGAATCACATAATCACATAATATAATGAAAATTTTATCACAATTTTAAGTATTTTTTTTTTAACCATCGACTGACAACGAAGTCTTCCTAAATTTTTGGAGCCATAAAGGATTTTTGTCTGAGGATAGCCGTTTTTATCCTATCCTAACAAACCATTTTATTCTAAAATAAGTAATCAATAAGCCGTAGGGTAGGTTTCATATGACTACGTCTATCGTCAGGATATCATTATAATAAGTTTATTTTCATTTTCGGTGTGACGTCACATTATTAAGTTAAAAGTTATATTTTGGAAAAATGTATTTCTGTGAAAATTAATAACATTAGAATATAGAATCTCAGAGATTTAATTTTTCGGACAATTGTGTCCGATTTTGGGATATTTTGCAACTGTTCGTATTTAATTTCTGATAAAGAAATTTAAACATGTATTCTGACGAACACATGAATTGTAATGACAACCCTACGAGCCATCAGCTCCCAAGCAGATAGTAGCATTGTGAGTGTCAAAATTAATTTTCTTTTTTTACATTTAAATTTAATTTTGGATTTTCTTTCGATTTCACTTGTTTCTAACAAAATGTTCTTTTCACTTTTTGCTTTCAAAGTAAATCCGTAACATGGATTATTAACTTTTAAGTTTTTAACTAATTTATTGACATTCACAAAAATCACTGACATGCCGAAAGTTGCCTCCTGATAAGAAAATTGTGCGTGATCATTCTTTATATTTTACTGTGCACTTCATTTTATTTCTTAGATTGCATCGCACCCCACAATGATAACTAAATCTAATTTAAAATTGAATTTTTGAGCCTTAATAAATCATTAATAATTTTTTTGATTTCCAAGATTAATCAGAATTTAACAGCAACTAGGTGGCAATTATTAGCTTGGTTTGACACCCCATGCATTATTTATAAGATATTTTAGTAAAGAAGACTTAAAACTGAACATCATGAATTAATATACATATAACATTAATTTGGATTAAAATTGGTTTTATAGGCGAATTCGATCAAATCTCACGCAAATTTGTTTGATTTTTTTGTTTATCCGTGGCACCAAGGTTTGGAATTGTAAAGAAAGTACTTTTTTCTTTTGTTCGAAATTTTTATATTAAGACTATAAAAAAAATTTAGTATTCAATTAAAATAATAAAAAAAAAATTTGGATAATTTTTAATATTTGAAACTTTACGTTAAAAATAAAAAAAAGGAAATAAAAATTAAATTTAAATGTATTTTGAGCAAAAAGGGGACTAAAAAAATAATGTACAGCTCAATACCGTTTCCAACGATGTCTAACATACATATCCCTAGACGATCAATATTGATGGATCCCACAAAATAAAAATATAATTCAGCTATTTTTTTTAAGTGTGGGGCTTAGCTGAATGATTGAATGTTGAACGCGGCATATAAATGTAAAGGATCCCTCAAAATAAAAATAAAAATTATTCTATCTTTAAAATAAAAATATTACTACAACATTAAATTTTAACTTTTATAATAAAAATTACTTATTTATTTATTTATATAATTATAAAATAGAAGTTAATTCTAAGTTTATAGTAAAAATAAAAAATAACTCTTAATTAAATTTCTTATTATCTTTTTTCAAGATCAAGTTTCAAGATATATTACAAAAACTTTATATTTAAAAGTCTTAATGTTAATTTATAAGCATTAAAAGTTATATTTTTAGCCATTTTTTAATTAAAATTTATATGTGTTTTATTATAAATATTTTAGGCGCAAAATTGTAGTTGTTTTTCAATTTTAATAAAAAAAAATATTCTTTTAAATTGAAATTACGTATTTATGTCTTAATAAAAATTTAAAGATTAGATTTTTTCGTGATTTGTGATTGAATATAACTTTATATTTATCTACTATTTCATTACTTTAATTTTGGGCGCAAAAATTTAATTATTCTTTAATTTTAATAAAAAAATAATTTTTTTATAGTCTTTTCCAAACATATTTGAAGACGCTATGCACTACAATAAAAAATTTATAATTGGCCCCTCAGCAGTTGTGCCCAGAATGTTAGTTTACAAAAACGGCACCTCTTAAAAAAGCACCCTCTAACACATGCAATCTTCTTTTGCCATTGTGTTGCCATGTAAACTGGACAACCATACCCTACCCCACCCAACTATCTGTGTGAAATGTTAGGGTGCCTCATAAATAAAGTAAACACTTTTTTTGTTTGCTAATTGATTGGCGGCACTGACAGTGGCAGCCGCTGTTGACGTAGTGGTAACTATGTCGGTCGGTCTCCTATCTAGTGCCTATCTATCTATTCGAGCGTCCTCCAAAAAGAAGCAAACATCAAGTGGCGGGAACTTGGCTTATCAATGAATGGCAACAGGTTTCGAAACTCAAGTGGTGGAAAATTTGTCGTTGCGCCTACCATCTGGTGAGTGGTAGCTCTTGTGCCAGGTGGGGGGGCTTCAAATATGTACATATTGCGGTGACAAATGGAAACCTTATAAGTACTAGCTACGCTTGAGGTATTGTGAAGATAAAGCTAAAATGTTAAGCTAAACCGAACATTTTTGAAGGACTAATAATGTCACCAAACTAGAGTCATGCAAACTACCAAATTAATTTGATTCTTAAAAGACCAAAGTGATAGTAAAAACCATTTGATAATATATCTAGAGACAATTATTACTGGAGGCTCTTCAAAAAATAATGAATGATTTGAAGACCTCTGTTCCACCTTGAAACTCTAGAAAATATATATGACGATAATAATAAATTTTTTGTTTTAATAGAATCCTATAATCAAATAATGGTTGTCATAATACCAGATAATACCAGCTTAATTGCAAAGATTTTTCTGTTGGCCGGCTAGGCCTGCTTTTATGACTGATCATTGATGTCTTTTCCCCCCTTAGGAGGCTCTATACTCCACTTAGGAGTTCAGAATTCGTAGTAGTAGTAAATACTTAAAAAGTAAAAAAAGATAGGACAGATTATATTTTTGTTTTTTTTTATAATTACAATATTTGGCAAATTAGCTGCAGTAAAGCCAAACTTTTACTACCACCACAATCTTTCGCTAATCTTTTGGGAACTTGGACTGTGTTTTATTTAAATTCCAATTGGGTGGTTCCAAATTTGTATTAGTTTTTAAGTTTATCAGTATATATCAGAAGCGTTTAAGTGGCCCCCACAAAAGCTGTCAAGTGGCGCCAAATCGCATGTCATTTACTTAATAATAAAGTTTGGGTTTATTCGGAACTTAAGTCAATAACCGCAATTGGGTTTTTAACACGTATGAAATATAAAAATAAATATGCCATAACTTAAAAATAAGCTTCTACTGAAAGTACACAAAATGAAAAAGAAAAAAAAAAACCTTGCTACATTTTGATGCTTTTTCGGTGTAAATGAACTGGTTCCAAAAAAAACTTTTTCCAAGATTCATTTAAAAGGCAGAAATCGCGTAAAAATATATTATTGCAAAGATACAATGCGAAAATAAAAATTTGAGTGCAAATATTTTATAAAAGGATTATATGCATCTATTTCAGAATTTCCCAGGGATGCAGTATATAATAAATTTATTCAATTTAGCTTCAAACTTTAGAATATTTTTAGCTTAAAGCAATATGCTTAATTTTTTTAAAATTAAAATTTCTTCTTAAGATTAAAAAAAAATCATGCTATGGAATATATGCATGTCTTTCACAATTTCCCAGGCATGCAGTAAAAATAAATTTGTTCAGTTCAGACTCAAAATTTTGCATATTTTTAGCTTTAAAAAAGTACAAAATTTGTTAAAATTAAAATTTCCTTTTAAGATTAAAATAAAAGCTATGCTATGGAAAGTATGGAACTAGTTCACAATTTCCCAAAATGCAGTTAATAATAAATTTATTCCACTTATATGGAATATATGCATCTCTTTCACATTTTGCCAGGGATGCAGTAAAAATAAATTTATTCAGTTCAGATTCAAGGTTTAGCATATGCCTTTTAAAATTAAAATAAAAGCTATGCTGTGGAAAGTATGGAACTAGTTCACAATTTCCCAAAATGCTGTTAATAATAAATTTATTCAACTTAGCTTCAAAGTTAAGCATATTTAAAGCTTGAACGAAAATTCAAATTTTTTTAAAATTAAAATTTCCTTTGAGATTGCAAAAAAAGACTACGCTATGGAATTTATGCAAAATGCAGAATTTCTCAGGGATGGAGTAATTAATAAATCGATTTATTGTAAATTTAGAGTTTGGCATATTTATAGCTTAACAAGACCGAATTTATTTCGAACTGTGACGATAATAACGTCGCAAGTTTCACAGTGTATGGGAAAGGACTCAATCTCAAACAGGATTTTTGCTACCTTGGCAACAAAATACCTGCAGCAGGCGGTTCATCCGCTGACATCTCCAACCGTATAAACAAAGCCCGCGGTGCCTTCGCACCACTAAACAACTTCTGGTCATCTAACGCGATATCTGTTAAGACGAAACTTCGATTTTTAACTCCAACGTAAAATCCGTCCTGTTGTATGCTTGCGAGTCCTGGTCGCTTACATCGGTTCTTATCCGGAAACTGCGAACGTTTGTAAACTCATGCTTTGCGTAAAATCTTAAGGATTTGGTGGCCACGCACCATTTCTAATGCGGAATTACTGAAAGCCACTAATGAGCTTCCTATTGAACTAATAATCGAACGCCGCCGTTTCGGGTGGATCGGCACACCCTTCGCAAAGACACCTGCGAAATCTGTAGAGATGCGCTCATGGAACCCTCAAGGCGCAAGAAGCAGTGGAAGACCAACAACCTCTTGGCGTCGCATGGTGGATGCTGACCTTCGGACTCCATGAGACTAGAATAGTCTCAAACAACTTGCAAAAATCGGTCGGACTTCAATTCTTTGTTTTGGCCTACGCTCCACCGGGAGTTAGAGGAACTTATATATATATTTATAGCTTGAAGCTTAATACTAAATTTCTTAAAATGATAGTTATAATATAATCTGTCCTATCTTTTTAGAAAAATATATTATATAGAATATTATGCATGTATTCAGAATTTATCAAGGATGCGTAAAGCAATAAATTTATTTAATTCATGTTCAAAGTATTTTTTTATTATTTTTTAATATTTTTATTTGAAGCAAAAGCCGAAAAATATCTACAAGAAAAAAATATCTTTATATCTATGATTTTTTGTTTTTGACATCAAAAATTAGAAATAATAAGATAAACGCATAAAGATTCGGAGTCCTTCTAACTATTTTAAGTTCAATTCAAATCATTTCCGTTTTTTTTTGCACATTTTTTTATATACACCAAAAATTTGTGAAATAAAATGTATTTTTACTTAAAGAAGGACAAAAGGGATTATTTTGGAATCTGATTAAAAATACTTTCTTTATAGATTTTTATAATCGCCCAAAAGGTCAAAACTTATTGCCAATTATTTTGCATAGAAATCAAGTTTTCTAATATTTTTATTGTTTGTTATACAAATTGTTTTTGATATCAAAAACTCGAGAGAATTATATAAACGCTATAAAAATTCGGAGTCCTTCTAATTAATTTAAGCTCAATTTAAATTATTTCCGATTTTTTTGTTCATTTTTTAATCGCCAAAGAAAAGTGTATTTTTGCTTGAAGAAGGACAAAAATATTTATTTTTGTATCTACATAATTAAAAAAAGTTACTTTCCTGAAAGATATTTATACTCCCCTATCGACATAAAAACCAGTTCGCGCAGAAATAAAGTTTTCTACGATTTTTTTCGTTTGGCTAAATTCCAACGAAATTGTGTCTACTAAAAATGCGAAATGTGAACTTTGAAAGGCTCTTTTTCAGCTTAATTTGAAATTAGAGCCAATTATGAACATTTTTTATGACACTTTCTATACAAAAACCGTCTACATAAAATGATGTCAAAATTAGAATTTTATTTTTTTAAGAATCTCAAAACAGTCGCTTACGAAATTTACTTTTATTATGTTACATTCTAAAGAACTAGTTCCATTGACAGTTCCTTTGCCAGCTATTTACCTTTTGCAGCTGCGTGTGACTTGCAGCTGGCATGTTGTCGCCATTTTGTTACTAGCCGGCAGCCATATTTAAATCAGTTTTATCGAAAATATTACATATAATAAATTGTAAAAAACTACAGCAGCTATTTTTCAGGTTTTCTACCTTGAAATAATTAAAGTTTAAAATTTTTGTTGGCCGCAGTAGCTGCTGCTGGGGTGTTAACTTGCTTAAGTTGCATCAAGTCTCAGTCAATTATATAAGGCAACTTCATGAACTCAACGCATCGATTCGCTGCAGAGTATGTTATGTACAAAAATCGAAAAAAATCCCAAAGTGAAAATGCAAATTAACTGAAATTTTTCCTTTTTTTTTGTAGCTGGCTTTTTGTAATTGAACAATTTTATACGCAGCCTGCAGCTGCGCAGCAATGGCGGCTGCTCCGACTGGAGGCAGCTTATAAAATGTTTATTTAGTCAGCACCAGGGTAACAACCAGAACTGGAAGTTATACAGAAGAAGACGGCAGCCAGTTTTTATTTTTTTAATGTTTTTTTTATCATTGAACGCACACGACGCTGATGCCAGGGTAAACAAAGGCGTTGGCCATAACAACTCAATATAGGGCCAGGGCCCAGTCAGTCGGTTGCAGCCAACCATTGGCAGGCAGGCGGCATCCGGGCCAGACGTTGAGACAGGTAGCCAACAAGCTGTTTGCAGCCTTGATTTCCAACTAAGCCATTGTATCCTGTCAGTTAATACAAATAGTAGTCAGACATGTGTGTGCGTGTGTGTAAATAAATATGTATAAGAGTCACCCTGCTCAGGTGTGAACTACTTTCAACTACCAACAATTGCTGCCAACTAGTTAGTTCGTTCGTTAACTTATTTGCTTAGCTCTATTCGCGCTAATTAGCTTCTAGTGCGGCTGCTGCAGCGACTTCTAATGCGTTTGGCCATGCTAACCAGGCGTATGAGTAATGTCACACCTTTTGCTGTCGCACCAAACCAATATTGACTTTTTAGGCAAGTACTACAACAACAACAACAACAAGAGACAGCTGCTGCGCCTTTTTTGCGGGTCGCGTCAACGACATTTCAACAAGGGCGAAGTGAAAGGGGGGGGCGCGGCTAAAGAAGGCAACAGTTTGCACAACAAGTGTGGCGGTGGAGGGGAGTGTCTTACCAACAAGCCCTGCAATAAAATAATACAAAATATACTCACTTAAAAATTAAATACAAATACCCAAGTAATTTGTCAATATTTACCAAGTTCGAAATGATAAAAATGGCAAACAATGGAAAAATAACAGAGACTTCAGAACCTGTCAACTCAAGAAGTAACAGAAGTTAAAGGAAAACTTTTGAAATATAGTAGGTATTTATATATAAGAAAATCAGTATAAATGTTATAGTCAGAAATGGGAAACTATCAAAGGAATTGGAATCGTGTAAATTTAATCAAAATAATTGCCCTTTTTTAACCACCAACAAATACAATTATTTTTGGCACTAAGAAAAATTTGTTCTATTTAAGTAAAATAAATAAATAATACCCTGCATATTAGGAAAGTCCTCTTGAAGTTTCGGCTGGCAAAAATGTGTTTTGTAAAAAATGAACATGAATGTTTATCGCTTGTATATTATAGTGTGGGCTATCTGTTGTTTTAGTTGTTAAAGACTCATAATTCCAAAGTGGATGATCTACAACATTTTTTAAATTACAACCGAAGAACGCGTAAAAATGGGACATCTATAATATGGAAATGGTCATTTCATTATCAGGGTCTCTTATTCCTTCAATAGGTGAGTTGCCAGATGAGTTTTCGTCAAAAAGTTTGTCATTAAAAATTTCGTTGTTCACATACGGACTTGTAGAGCCAGCCGCGGCGGCCATTTTGGCGAAATTATTATACCCTGTACCGTATGGTCCAAGGGTATATTAAGTTTGTGCAAGCCGAAAATGTATGTAACATATAGAAGGAGACGTCGGAGACACCCCAAAGTTACCTAAAATATGATCAGGGTGAATAGAGAAGTCGATATACCCATGTCCGTCTGTCCGTCTGTCCGTCTGTCCGTCCGTCTGTCCGTCTGTCCGTCCGTCCGTCCGTGTGAACGCCTAGATCTCAGAGATGGTAAGAGCTAGAGTTACCAAACTTTCACATTAGATCCCATATTATTCCATAGGAGGCAAGTTTATTTTATTTTTGATATCGGGGATAAATTATATAGCTCCCATGGGGGTGTTTGAGACGACCTCGAAAAAAAAAAAGCGTTTTAGATGAATAATTCGTTTGTTTATGAAGATATCGTAACGAAATTTGGCAATCGAAAGTTTTTTATAGTTCCCAATCACTGTACCAAATTTGATCAAAATCGGTTGACTATATCATATAGCTCCCATAGGACCGATCGGACAAAATAACTTTTTTAAAGAAAAATTGGCTATATTTCGTTTTTTAATAAAGATATCCTAACCAGATTTGGCGTTTGGAAATTTTTTAGACCAATTAAGCATTGTGCCAAATTTGAACAAAATCGGTTGACTATATCATATAGCTCCCATAGGTCCGAATCTTCCAAAAAATCGATTTTTTAACAAAATTTGCTGTGTTTCGTTTGTTTGTTAAGATATTGGGACCAAATTTGACATTCGTGAGTATTTCATAGTTCCTAAGCACTGTACCAAATTTAATCCAAATCGTTTGACTAGATCATATAGCTCCCCATAGGACCAATCGGTCCAAAAACACGTTTTTTATACAAAATTCGATGTGTTTTGTTTGTTTGTAAAGATATTTGAAATAACTTTGGCGTTCATATCTTTTTTAAGGTATTTAAGCACCGTGTCAAATTTTATTGAAATCGGTTGACTATATCATATAGCTCCCATAGGAACGATCGGTCAAAAAAAAAATTTTTGCTTAAAAATTCTTCTGTTTTTGGTTTTTTGTGAAGAAATCGGACTTTATTACAAGCTAGTGGTACAGGGTATCCTAAAGTCGTCCGCGCCCGACTTTACGTCCGCCATTTTTTTTCACATACATTTGACCAATTTTCTTGCAAAATATACGAAAAAAATGCAATTACAAGACAACAGATGGCCCATCCTATGTGTAAGTGTTTTAAAATAGGGTCAGTTTAGTGTAAAGTGTTTTCATATTAGAAGGTTTTTGTAATGTTCATTTACAGACAAAAATTTTTTATATCTATGGAAGAGTACAATGTCCCCTTAGGTTCCACACAAGTTGTCTCATATCAGCCAAGAAGAGAGTCTTATATGCCTATAAGAATTACAAATATTTAGTGGCGATATGCTATAATTACAATTACGAAATTTGTAAAATCAGTTTAGTCCATGAAAACCTAATGTAAACAACCTATATTTTACTTTTTTTATAACTCCGCCACAGCTTTCATCCAAATTAATGAAGAGTGTTATGATAGAAGCATGTCTCAAGATTTTAATTATACCTTAAAAATAATTTTTTAGAATCTCAAACTTCCCATCAGATAATTAGAACCGAAAAAATTTTATTTGTTATGAATACTTATGAAAAAACTTTTTATTTTCTAAATTATGCACTTAAAAAAAATTTGTATTATCCGACTTTAAAAAGATCCCAGCACGTCCTGTTTTTAAGATAAACTCCACAATTCTTTTTTTATGCATTTTAAACCTAGATCTTAAAAATTAGTTTTGGTGTGGCTGCCCAAACTGTGCATTCAGTTTAACTCTCAATTAAGATGCGAAAAGTGTAAGAAATGATTTGAGATCCTTGATACTCTTTGGAGGAAGCCTTAATATTACAGAATAAAAGGCGTTAGAGGTTCCGTGATACACATCCTCCTCGGAAATCCGAATACGAAAAGAATTCTTGCTATTAAGCAGGTTTAAGATGGGATGCAATATGGAAAATTAAGTTTTATACTTTTCTTTGTTTTCGGAAAGAGCATTTACTCCCAAGATATCGCTTATGAGGTGAGTTGAACTCCTTGATATAAGTTTTTTTTGAAAACAATACGTTGCAAGGATTAAAGATGACCTGATCCTGGCTCGGATAGGAAATGTAACGGCTCTCTATTATACCTTTGAATTGAATCACGACAGTAATTTCACAATGGACGAAATTGGCGCACTTTTTGAAAAAGTCGTGAAATGCTTACACAAGAATTTTGATCGATCTGGCCTCTACATTAAGTAGACTTACAAAAAATTGAATTTTGGGTCGAGACACGCGAACTTTTTTTTCTTAAGCACCGTTTTTGAGATATTTTTGAAACAAATGTGTGATTAAGTGAAGGTTGAAACTGACCATGGTTCTTTGCTATCTACAATTCTAACCCGATTTTAAAGATCTTTGACTCGAAATATTCGTAAAAGAATTCTCTTTTAGCGTTAAGCTTGACATAATATTAAACAAATTTTTTTTCGCGAATCAAAAGCAATCTAAAAATTTGTAATTTGTAATAGTAATAAATAATTGAAAATTACAATTTTTTTTTACTTTTGCTGCTTGTAACATCTATAACACTAGTCGACGATGAAAAATCTCCAGAGATGAGACTTATATTTTATGTTAGAGCAATGTTTCAGCATTCAAAATCCGTATTTTTTATTATCCTCTTATACCCTGACGAAAAAAAAAATTGCCGAAAAAAAATTTTTATTATTATTAAATTTTCTAATTTTACTAAAAATGCAATAAGTCGGTCATCTTTAATCATAAAAAGATAAAATTATATAGAAATCGCATCTACATATCATGACCAATAACTTAAAATAATAAAATTTTCAGGTGTCAAAGACTTTTTCTAAAATAAATGGCTTTTTTTATAGAAAAAGTCACCAAAATGCTGCGTTTTTTGGCATTTCGGGCACACAGTTTCGGCTGTAGTTTTTTCTTTAGACAACCGATTTTTATGATTTGGGACACTATGGAAAGGTACTCTATTTTACTTTTCAGGAAAAAACCGTTTTTTGAAAAAGGTCCTTTTTCACTAAAATAGTCCTAGAAATAAAACAGGGTATAAGAGGATAATAAAAAATACGGATTTTGAATGCTGAAACATTGCCCTAACATAAAATATAAGTCTCATCTCTGGAGAAAAAAAAAGTGGGAAATTTGTCGACTAGTGTAATTTGTACTTGATCTGTACATATTATATAACACTGAAAAAACACATCAATACCTTTCGAACTAATCTTTCATGTCGATACAATTTTGTTCATGCGATCTTAACGAATAACTAAAACAAATACACAAAATCATGTTTTTCGGAATTATCTCGAAAACGGTGCTTAAGAGAAAAAAGTTGGTCGCGTTTCTCGACCCAAAATTACCTTAAAAAACTCTTTACGATGACCATTAAATTTGTAAACTAGTGTTATTTATAATATTTTAACACAGTTTGAGAAGTAATTTATATTAATTTAATTAAAAGTAAGTGTTTAGTTGTATACGTATTTTAAATGACGCTTTTATTGTCGGAATTAATTTGTTTTGCAATTAACTTTTATCATCAATATTATAATAAAACTGATTTTCTTAACATTTTAGCTTTGTATTAATTTTTATTTTTGCCTAAAGAAACAGGTAATTGTAGATCATAGTTTGCAAGCTTATAACATTTTTTTATGGAATTCTTGTGTACTTTAAAAAAATAAAACTAAAACAAAGAGATTCCCTTATTCCTTTTTTTTTTTTTAATTCGTCACTTTAACTTAATATTGAGCAACAAAAAATTGTTTAAAACGTTTTTATTAAAATAAGATTTTTTTATATGAACCAACTTCGAATTCCAGCCCATATCCTCTTCAAATTCATTGTTTTTTAAACTTCTAACCTATAAGCTTCTAACCTATAAGCTGTCGATAACAAATAAACAACTCAACAAATTTGATAGGTTATTAGGTATATATATACGAATTATTTATACATATATTTTTCAAGTACTACCTGACAGATACCCCTTTAGAAATTCAAATATATCTGGTATGGTATAATTTTTTTCCATTGACGTAAATGCCAGCCAGCTCTTTCACAAAAACAATAAACAATACAAACACATACAAACAAAAAAAAACAACAATAATAGCAAATTCTACAATAACAATAAAAACAAAAGGCATTTTTAAAATGACGCGTGCTGTGCCGCCTGTCGCCTGCCTCTGGGTCTCTGATAAAGGTGTTTAACATTCATTAAGATTAATAAAAGCAGCCGCAACAACAACAACAACAAAAACGAGTTTGAAATAATTCTCGGGGTCTGTCGGCCCCACGATACAAATATTTCTTTGCTGCGATTTTTGTTTGTACATTCTTTTTAATTTTTGAGATTTACAAAAAAAATTCACGCGACAAAACCCATAATTCGGAACTTTGTTTTTGTTATTGTTGTTGTCTAATTTTTCGACTGGTTCTCTGCATGGCGCTTTTTATTATACGACAGACTTGTTATATACTACCTCAATATTTATGCATAATTTTTTGTTTGGAATTTTGTTTTTTACTGTATTGCTTTTAAAACGCTTTTCGGTACCATAACTTGGGTGGTTCTACTCTCTTTTTTTGGGGATTTCGTAAGATTTCATCAAATTTATGGCCACTGATATACGATGTTTGCTGTTTTTTGTCAAACGTTTAGATAGGTTTTTAAAGATAAACAAACCTTAATTGGCTATTCCTACTTTAAAGTAATTGTGACGATTTTTAATGGTTCTTTAACTAGTTCCGAGCGGTAATAAACAAAGAGGATAAATTAAAAAATCCCCGAACGTAACGAATTAAAATTATCGTAATTTGACAGATAGAATGATAAAGCTTCACTTGAAGCAATTTTTATATAAATGATTAATGAAACACTGCAATTAGAAATAGGGGGCTCCGCCACCTGCGAGTTTTGCATGCTAAGCCCCTAAAGTGTTTAGGTGCGTGAATTTTAAATGTCATTTACTTGGGCTTCTTTATTTTTGGCTTTAGCTTCCAAAGTTCTTAATCGAATTAAAAATTATTGATAATGGAGTCTATTTCGATTTTAAATTTTTTACACCCACAGATGGGCTGGGAGGTTCAAGATTCTATCTATTTGGACTGAATGCATTTGAAGCACTTAACCATTTGACGTAGCTTACAGTAAAATTTTAAGCTTCAGATAATAGGACACGGATATGGAAATTGCCAAATCGGTTCCTTTTGGCGATCGTTCTGATATAAAAGATGTGGCGTGTTGCACACATTTTGTTCAAAAAAATGAATATACTTTTCTCACATAAAAAACAGGGTATTAGAATAACAAGTCGAGAGTACAAAGGTCATTTGGAGCACGCAAACGGTTCAAAAAGTTGGCGAAAATGCTACAAAAAAAGGTAAAAATTTATAAATTTAACTTAAATATTTTGCAAATCTAGAAAATTATGATAATAAAAACTATAAGTGATAAAAACTAAACACCAAAACCGTATTTAACTTTTTTACGTATTATATTATTATATATTAAGCTGTTAAAAATATATGGTCTTATTAGAACAATAGTTTCCTTTTCGGGTATCTTTGCAAAACTAAAACTTCTGAATATCAAAATAAAAAAACTGAAACAAAAAAAAATCAATCTATTTTTTGAAAATTTCGAACGTTGAACAAAATTAAAAGACATTGTCTAAAGTACTTAGAGCAAGCATCTAATTTTTCGATTCGAATAGCATTTTGGTACATAAACTTTCCATTATGTTCAAGAAAAGATTTTTTTTTAGATCTTAATACCCCGAGCGGAGTAAATGCGATTTTGAGACAACATATAAAGGAAACAAAATTGGTAAAGAGTGGATAAGATTGGCCCAAAGTTTTAAGTTTAATATAGCTGTTTATATGGTAAAAGTATCCAGTAAGATTTTTTGACCCATACATTTTCAAATCGTTTTATTTTTTGATTTTATTAGAGATTTGTATAAACTAAAAAACAATATATGACGGACGTAATGTCGGGCACGAACTGCCTTTAGGATACCCTAGTACCACTAGCTTAGTAATAAAGATCTTGGAGTGCTTCGGTTGAAAAACTAAACACACTTAGAATTTTGTACGCAAAAAATGTTTATTTGACCGATCATTCCTATGGAGCTATATGATATAGTCACACCGATTTCATATTTAAAATATTGACTACAATGACTTAAATACCTTAGAACAGATCTGAATGCCAAATTTATTTCAGAATAATCTTTACAGCCACAGAACAAAACACATCGAATTTTGTACTCAAAGAATCGTGTTTTTGGACCGATTGGTCCTATGAGAGCTATCAAGATCTCAGTTAAACGATTTGCGTATGTAAAGTTTAGCACGGATGACTTTAGGATACTATAAAAAAATCACGAATGTCAAATTTGGTCCCAATATCCTTAACAAACAAACGAAACACAAAAAATTTTGTTAAGCAAATCGATTTTTTAGAATGATCGGACCTATGGGAGCTACATGATATAGTCAACCGATTTCAATAAAATTTGACACAATGCTTAAATACCTTAAAAAATATCTGAATGCCAAATTTATTTCAAATATCTTTACAAACAAACAAAACACATCGAATTTTGTATAAAAAACGTGTTTTTGGACCGATTGGTCCTATGGAGCTATATGATACAGTAAACCGATTTGGATTAAATTTAGTACAGTGCTTAGGAACTATAAAATACTCACGAATGTCAAATTTGGTCCCAATATCTTAACAAACAAACGAAACACAACAAATTTTGTTAAAAAATCGATTTTTTGGAAGATCGGACCTATGGGAGCTATATGATATAGTCAACCGATTTTGTTCAAATTTGACACATTGTAAGTGCATTTCAAACGCCATATCGGTTAGGATATCTTTATAAAAACGAAATATAACGAATTTTTCTTCAAAAAAGTTATTTTGTCCGATCGGTTTTATGGGAGCTATATGATATAGTCAACCGATTTCGAACAAATTTGGGTCAAGTGATTGGGAACTATAAAAAACTTTCGAATACCAAATTTGGTTACGATATCTTCATAAACAAACGAATTATTCATCTAAAACGCTTTTTTTTTGTCGAGGTCGTCTCAAACACCCCCATGGGAGCTATATAATTTATCCCCGATATCAAAAAAATAAAATAAACTTGCCTCCTATGGAATAATATGGGATCTAATGTGAAAGTTTGGTAACTCTAGCTCTTACCATCTCTGAGATCTAGGCGTTCACACGGACGGACGGACAGACGGACATGGGTATATCGACTTCTCTATTCACCCTGATCATATTTTAGGTAACTTTGGGGTGTCTCCGACGTCTCCTTCTATATGTTACATACATTTTCGGCTTGCACAAACTTAATATACCCTTGGTACCATACGGTACAGGGTATAAAAATTCCTTCAGACGAGATTTATTGGGAATATTTGAGATTGCAGCTTCATCCTATCATAAGATCTCGGATTCTTATCTATCACTATTTGTGTATCCATCTATCCATCTTTCCTCTATTCGTCCATCCATCTATCCATCTTTCCTTCTATCCATCTATCCATCTATCCATCTTTCCTCTATTCATCCATCCATCTTTCCTTCTATCCTTCTATCCATCTATCCAGCTGTCCATCTATCCGTCTATCCGTCTATCCATCTATCCATCTATCCATCTTTCCTCTATTTATCCATCCATCTATCCGTCTTTCCGTCATCCATCTATCCATCTATCCATCTTTTCCTCGATTCATCCATCCATCTATCCATCTTTCCTTCTATCCATCTGTCCATCGTATCCATCTATCCATCTATCCATCTATCCATCTGTCCATCTATCCATCTATCCGTCTGTCCATCTATCCCTCTATCTGACCATCTGTCCATCTATCCATCTATCCATCTGTCCATCTATCCATCTATCCATCTATCCATCTGTCCATCTATCCATCTATCCATCTATCCATCTATCCATCTATCCATCTATCCATCTATCCATCTATCCATCTATCCGTACCATCTATCCATCTATCTTAGATCTTAATTGTTGCTTATTTATCCTAATATAACAATCTCCGTTTATTAAGTATTTACAGTTGACAGAGTAGCTTTGCAACAGCTTTAAAACAAAGATATTTTTAAATACACGAAAACATGATATTTCGCTTTGTTTATTTATCTGTCTTTCTATTTAGTTAACTATCTATGTACATATCTATCTACTGCTTATCCATATGACCTCTGGATCCCAAAATAAGTTTTATTTGTGTTATCTTTTAGCACATTTAGATAACTTCGCTAGAGTTCTAAAATAGATATTTTTAAGCTATTTTTGGATGGCAATATATAATAATATATGATATCTGCACGCAAATTTACTGTGAAAAACAAAATAATAAAAAGTTAGTAACTCTCAGAATTGTGGAGGTTATGCTTATTCATCTCACGCGGCTGCCATAGTAAAAAGTAACTCGAAAACTGACAAACTCATCGGCATTGGAAGGCTGTGAAAGGAAAACAAAAATCGATTTTTTCATCGAAATCGAAGCTGTAGATATATTTGGATTTTTATGAGCATACTTCATCTAATAAAATGAAGCCGAAATCAATAGAAAAAAGGAAATAAACAGGATTCCAGAAATGGATCTACTATTGAAACCTCTTTCCAATATAAAAACATTCTTTCGATATCTACAACTGTAGTACTTTGATTGCGGAACTACAATTTGTACTTCACATTCTTATCAGTGTCACGTAAGGTCTAAAGAATGTAAGTGTAAACTATTTTTGGTTTGGGCTTTTCCCAAGTTTAGAACCTTTCAATTTACGCAGAATCACGAAACCATTTCATTAGAACAATAGATTGTTGACACAAAAACATGATTTGAAAATTGTAACAAATAACTTGTTGACATGTCTGGTAGATAAAAACATCTTCCTTTCGTAACTTTCCTATAGTTTATAAATAGCTCAATAGATATAAAGTGAGGATGTTTTAAAACTTCAAAAATGTGCTATACTTTTTAAAATGTATCCGCTGCAAATAACTATGTAAATTTTATAAACAAAATGTAGGCCAATTAAATTTAAACCATATTGGAATCTTGTTCAGCCAGTGTGGCCCAAACAAACAAGCCCATATATTTTATAGAACTTTTGTCAATAACTAAGCCTAATGAATATTTATGTACAAGCATAAAAATTTTTTGCAAGTTTTAGAATAGAGTATCCCAACCCATTCAGATATCCATATAATATTAGGGATCAAGTGACGCCTCTTGGCTTGTGCGACAACTCAAATATCAACTTATTAATATGTATAGTACCCAAACACGTATCTATATCGTATATCTATCTATCTAACATAAACATGTAAATAAAAGCAGGCAAATATTTTTTAATTTCTTCAAATCAAATAAATATTTATATTGTACATATAAAATTAACATATGTGATAGACCGGCTGGCTGGGTAACAACTTCTACTAGTAACTAGTTAATTCGATTCTAGAGATATGTATCTAACTAACTTGGCTAAAAGATACAAAAAGCTGCAATACAAGTCTCGAGACTTTTTCTAATGCCATTTTAATTGTTTTGATGGCCCGTTCGTTTGACGTCAATGAAATTATTAAAACAAATAGACTGTTAGATGTTTATACATATGTGCCATATAATATATATAGTATATACTATATACCTATATATATACATACATATATGTAGCTGGTATGTTGGCAATATAAATTCGTTCGGTTAAAGCCAAGCCCTAAAGCCCAAAGCAGTCATAAAGTGTCATCTATGATGGCTATGAATCTGATTACAGCTACGAGGGCAGAAACGAGGGCAGTTTGATAAGTCTGCGTGTCTTTGAGTTTGCTGCGGCAACCATAAGCTCTTAGTATATTAAATTGATATTAAACAAACTTGCCAATTTCGATGAAAAAAAGTGAATTTCAAATGTTTTGATGACTTCTTTTTAAAATTTTTTTATAAAAGAGCCATTTGCTAAATACTTTATTATGGGGAGTCTGCTCTATCGATTCAAACAATCAGAATTGGCTTACCGAATTCCTTGTAATTAAAGCAGCAAAGGCGACGCCGAGTGTTCAGATCTCCCGAAGAGAGATGATCGCATCCTGAAATAAATAAAATAAATAATGTTTAGGGAATCGATTGATGGTAGGAAGCAGAGCTGTGGACGTTAAAGCTAAGCGAATACATCACATTTTGAAAGCTTATTTAAAGATGAAATAAAGTACCTACGTGATCGCTCTTATAAGCAGCCATCTCTTCAACGTAGTGTTTGGAGATGTTTTATTCAGTCCGTAAAGGATTTCGTTTCGACTAAGGTAAGTTTTTCAGCCAACAAGAGCATATCGATATTTGTTTAGGATGCACGAGGTGTAAATCAAATAATGAAGCAACGATCACTTAGACCGATTTTTAAGAATAGAATCACTTAATACACTTTAATATTCATAAGTTTATATTTTGGGCGGTAGATGGCGCCAAAATATTAGAAAGCAATTTTTTGTTATTTTGTACACCTCTTTGCCCTTTTTAGAGTATTATGCGTAGCAAAATCGTAGATTTCGAAATATTACATAAAACTATGAAATTATCTCAAGTACTTTCCGAAGGAATATGGTAAATATAGAGTCCCTCCAAGTTAGCTATATCTTACTACTATACTAATTCCGATTTTTCAGAATAGGCTCACTTGATGTAAGGTAAATAAGTTCATGGGCGGTAGATGGCGCAAGTTACTAAAAAGCTATTTTTCCTCATTTTCAGCATATACTTGCCACTTTTTAAGGCATAATGCATCCAAACAAAATTTTAGATTTCGAAAAATTAAATACTAATAAACAAACAAATACTTTACGCATCATGCAATATATAGTACTTCTCAAAAAATATAGAAAATATAGAGCCCCTCAACGTAATCCATGCATTTACGTATATTTTTCTAAAATATCAAAATATATTAGTTTTTTGGTTAAAATCGCAATTCATAATAGAAAACAAAGTCGAGCTTCCTAAGGTAGTGTTGACGTAAACTCTGAGCAAGGATGTAGCTTTTCCTACTTCGAATTTCAGAAAAGATATCAATATGTAACGCTTAAAAAAATAACAGACGATGCTATGGAAATAATCAACTCAGTTTGACGATATCTAAATAGATTATTTATTTATAAAAACTAACTAATGTCAAAGTTCTGAAAATATTTTTTATTAGGGACCTTCCACATAATAATAACAATTTCATAATGATTGTTAGTAATTAGTATTATCAATCATGCCATTTTGGACTTTGATAATTTAGTTCGTGGATTGTAATCTGACAGATTAAAAATCACATTAAAAAAATGGCGGACATAAAGTCGGGCGCGGACGACTTTAGGACACCCTGTACCACTAGCTTGTAATAAAGTCAGATTTCTTCACAAAAAACCAAAAACAGAAGAATTTTTAAGCAAAAATTTTTTTTTGACCGATCGTTCCTATGGGAGCTATATGATATAGTTAACCGATTTCAATAAAATTTGACACAGTGCTTAAATACCTTAAAAAAGATATGAATGCCAAATTTATTTCAAATATCTTTACAAACAAACAAAACACATCGAATTTTGTATAAAAAACGTGTTTTTGGACCGATTGGTCCTATGGGAGCTATATGATCTAGTCAAACGATTTGGATTAAATTTGGTACAGTGCTTAGGAACTATAAAATACTCACGAATGTCAAATTTAATCCCAATATCTTAACAAACAAACGAAACACAACAAATTTTGTTAAAAAATCGATGTTTTGGAAGATCGGACCTATGGGAGCTATATGATATAGTCCACCGATTTTGTTCAAATTTGGCACATTGCTTAAGTGGTCTAAAATATTTCAAAACGCCAAATCTGGTTACGATATCTTTATTAAAAATCGAAATATAGCGAATTTTTCTTTAAAAAAGTTATTTTGGCCGATCGGTCCTATGGGAGCTATATGATATAGTCAACCGATTTTGATCAAATTTAGTACAGTGATTGGGAACTATAAAAAACTTTCGATTGCCAAATTTCGTTACGATATCTTCATAAACAAACGAATTATTCATCTAAAACGCTTTTTTTTTTCGAGGTCGTCTCAAACACCCCCATGGGAGCTATATAATTTATCCCCGATATCAAAAAAATAAAATAAACTTGCCTCCTATGGAATAATATGGGATCTAATGTGAAAGTTTGGTAACTCTAGCTCTTACCATCTCTGAGATCTAGGCGTTCACACGGACGGACGGACGGACAGACGGACGGACAGACGGACAGACGGACAGACGGACAGACGGACATGGGTATATCGACTTCTCTATTCACCCTGATCATATTTTAGGTAACTTTGGGGTGTCTCCGACGTCTCCTTCTATATGTTACATACATTTTCGGCTTGCACAAACTTAATATACCCTTGGACCATACGGTACAGGGTATAAAAAGAATGATATTAAAACTAAGAATTCTTATAGTCAGAGCAAAATCCATTTTGTGGAATTAGGATGGTATAGGTGCAAAAATATTACTTCATCTTCTTTATCTTCAATAGAATTGAATTGGAAAATCCCTTCCTAAATACCAACCCACAGTTTATAGTGGTTTCAAATTTCTTCACTCGATCTCTATGTACCATGCTCTTAAAACTTGTATTATGCAAATAATAATCTTATCGTATAGATATTTAAGTTGTATTTTTGTTGTGCATACATTCCAACCCACAATTTAAGATTCGGAATTTATTTAAAAGGACGGTATTTGGTGAGAAGCGGCGCAATATTTGGATTTTTAAAATTTATGTAGAACGATACTGTCAAAAACGGAAAAAGTGCAAATTTTGATATTTGACCTATTGCGTCCATCAAATACTTTCGGGTCGCCCGCCTATTTCGAGAACCTTTAAAAAGTCTATTATTCATAAGAAAGAAAATCATTACTAGAACGTTCGATAAAATCTTAAAAAGAGACAGCGTTAAGAAAACAACCGCCTGCCACTAACTCCAAAAACTTACTAACTCATCAAACCCCCCTCGTATATATAGCTCAAAGCGGCGCCTTGAATGAATTCTTCTCTGCTGATTATATTATGTATATTCACGCTGAGCTTTTTACGAGCTGCCAAACTTTGCATCCGTGACCGACTGCTGCAAGATCTCTGCGAGATCTCATGACGCTAATGGAGGCTGCGACTGCGGCGGAGCAGCAGATCGTCAGATCGGTCAATCGCCGCCGAACATTTCAAATAATTTGTTTTTCTTTTTCTACTTTTTTTTTGGTAAATTTCCATAACGTCAAGAATTTTATTTGTTTGTTTGTTAGTTCGTTTGTGGGCTTTGTTAATTTACCTAATATAGAAAAAAAAAATCCATCAACATGCGTACGCACATCATAAGCATGTAGTACTATTATTATATTATTTTTCATATTTGGTGCACGCTCCGGCTGTCTTATCAGCTCACGCCCCAACCCAAAGTGCCTGAGTACCACTAAAACTACAACAACTACAAATATATCATATAGTTTATTGTTTTTTTTTTTTTGATTGTGCTAGTTTATTTTTGAGCAACGTTATCTCTCGAGGCTGCGACTACTTTTGATGACAACTCTTAGATTAGTAGACGCTCTTTCGTGTCACGTGACCTTCAGCGTGTTCACGTGTTGCAGTCATTGTCGCATATTATGACACAAGTCGGCTGAGTTCGAAGTCAATATTTACTCGACTTACAGTTGAACCTCAAGGCAGTGGTTGGTATAGTTTTTTTTTTACCTCTAAAATTTACTAAAAGTTTTTTAAAGAAAACGCATGGTCACACTAGAGCATAGCAACAAGCATATGGCAACGCTGAATTTAGCTTTAACAGCTGATTTTTCAACTAATTATGTTAGAATTATATTTTTTAGAATTTATTATAATTTTTAAGGTATGACTGTTACTGTTTGCAGTGATCTTAAGCCTCCAGGCTAGTACAACACAGCTGACCAGCAAAGCTCACGAACTTTTTGTCGACAATCTTTTAATCCGATATATATTTCTTGATATATTGCTCAAAACCATCCAAATATATTTTATTTGCTAAATTTGGTTACGATATTTTCATAAGCAAACAAAAAGCAATCAAACTTTACACCAAGCACCTTTTTTCGACCTATCGGTCCTATTGGGGCTATATAATATAGTCAACCGACTTTGATCAAATGTGGTACCCTGATTCGGAACTCTAAAAAACTTCCGACTGCCAAGTACCGTTGACCAGCAAAGCTCACAAACTTTTGGTCAACAGTCTTTCAATACCATTTGCCGAATTTTTTTTCCATATTGCGAAATTTTATATCTCTTTTTTTCATCTTGGTATTCAATGACATCGTTGAAAGTTTTATTCTACAAGTGACCCATCACGAGATATAGTTTTCCAAATGGAACGCTTACATATGGCATATCCGCCACAAAGCATTTCTCACTAAAAAAAGCTATATCTCAATATGTGGAATGCCGCTTTTTTTTTGGAATTTTAGGTTCTATAACTTTATGAAACATTCTAAAACTTTTGAGCTTTTAAATTGTAATTTCCAAAATCTCATGTTTGTGAGCTTTGACCCCGAATATCTTGAAACATTTTTTTGTAATTCGATCGTGCTTATGTATTATTCTGATTATCAAATTTCAAAATCAACTTTTATAGCGAATTAAAAGTTATTACTCATTGTATTCCGATTTTTTAGAGAATTTTACACTGTACAACTTTATAAAACATTCTAAAATTTTGAAAGAGGTTTAATTTTTTTCTAAATCCATTTTTTTGCGTGCTTTGACCCTGAATATCTTGTAGAGACTCCTTCTAGTGATTATACTTCATCTTTTAAATTCTGCGGCAAAATTTTAAAATCGTACCAAGTTCAAAATTTTTATATTTGTATTCCCAGGAATTATTCATTACTTTAATCTTTTACCAGATAATATGAACTTTGGCGACCATTTGAGATCTTTACTTATAGAACTTAGAGATTTTTTCTTTCTCGCAGTGAATTCACACTTATGCAATACAATTAATCATCTGAGAACTCTTTTTAAAATTGAAAAAAATATTTTAAACAACAATATATTTTAAAAAAAATAGTATATTCAACATTAAAAAAAAAATTATAATAAAAAAATATATATTAAATACCAAAAAAAATTGAACATGATTTTTCCATAATTCAATCTCTATTTTTAAACTTGAAAAAACATTATCGCAACACCTCTTCTATACTATTCAGATCCTTTTGAGATCGCTAATTATAAGTAGCTTATTAGTTTTTCAAAATTTCAAAATAGCGCATTCCCGATGATCTCCGAAAACAGTTATTTTTTATACAAAATAATACATATATTTTTTTAATTAAGTATTTTATGTTTTATAAAAATAAATTGGCTCAAAATTCTTTTATTCGCTTAGTATACATATAAAGCTTGTCAAAAAAACATATCAAACATAAAATCCCAACAATACATTATCGATAACTCAATAAGTAAACGGATTTCTGAAATAAAAATGGACGTAGTTAATATTGACTAGTACCTCTATCATGATTTGTAAAAATCATCTAAATTAAAGAGGTCTTCCTTAAATATGACCCTCTCCACTTACTTTCGCCGATATAAAAATTAGATTCTAATAGAAGTACTTGTTTATTTATAATATTTGGCATTATTTATACAAAACATTCATCTCAATCAAAAAATCACAATATTCAATTATCGATAACTCGATAACTCAATAAGTCAACGGAATTTTTAAATAAAAAAATTACTTTGTTAATATTGGCTAGTACCTCTGACTAACTGATTTGTAAAAATCATTAAAATCGAAGATGTCAAGCTAAAAAGTAGCTCACTTCACCACTTTCGCCGATATAAAAATTAGATTACCATATAATGGTAGTACTTGTTTATTTATTATATTTGAGCATTATTTATTCAAAACACCCGTCTCAATCAAAAAACTACAATGTTCAATTATCGATAACTCGATAACTCAATAAATAAACGGAGTTTTTAAATAAAAATCTACTTGGTTTATATTGGCAGTCTTATTTGTAAAAATCATCAAAATCGAAGAGGTCAAGCTAAAAAGTGGCTAACTCACAGATAGTAATGGGTAGTACTTGTTTCTTTATTCCTTTTGGCATTATTTATTCAAAACATTCAGATGGCACATAAACCTAAATTTTTAATTTTTTCAAAGCTGATTTTACAGCATTCTCAAAGAGGCTGCTGCAGATAAACTTAAGCCCTAATATGAAAAGCTGGTAAAAGTTGGCCAAGATTGCAAAATTAAAAAAAATGGGAATAAATGAAATACATTAATGACATTTTGGCCCTACGCTCCACCCGGAGTTATAGGAACTTATATATATATATATATAATGAATACTAGGTTCATCCAAAAACAAGAAACTTATTTGACTAAAAAAAATTCTGATATTAAACAACTTTAAAAAAAAATATTTTGCTTTATCCAATACTGCCCAACAGCTGATTGCATTAAAGCCCGCCCAGCGTCATTGTTATCGAATTCTTCTACTGCTCGAAAGCGAAATCGTGTAATTCTAATACATATTGTAGCCAAATCGAGTCTTGACTGTTGTTTGTACTACGCCGACTGTGATAAGCTCCATTCAGCCTCGAAAAAAATTCCATCATTATACTAAGTTTGCGTGAAAACGTGACGCTGCTGCACGCTTTTCAGCGCCGATAAGTGTCTCAAAGAGCTTTCAGAAACGTTACCCATCTGGTGGAAAATTTCATAAAGTATATTTGAATTATTGACCGACTAGTAGAGCAACATAGAAACCTATATGTTCCCAGAAGACGCCTGCATTGCGTTGCATAAACAAGAAACGGGGACACATGTTGTCGTTGTCATTGTTAAAAATCTTGTTGGGACACCAACACCATCCCATCCTGTTGGACAAGACCATAAACTGTCTGTTGGCAATGGTTATAGCCATGGCTATATGGCTATGGCTGAACGAATTCTAATTTGTGTCATCGTAAATAGCGTCAAGTTATCAATTAAGCTAATGATTTATGCATCGTAAATCGAAAACAATAACAGTGACTATATACCAAAGTGCTTATAACCAACGGGTAGCAGCTTGTTATGACAAGCCGTTAATAGCTTTTCCATTACAAAACTCGAGCGACTGCGTCAGTGGCCGCCACATCCATCCATACATGCATATTTATGTATAGCACATATCTGGAACTTACATATAGTTTTTGACGCGCCTTCAATTAACGCGCCAACACCAAATAACCACGAGCTACATGCTCCGGCTTGAGGCTTGGACTCGGATCGGATCGAGAGGCAACGTCTGGTGCGGTGCAACATCCTTAAAGGTTTTTTAATTAAATTTTACAAGTTCGGTAACGGCGGCGTTTCTTTTTAATTGAAATGTGTTAAAATTACTTTGAAAGTGTGAAATCTTGACCGAGACTCGGACTGACTCTCTGTATCGAACGAAGTCTGGCACGGTGCGTTGTCTTTTGCAATTTACGCCGTCAATCTTCACGCCCAAAAACATCAACAACAAAGGTTTAGTATAGGCCGACACCCTTTATATCGAATTTAAATTTAACTGAAGGTACTTAAAGGTCGCCTTGGGACAAGGTCTCGGAGCTCTACAAACAAAAGGTAACGGCAAAGTTGTGGGTCTTTTTTATATTTGGCTGAAACGAACCAGAATATAGCTACATTATGTATCCCTCTGCATTATATTGCGTTTGGGAATTTTTAATAGGTCATTTGATCAATTCTTTATGAAAACCAAATCGATAACTGCATGCGAGCGCAATAATTGTAATTGATAAAACGCTTATTTCTGTTAATTAATAAAGGCAATCAGATTTCATTTAAACAAAAAAAAAGAAGGTATTTAAAAGCTTAAAAGTTTTGGCTATGGTATGGTTTCATGGACTGCAGCTTCTGTTGTGGACGCTGCTGACTGATCTTCATCTTTAACCACAGCAGTTCATCCCTTACATTTATCAAGTTACTTAAAAATTTTAAACTTATCATTATTATCGTATATTTACGATCCAGGTGCTCAACGATTACCATTATGCTCCTGAATTTCAGGTAGACTGCTTCATGCGCTATGAATTTCAATTTTTATAGGGCCAAATAAACGTTCTGGGGCTCAGAGAGATTTTGATTCTTTGGGTGATTCTATGCAACTTTGCTCAAGAAACAATTGGTCTAAAATGAATTTCGATTTGCCAACTTTTTCAAAAAAGGATTTCGGTCTAAGGTCTATGGGATATATATGATATACCGGTTTTCAACAAATTTGTTAGAGTTCTTGAGAGCTATAAAAAAGTGGAATATTCCTTGATTTTTGCTACATTTTGTCTATTTAAAAAAAAGTAAAAAAAATTGTACTAAAGCACCTTGGCGGCGCTCAAAATGAAAAATATATGTCCAAGATGGATTCCTGGACCACAAAAACGCCCAAGTACACATTTTGGCTACAGAAATAAAATTTTTTTTCGCCTTGTAAAGGCAAAGTCTAAGTCGATTTTTAAATGTTTGGAAAAAAACATATTTTGAAAATGTGGGAGACTCGATATTCACTTTAGACCCATAGTTTCTTGGGCAAAGTTACTTAAGAATGACCCCATGAATCAAAATCGCTCTGAGCCTTTGTACCGCAAAAAACAAATAGACCCAACATTGTATGTACAATCATGCATATATTCAATAGTGAAATAAAAAAATCAATTTTATTCCTTTTTTTTTTTAAGTTAGCCCATTCTCTTCCCTGATCCACTTAAAATTGGCGAATGGCTTTATGAGAAAGTCAAATATTTATTACTCGCTTTTAATAAGATTTGGCCTGTTTGTCCCGAAAAAAGGAAATTACATCAACCAAAAAGGAACAAACGCCGTATTTTGTGCAAACAATGATTTTTTGACCGATCTGTCTTAGAGATCTATATGATATGGGCTACTGATTTTAATCAAATTTGGTACGTGTGATTGAAATCTAACAAGAACTTAATCATCATTAACAACACGAATTATTTCTCTAAAACTTGTGGGATTTTTCGAGGTCCTCTGAAACCCCCTATGGCAAATATCCGACTGCCATATCCTGATAGACTTCGCCTCATAAAATTGTCTTTCTTAAATCATCGCATCACTTTTTCTATCTTAAGTTATCATGACTTGCCACTTCAAGCATCCTTGACCAATCCTATATTATGAGTCACCCTTTTGGTCAACAGTGATACCTTGGCACTTTTTGTGATAAAATGTTTAATTTTTCTCTTGCTTCCTTGTTTCAACTTTTATATTGTAAATCCAAGTGTTTGGCCATTTCTCGATGTGAGATGGTGCATATCATTAAAAAGATCACCCATCAGGCTACAGGCATGAATTAGTTATACTCTCTAATAAATATTTCCATATTTTGAAAATTTAATTGCTCTATAAAAATTTCTGAGATCAAGGCGTTTATACATACAGGCAGATAGGTGGAATTGGGTATATCAACGTTGCTAGTCACCCTAATCATACTTTAGATAACTTTAGGCGGTCAACCGATATTATGTATCATGGCATATTACATATATTTTCGGCTTCAGCATATTAAAATTCGAATCCTCTAAGCCCACCATACTCATTTGGCCAAATTAATTTTGAGAAAAATGTCGGAAGTCAAATTTCAAAAAAAAATGGGATATCCATTTTGGCATATTGTTTATCCACCATAGTTTCTTGCGGTAACCTAAAATCGTGATTAGCCTTTGTAGCAAAAATTGAATCCACCTCAATTTATATCGTCTTGTATGGCTTGCGTAAACTAACTTTTTTTTGTATATATTTTTAGATGCAATATATTTTTGTGTATTTGTTTGGTCATGCTTATTCACTTTTATATAAGATATATTTAGCAAAACTCTCATACTGATATTATTGGTATCGATTTTGATTTTTTAATCTATTGATCAATTTATCGGTATTGATTTTTTTTACACTACTCAATTCTTTGTTTCGATATTGATAATTTCCCCTGCACTTTTCATATGTGTTTACCTGAGCAGAATGATAATCCGGAAATCTTAACTGATTTTCAAAACCCTGAAGCAAGCGTTCTCCCTAAAAGATCGGTTCAAAAAATAAAAAAATATTTTAGAAGTTATAAATAAATGACATTAGTTAGGAATATTTACAAAGTGCGTGCAGTAGACTTTAAATTTTTGTGATTTTATGATATCTTATAATATTTGGCTAGCTCTTTATCTTGGTTCCAAGGTCTACTACAACCGGAGGCTCGGCAAGCGTAGTCACTTGTTTTATAGGTTCAGAGATACGCGTGTATCGAGAAATTCAAACTATCTTTCCGGATAATGCAACAAATATGCAAAAAATCTTTTTAAAAAAATGTGCTAAAAGTTCTATTTATTAAACGTTATGGCTTAATTTAAAAGAAAAACATGTTTTTTACTTTTAATTTCAATGTTAAACTGCTAAATGTTTTTGAAATTAAGTCCGGAAAAAATTTTTAGCATTCTATTCAAACCCACACAATGTCTTAAAAAACTAAAAAAATTGTTTTCTTAAGTTTGTTTTCGTAAATATGTCAATCACTATATTTTAAAAAAGCTGAAATTATATATCTAAATCCATTTTGTGCAAAAATAATGAATAGAATAGAAACGAATTTTAAATTAATATTAGGTATTATTTTAAAAAATAAATAGAATACATGTTCAGTATTCATATGATAAAAACAATTGTTTGATTTTGTATAAGATAAAGTATAATTAAAAATCACATCTTCGGTAATCGAAAAATCGAGTTAAAACTGCTTGGGAGCTTATTTGAGTATAGTACAGTAAAAAAAACAGTTTCATCTGGGAAAAAAAAATACTAATAGATGAAACTTTCAGGGATCGTAAAAGACCTTGTCTTAAGTTTAAAACCGAGCTTTCGAATTTGTGATGCGGATTTTACATAATATTTTTCTTTCTATCAAACTTAAAAATCTATCATCTTGGAGATAAATTCTATTACAAAACATATGGGTAAAATTTTCGAAAAACCTACTTGTTTTGAGATACTTGCACATAATCCAAACACTATTTTCAACTTTTAACTTTAAATAGGCATTGTGCTTCAACCAATTTACCTACAACTTTGATTTAAGTCTTGTTTATTGGAAAAAATAATGACTTTTGAGTCATGACTCTAAGTCTATCAAAAAAAAGATATTAAGCAAAATCCATACCAAGTGTAGATAAAGTAGAAACTATGTCGGTTTATACGATCAAAACAGTTTTGGAATATAGCTGGTAGCTAGAATTCTTAGTAAGCTTGAAATAAAAATAGCGATGATCTTCTGAGTTTGCATCTATTAAATAATCTTTTCTAATAACGATCCCTCTACCTTAAATATGCTTTTGGGATACAGCTACAAAACAAAAAGTTATTACAAGATCTTATTCACAGATTTGCAATTCGATACCAGTTATTAATGTTTTGGAACGATACTAGTTCGGACTTAAATTTCAATATACCAGCCTATTATCTTTCTATCTTACGTTTTTTAATTATTTTTATTCAAATAGTGGTCCAAATATCTTTCTGTACCAAGACACGAACTGTTTCCCTCATTTGGAACATCATTTCAATAACCACTCTTAACAGCTTAAATTTCAGCAAAAAATTTTTATCTAACTTCATCTTTCATGCCCAAATCAGCTTCATTCAAATATTTGCATTTTCGTAAAAACCCATCCAAGGGCTGAACCGGATATTTCCAATCCTACTCGTACACATGTTTATCTTATTTTTAGCACTACCAAAACACCTTGTTGCCAGCCAATAAAACCAAATTGATCAATTTCACAGACAATGAAAAGCTTTTTTTTTCGGTTGTGCATAAAAATAAACGCAGCCAGTTTGGTAGATAGATAGATACATAGATAAAGACACATTCTCGGGAACACAAAAACGGAATTACGAAAATTTCCCACCAAAAATATAATTTATTGTGCAATGAGAACAAAACAAAAGGCAGACACGGTAATTTATTAATGGGTAAATTCCGCAATTACTTTACTGATGCCACACGACGCATAAACAAAAATACTATAAAAAAAATAGCAGGAAACTGATAAATAAAAAAACAAATAGTAGACGAAATAGATGAAATAACAGAAACGTGTGCCCCGCTGATAAACTTGACCCAGTTTATGCCCCCGCGAAACACGAGCATAATAATCTTTGGTAGAACTTTGGCCAGCCGATAAGACCAAAAACTTGAAGCCATTGAAGCGGCGCACGCAAGAGCCATAAATAAGCAATGGTCAATGGGGACTGGTCAGTGTCCAGGATCGACTGGACTGGACTGGCGTGTCCACATGTGTGTATAGCATTAGGCCAGCAATTTGCTGCTTGCCCCCGCGCGCTGCTTGCAACTGGGCTTCAGCATGTTGCCTTGGTGGCCGCTGTTGCAACAACCATCATTGGTGGCCCTTACGTGAGTGAGCTTTTGATGCAGCTCATTTCCATATTCGGTTGGCCAATCCTACCGTATGCCAGGCCGGCTGCACTCCACTCTTTGTGGCACGTTGTGTGGCGCGACCGCCAACAGTCACGCGGACGCATCCTCAGTTCATTCATGCGCCGCGTTGCAAGTTTTGCATCCAAGTGTGTGTACTCCGTGTGTGTGTGTGTGCGTGTGTGTGGCAGCCGCACTCAATTACTATAATTTGCCTGCTCTTTTGGGGGCCCGGAGTTGGCAATGGTTGGCACTGGCAAGTTACTATACAGTGCCGACTCCCAGCTACTGATTGAATTTCAAATTGCTCAATTTTTAGGCGCAGATTTGCGGCGTCGATTCGCCAACATCGTTGCCACAGCCAAAGCGGCTACTCTTTTTTTTTTCCTTAATGTTAATGTGTTTTCTTTTTTTTTTGAATTTGGCCAAGAAGATCCGAAGAGCGAAATTATGTTATTCAACTGATAAACTGTGTGTTCCTGGGGCGGCATACGACGATTCGGGGCACGACCACCATGTGTGCTCCAGCTTTAACTCTCGCGGGTAATTAAACAGCCAAAATAAATACTAGTTTGGAGATGTCATGCAGTGAGAGCGGACTATAAGATATTCTGATACTCTACTAAAGTTCAATATCGCCCAGCAATCAAACACTTTGAAAAACTTTAAAAAGAGAGTTAAAAAAAATCTCCCAGAAAGTGAAATTAATTAATAATAATAGAAATTGGTTATGAAATTCAGAATTCGAAACCTTAAAAAATATTTCGACAAATTCAAGAATATAGTTGAAGTAGTAGGTATACAAAATTAAAGATAAAAATATTATTCCTTAATAATATTTCGATTCTTAATTAGAACATAGATGTAGTAATATACAAAATAAAAGATAAGTATATCACTGAGCAAGGACATTTTTAAGTGCAGCTTCTTTTTATGCAAGTAAACCCCATCTTGCTGGGGGTGTAGTATTAAAAATTGTTTTCGAAATATTCGTTTTTTTACTGCTCCTGAAAGACGAAAAAAAAAACTTGGGGCACTTTTTGTTTCGTATGCCACTCTCGTTAGCTTTATATTGTATAAGGAGTTCACATTAAAAAAAAAAAATGTTCCCTACATTTAAAAATTAACGCAATTATGAAATACTCAATAGTGGAATTAAGCTAAAAAAATATAATAAAACTTTTCAACGATAGATTATATTAATTAATGATACTTGGCCATAGGAGCCTATAATTTTTTAAATATTCGGTACCAAAACAAAAGTATTGCATGGGGATTCCTCCCGACACCAGTGTCATTACTGTCGTACTGCCGTGACTCAAGCTAGATGGTCCGGTTCGATTTCCTCCTCTGGTTTTTTGCTCTACGGTCCTGAGCTTACCCATTGAACATTTTGAATAACAAGTGTTATACAGGGTAGGCCATCTGTTGCTTGCTTGCTTGTTAATTATTGTACATTTTATTCTCATATTTACCAACAACGTTGAGCAAATGTATGTATCAAATGCAAGTTCGAAACTACAAATAAAAATGATCCAAAATCGGAATTTAGCGGATTTAATTCTTATAGCAAATATATCTTGCAACAACAGTTTATTTCTATTGCATCCGGATACAACACTTTATCCTTTATATAAGTTTCGACTTTGAAACGATTGATCGATATGATAAAATTAATAATATAGGCTTTAAAAACTGTTTAGATACAGATACAGAAATAAGGCAAAAGGACATTACAGCTGAAAGCTAAAGAGAAACTAGAACGGTTGTAATAGAGATCTAGAAAAAAGGCCATCAACTACAATTAGGGGGATCACTTTATCGGATATAAATGCCCAAAAAAGGCAAGAATACACAAAAGGGGTGTTTACTTCGTCGGAGATCAATGCTTAAAGGCAAGAATACCCGAATCAACGCGAGTAACCCTAATGAAAGAAAAAATACCCCGCCAACGACTATGAAAACCGATCATTGTGCTATAAGTCGGGTTTTCAACTGGAAAGAAATTACAAATTTATGCTATTAAAAATGGTTCCATCCACAATCGTTGGCCTGTGCTCTTGCGGATCTTAAACAAAGGAAAAGGCTAATCTCAGGCACAAAAGATTTCAGACACAAAAAAAATTTAATTTAATATTTAGAGACTGGTTCTCAACATTTTTTCTAAAATATGTAACATTTTTTGTTTAATTGTATTTAATTTTGTTAAAAATTAAATTAAAAATTTAAAAAACCCCCGAAACAAAAACTTAAGTAATTTTCATTTAAAAAGTACAAAATAATAAAAGAAACTTAATGTTAAAGTACCTAAGAATCTATTAATAATTCTAAAAAATACGTCGCGTTGGGGGACACGCGAGGGCAGACGTCGTTGACGGTCGTATCTTACATGCAAATTTTTTGAAGTAATTCTATGAAAGTTTTTGAAGTATTTTCTAAATTTGGTTTTTAGTTAATCTTTGTTGCTTAATTAGACAATTTGTATTTAAATTGTTAGCTTAGGAGCGGTCCCCCAACGCGACGTATTTTTTTTAGAATTATTAATAGATTCTTAGGTACTTTAACATTAAGTTTCTTTTATTATTTTTTACTTTTTAAATGAAAATTACTTAAGTTTTTGTTTCGGGGGTTTTTTAAATTTTTAATTTTTTATTTCATACTTTTTATAGGTACGTTAGGTTAAGTTAGACTTTAGTATATTATAATATACTTACTATAATTTAGATTCTTGTTAAGGTATACATTACATTTAAGGTCAAGCTCGTTTGCTTTTTTTTACGCATTCTCCCCACTTTCACTCCCCACAACTTTTAAACGGCTTAACCGATTTTCATCAAACACGTCTAGGAACACTCGCACATAAGTCACCTTTAATACAAAAATAAACTAAATTGAAATCACTGCATGCGTTCGGGAGCTAGGATGCCATAGACAGACAGACAAACAGACAGACAAACAGACAGACACGTCAAACTTATAACACCCCTCTTTTTGCGTCGGGGGTTAAAAATAATTTGCTTTAGCTTTAAAATCATACATATCACCAGACTAGATTACTTATTGGATTATATCCTTATTTTTAGATAGGCTGATTGCCAATAAATGAAAAAAATAAGGCATTTAAGCCAGATAAAGTCAATATAAAGTCCTATTTACGATATTTTTAAAATTTTCGAAATCCGAGATTTTAATATGATTTTAAAGTCAGAAACTCAAAAATCTTTAAAACTGGACTTTACTTTTTTTAACCTTTCAATTTAAGTATGAGGAAATTTCCAAAGATTTTTCTATCGTGACCGAAAATGAATTATCGCATAAAAATATGCTTGAACTTTAATTGTTAAAGAAAAATATACAAAAGTTTTTAAAATGAAGAGTTTCAAACTTTCCTCACAGTTTTATTCATATTTGGTTCGATTTATCAATTTTCAAAGCCATATTTTTTTCTTAATAATTTAAAATAAAATTAGACTGTCTAAACGAAAAACGCACTGGCGACTTTCTAGGCAAAAGTATGGACAAAAATATATATACATGATCCCATATTATGGACCTTCCAGATCAATTTGCCAATCAATTCTGCCCTTACTTATAAAATTTGCTGCTACATTTTAAAATAATAAAAAAATGTATTGTTATTCTTATAACAAGTGGAATATATATATTTATTAAAGCAATCAATATTGAAGCCAAAATTGATTTTTTTCTTAGATTATAATAAATAGTTGAATGAAATAATCTTTTTTAAAAATTCCGCAATGAAAATTGGAATTACCCCAGATAATAAGGCGGATAAAACGAGAAATTTTTTATTGATTGAATGACTTGCAAAAAAAAAACTAACACTAATTCCAAGCACACTTCTTTGATTTGTAACGTCACGCCAAACGTGATTTTGCTTATTTTCTTTAATCGGTTAGACCGATTTTGGTTATTTTTTGTACTAAATATAGTGTTACTTAATTGCTACATTAGTGCAAAAACTTTTTTAGAACTAGAGACTTTTCTTGTCCTTTAACCTATTTTCTTGTAAAAATTTGATATAGTGCCAAAATGTAAACAACTATATTTATATACCTATGTATATTACTAGAGCCTACTTGAAATAAGACTAACACGAATGCTGCCTGCTGGTGTCTTCATCTAATTTTGAAATGGTATTCCGTATATCTTGATCCCAACAACGAGTATACCCTTTTCATTTAAAGAGTAAAGTGTTTAAAAATCTTGCAGTTATCTGCACGCCAGACTTATTTTTTGTTAATGCTATGTTTCGCTTTTTTGATAAGTTTTTGTTGCTTTATTTTTGGGCGCCGGATGTTATTAATTAATGCAAGGGTTCTTCGGCGGCACTCAGTGCCTAAGGTATCTGTATCTTTGGACTGGCGTTATGTGGAATTTACTTGTTAGAATTGTCGACAGTCCTTAGTTGGGTTCTGATTCAGAAATTGGCAGCTTCTTCCTGCTGTTAATCAGCTAACAAGCCGCTCACGCCGCCGCAGAGGAGCAGCGGCAGCAGCAGAAACATCGTCCGACTCCATATTGGAGTCGTCGGGAGTTTATAAAGTTGTACGCTATGCGCCTGGTTTATTTTGTTGTTGTTGGTTTTTTCTTTTTTTTGGCGGCGGTTTTGCCTTTGACGCGGTTTTTCCAGTCATTTGCATATACTATATGTATGTATGCAATTCTCTTGCCGGTCCACTAACAAAAATACTCGTATATGCATATATGGAGAGCTCTAGAGATCCCGAACCCGAACCATGTGTCTCTTTGTCGACTGGGCTCTGTAGTTGCGAAATAACTTGTGGACACACGCTCGAAAGTTTTTGTTGTTTTTTTTCTTTTTAAGAGCGGTCTGGTAAGCAGGGGACCAAGTCAAGCGACCCTTTGAAGCTCGTAAATGCCAACCGCAAGTGCATTTGTAGCGATTTTCACAGCTTGTAGCTAATTTTTTCGGTTGGATCTTGTGATGGAGTTGTTGTTGTTGTTGTTGCTGTTGTTATCTTAATGCGAAATATTTGCAGTGTGGGAATGGCCATGGATTGTTAAGTCAAGCAACTTTGTACATAACGCATACATTAGTTGGAACATGATTCACGACGAGTTGGGCGGTTTATGAAGTCAATTTTTGTGGAATTTACATGATTACATTTTTTAACGGCAAGCATAAATGGATTTTTACATGGTTGGTGTAACTTTTTTGGTAATAAATTTTTGTTTATTTAAACAAGTCAGCTATTATAGAGATGTTCTTCATAGCTGCCATATAACACTAATTTGGATTTGGTCATATTGGTGCCAACAAACAACAAAACACTTAATAAACAATTATTTGGGTTAGTGGCGAAAATAGCCGCTTATATCTTCCTATTTACATTTACAAATTTGGGTTCATCATATTGTGCACTCCATATGCAAATCTCTTTTATTTACTTTCCATTTAATAATTTGTTTATGCCTACAAATATATTATGTGTTTAATTATAGAAGGCATATTTACTTACCTGTCTCAACGTTGCAGTTCTTTATTAATATAAAATTCTATTATTGCTTATTTTATTAAAATTTTGCTCACACAAAAAAAAAGAAAAAAAAAACACAAAGCAATATTGGAATAAGACAAGCGAGACACTAGCCTTGCTGTTCACACTTATTGCCTGTAGTGCACTCAATAGAATATAACAAAAACAAAAAAAAAAAAGCCAAAGAGAGCAATCTTTGCTCTTTGCACACACACACACACACTTGCTCTTGTAACTCTCTCGGCATATTAAAAAACAACAACAAATAAAACCGTTTGCAAGCAAAACCGCGCGCATTTTTTTACATTTTCTTTAATTAATAATTTAAACGATTTGCACTTTTGATTAGTTGTCACAATTGTTGCTTATAATTTCAGTAAGCGATTTTAAACATTTTAAAACATTTTTCTAACGCCTAAACCTATTAATTTATAACAAGACTGCAGCGCGTAACCGACCGTGGCGAGTTGCACGATTAACTGATTTTTGACTCTCTCGCAGCATGGGCGTAGGCACTTTACACGCAGTGGGCTACAGTTGGCATCATGTTTTAGAGGTGTTTAAGCAATAACAATCGAGAGATCATACAAATATTTTGGGGTTAAATATACTGCGACTTGTTTTGCAATATGAAAATTGTATTATAATGCTTGCGAGGAAGGCAGCACGCACCTTTTTGTCTACGCCACTGTTTTTCGTCTTATTCTTTGTCCTTTCGTTGCAGAGTTGCCGAATGCGCAGTTTTCAATAAGAACAATTATTTTGCTTGTGTCCTAAGGAAAAGTGCGTGTATTAGGCAACCCAAAAGAGCAAGAACCGCAATGAAACAAAAACGAGAGAGAGATGGGATCGTGCACACATACACATATTATTACACCAAGAGCCCGCGAATTATGTAAATTGAAAGACTGCCCTACACCCAAATATAAATGAGGCATTTACGATTCATGTGCAAAATCAACGTTGACGTGGTTTAAAATGTTGAGTTTTAGTTAAAATCTATTCAATTAAGCCAACATTTGTCTTCCTTGACAACGACGCGAATTTTCCTTCTTAAAAAAATATTTAAGTTAGCAAATTTGTTACATTGTAATATGTTTAGTCAAAAAATCAAAATGAAATAATCCTTGTTTTAATCACTTCTAAAGAGTAAAGCTGCACACTGTACCAAAAACTTTTCGCGAGGACGAGCATTAATATAGTACACCAACAAGGCTGCAGCGCATCTTACGGTCGACCAGTCTCGAAATAATTACACTTTTTAGTTTTTTCTCTTCCTTTTCGTCAACGTTCTGTGACAACGTTGCACCCCACTCTTTTTGCAATACGAACTAGTTCATATGAACTTATGAGCAGTTGTGGAAAAAATAGAAAAGTAAATTGCGCCAAATTCGTGTAAAAAAATTGATTAATTATTTTATATGCGTGTTGCAGCAAGTGTAAATTGTTAAATAAATAAATTTTTGTTATTTTCCTAAAGTGCGTGTGAAGATGATTGTGCAAGTTGTTGCTGCAAATTGGTGCGCGCGTGTGTCCTAAGAAGTCTCCAGACTCCAGCGAACTGGTGTTTGTTTTTGTTTTGTTTTTTAAGTGCGAGTTATGTGCAACAAGTGTAAATTATTAAATAAATATATTTATAAATTATTTATGTAAAGTGCGTGCTAAAACTGAGAGTGCAAGTCTTTGGTGCGTGCGTGGGGACGGCTTAGATGGCTCCAGCGAGCCAGTGTTTTTTTTTTGAAGTGCAAGTTATGTAAATTAAGTCATCGATAAGTTGCAATAAGTGCTAGTTTTAAAAATATTTATAATTTGGATTATGAAAAAACATTAGTGCCTAAAAAGCCAACAAATTCAAAGCAACAATGGTGCAAGTGCAAGTAAGTAAGCAATATATTATATTATTATTTGATGTAGCTTTTACGCCCCTATTGAGGTGTTAGCGCGAAAGAAATCGCGGCTTAGGTGCCTTCCAAGCTGGAATTAAGCGGCATTTCCAGAAAATTGTTTTTGCTTTGATAATTGGATTTTTGCCACTTGTTGTTGTTTTTATTTACTTTAATAAAATGCACATAAAAAAACATGACCAACGTTAAACAAATTGAAAAGTCAAAATAGGAGCGCTGAGAGAGCGTAAGAGCATAAAAATGCAAGATGCAAAGAATTTTATTATTATTATTATGTTATTATCTAATTGTTGGATCGTGATAAAAATGAAAAGCTCGCTATATTTAATAAAGATATCGTAATCAGATTTTGCATTCATAAGTTTTTAAGAGTACTCAAGCATTGTACCAAATTTTATTAAAATCTGTTGACTATATCATATAGAATTCCATAGGGCCGATCTTCCAAGAAATCGATTTTTGAACAAAATTTGTTGTCCCTTGATTTCTGGCCTATTGCAAACTATATTTAGCTGCCATTTCGGGTTCAAAGTACCAGGCGAACAGAAACCCACAGCAATGTAACCGAAAATGTTTAAAAATTCAAATTCTGATACGGACCGTTGAATTTAAATTTTGGCAAAAATTAAAAGTTTTCTGCTGATTTCTGGCTAATTTCAAAAAAATTCTGCAACTAAGAGGAATTTTCGTAAAAATTACAAAAGGTCAATTTTTCTTCGAAACTAATGTTTGTTAGATGGATTATTCGAAACCAAATTTGGTCATTCAAATCTATTTTAAGGTTTTAAAGTTTTGAATCAAATTTGATCAGAATCGGTTGTAACTATACCATATAGCATCCACTATGCACCGATCGGTCTAAAATAACATATTTGATGCTTAAAAATTCGTTGTGTTTTTTGGTAATTTACGAAGGACAGTCGGTAACACAAAGTATCCTACAGACTTCCGTGCCTGACATTACGTACGCCAGTTGTTTACTAGTTGGTAAACCATAATTCGATCAAAAATCGGTTGACTATATAATATAGCCTCCATGGGACAGACTGCTAAAAACATCTACAATACTAAAAATACCAAAGCTAAATTGGCAACGAATAATAATTTATTTATTTTTAAAAATCCCTTCCTTAGTTCATTTGTCTTTTTTTTTCGAGCGTTTGCTTCACAACAAAAGCTTTCAAAATTACTTCGTAATAGAATTGAAATATCATAAATCGTCATCACAAAAAAGTCTCACCCATTTCCGCTTATTTTCAATCAGTTACGTGAGATACAAATTTTGAGATTTGATATGATTGATTTATAATGTAAATTGCATATTCATTGTTTACAATTTGCTGTTCATTTCTAATTATGAAAATGAGCAATATGATGTCATTACTAATTGGGTTAATTGAATTAGGTAAATACATTTTAATTGAAATACTCCCAAAAACATTAAAAATATTCATTGACTTTATGAGCTAACTGAAATATTTGTACTTTTAAGCATTTTGTATTTCCAACTAAAAAAACACTACGTCATCTATTTCTTATCACATCGGCATGCATATTAAGCCAACTTGTGGCTTGGATTTAGCCACAAAATTAGTGGTTCGTGTGTCCTTCACGGTTGGCTGCCTTTTACAGCGCTTGGACTAACCCGTGACGATAAAAACGCTCACAGAAAGTACGTGTTAAATGTTGTAAATAAGCGCGAAACAGAAAATGTTTTTTCATTTTACTTTACGAGTTGTATTTAGAAATTTTTATTTCATTAATATAATTGTAGTACTCATTCAGGTACTAAACTTCAGTTAGCAGAGTTTGAGTGGTTGGAACCAGCCTTAAATGGAACTAGTATAAAAACAATAGCTCAATTCTAGCATTGTCGATTGTGTGCCCCGTGATATGTTTTGCTCCACCGAAAACGTCATGCGAAAATCAGCTGAGCGTGCCGGGTTTGGTTCAGGGGACACAATTGTTAACAGTGGGTAAACACGCATAAATGGTATATACTATACCTACTTTGTATATGGAATGAGTGAGTAATATTCAACTTTACAAAAAAAGGTATCTTGGGTTTAGGTTTGCAAGAACCAAAGCTAATTTCAATAAGCAAATTGGAAACTATTAATACTACTGAGCATAGGTCTATGACCTTAGCATACTTTTTGGGGCAAAGTCTAGCGAAGCACATAGTTGGATCAACTGCATGTACTGGAGTGTATAGCTTCTATTAACGCTTCACTCAACACAAACGAAACATGCAAAAAACAGTACTAGGAGCATGACTTAAGGCTGACGAAGCTGAAGTACTCTTTTTGTGACCAAACTCTTTTCCCATACTGGCGCATCTCGTCACTAATTTTGGATAAAGTACAACTTCTCTGTAGGGAATTCCAGATTTCAGAATTTTGGTTCATCATATTCAAAATTTGATATACAGAAATTTGGTACCAGAACATCAAATCCACAATGTTCGAGTACTTCAGAAAAATTGTCTTAAGTAAGAATTCCTAGCAGCGAAATTATATCCTATCACGAAGTTCCAAGTATCGGAAACACGGGGAGTTTTTGGGTTCCGAACCCCGCTACCAAAAGTTTAAAAAATAGATTGACAGTTTTTTGTGACCATCTGATGTGTATGCGCTTTGCAAATAAAAATCGCTTCTAAGACCAAAACCTAAATCCGCGCCTGACGACAAGATATTATTGGCTATTGGATCCACGGCGGGTTTTTGAGTTCAGACTCCTCAACCAAAATTTGATCAAAATGGATTGACTGTTTTTTGCAAGCTCCGATTGTATGCATAGTGAACTCAAAACCCCTCCTATGACCAAATCCTGTATCCGCGCATGACAGTTAAGATTTCGCATTGACCTCTCCAACTCAAAATATAAGGCAAAGATATTGAAAATTTGAATTTACAGATGAAAAGTATAATTTTATGATTTAATCTAATGCATAGAATCGGAATTATTATAGTTATGTAGAGTCCAGAGTTATGTAGAGTCAACGGAATGGTATAGATTGGTCGGAAGCCTGAAGGCCTTGTTGCTCTGGCTTCATACTTTATATTTTAGAATTAAATTCTAATTTATAAATAAATAAAAAAAAAAGATTGGTCGGATCACTCGGGAGAGAGGCCAATATTATTTCAGTGAATCTCTATTAAGAGTGGATTTGGTAGAAGAAAAGTTACAGTCTAGCTTGGGAATAGAAACCCCATCAGAATCTCCAAGCAGGTCGTTTGTCTGTTTTGATCCTCAAGTGATTTTTAATTTCCCAATGAAGCTGCATAGTGCCGAGCATTCCCCTATCCGCGACCTAGGGACGCGTCCCATGGGAGACAGACAACTCCACATGGAATCGCCCTATGATCCAGATAGTAGTTAAAGAAACATATATATCTATTAGGAAGTGTCGCCGCGATCTGGGATGAATAAGAGAACCGATTCAATTTTTGAACTCGCGGGAACAGTGACAAAGACTCTCTGTAAGATTGAACTTATAAGCTGTATGGTAAGAAGCGGGAGCTCCTCGAAGACGACCAACAATATAAGGAATGATAAGGATGTGACCAAAGTGAATAAGCTTCTGGACCCCGACTTGCTCACAAGTAATCTTCAAATCGTTGAGGAGTTAGGGATTTAGCGAAGGTGTGTGCCGAGTTTATACCAAGATTTCTGAATGAAAAAAGCACAGGGTTGCCACGCTGCCGAAGCCTATATGAGCTACGATGCCTGGTAATGATTCCAGGGAAACAAGATTAGGAAGGTGCTTTAATTAGAAAAAAGCGATGGACTTGAGCTATAAATTTTGACAAGCTCTAGTACTGAAGGCTTATAAGCATACTCGGATAGAAACAAAACAATCTTTGATAAATAATTACGAGAGAGATTCTAGAATTTTCAAAAATATTATATATTCTACTCAATAGATCTTGATGGTTTTTAAATATATTACGAAAGGAACAAAATTTTAAGGAAGCAGATATTTGCATAGAAAAATAAAAGGTATTTTTATTTTTATCGAACGTTTTAATTTCCAAGTTTTTCAAATGATGAAAATCAAAAAATTGTTCATATCAAGATTACGTGAACGCTCTTGACAAAACCCATAATACCAAGGCACCTATATAGGAAAGAGTATATCAATATAGCTCCAAAGAATGAAACATTGACAACAACAACAATAACAATAGAAGCTTAAAAAATACAAAAAACGTGAAAAAAAAAGTTGCCGCAAAAAATCAACAAGCGTTGAATGCAACAGCAAAACATTTGACGCTGCCGCTGGCAGAGAATCAGCGATGCGATTTGATGGATATTAAAATGACCGTAAAAAGGAATTAAGGTCTACCAGACTTGGCGGACTTAGTAGTTGCAATTGACTGACTACACCAAACCAAGGCAAACAGCGAAAAGGCAGAGACAAAACGCTGTGGATTCCATGTGCAATTTTTACATATTAACAGAACAAATATGCCACAAAAATCTGCAACCAAAAAGAAGAAGCACCACCAAAAGAAGGAACCGCGTCGGCAAAGATACAAAGCCAGACAAACAAAACGACACAAATCACACGCACGCCAAGCACTTGGACAGCGGGGCGGCGTGTGGCACGACAAGGGGCAGGGGCAGACAAAACCACAGAACTTAATTAGTGTCATGTTGCACTCAGAAGCGAGCGGAGGCAAACGGAAATTGGCGCAACTAACTGCAGGACGCCGCCGCCGCTGCTGATGACGACGACTGACGCTGACTACCATACAATTTGGACAAATGTCAAGAGTAAGATTCGTAGCTAGGGATGGGATTCATGTTTCGTTTCGTCATGTTTGTCGGTTTGTTTGGTTTGCAGCAGCCACAGCCACAGATAGAGTGATTGTGATTGCCAGCCAATTTGACTGATGATGACCCACAGACACAGAGCAGTAGAGAGATGACTATCATGTGCCCTTCCTGGCAACGTGTGAAGTCCATCAATCGTCAGCCTGCGTCAGGCGCGCGCTACCTGCCTCGGCAGCGTCTGAGTTTGGTCATTTGACTGGCTGACTTATGGACTAACTGACGGACAGACGGACAAACCCTGCTCGGCCTCTGCCTGGGTGGGCATGAGTTTCATTTTCACGTTTTTACTTTTACATTTGTTTATTGTTGTTTACGTTCCACTCTTTCACTCTTTATTTTGGTTTTTTGTTTTTCCTTTTTTTGGCATTCATATACCTTAAAGTTGTCGTGGAACTCACACGTTGTGCCGTTCACATTAATCACCGGGCTGCCCTGCAAGCTATGCCCCCCAATTAGGTAACTCGCTGCGATTAACCACAGTCTAGCACAAACAAACGTCACTGGCTTAAGATCGCCGCGTGTGGTCCTCGTGGTCCTGGTGACTTGGAGATCTAAAAAAATACTATAATTACACAGCGAATCTTTGGAGTATACTTTTCAAATTAAAAAATTGCGCATCAGTTTGCGGGTCCAGTGAGAGTTGGACTATGCTGCTCTGCCACAACTCTGTCACATTAAGGGTTACCTTTACGTTCCGACAACCATAAAGGACTCAGCTCCATAAATCATTAAGACCTGCATTTTAATGTTTTGGAAGAAAGCGGTGACATCCATTAGCTGAAAGATTACATGGATCCCCTTACTTATCTTCATCTTTAGTAAGTAAATGAATTTCGGAAAAAATAATACATTTTGATTGGCCGTTGGTGGCGTAAGTGGTAGCGTACTCGCCTCCAAAACTGAAGGTCGGTGGTTCGATACCTCGCAGAAGCACTGGTGCATTTGCCTAGAACTGGCATCACTAGCTCAAAGACGCTATTTGCCATAGAAAGTCTCTATTAATTAAAGACACCGCCGTTCGGATTCGGCTATAAACTGTAGGTCCCATTTCTGTTCGAACAGTTATTAATAGAGATCCCCATGCTCCTCCAAGGGGTCAGAATTAATTTATTTTAATGCCAGTATAGTCCTAGTTTCATAGTTTCGGACGTTTAATTTTTCAAATCGTCTTTCACTCCATTTATCCAACGTACTCGGGGTCGCCCAACTACTGTTCTGCCGATTACAGGAATTGCAACAATACCAACTCCTTCATCGAATTATTATATTATTTTGACTCACAAGCTTAAATCATATTATATAAAGCTAAAAGTGTAATAATGCGGTACTTAAGATCTATTTTCGTTTACTTGATGTATCTAACACACAAAAATTTTAAGAATTATATTAAATTTGAAAGACCTCCTAAAGATACCTAAAATATATACACATAAAGATATGATAAACGCTCTTTGACCATCTAATCCAAAAACGATTTTTTGGTGTGGGTGTATTAAAACACAGCCCCAGTAAGCCCCGCATCATTCTTTTTCGAGAACTCTTCTTCGGCTATGTTTTTTTAGCGATCTGTAAAAGTAAAAACGTTTTTATAGACATGGGTCCTAGCCCGGATTTTTTTATTAATATTTTTTTAAAGCATGATTTATATGCTTTTTGCAGTCGTTGATAACAAAAATTAAGTCCCAGAAATACCCAAACGTTAAGTTGCTGGGTACCAAAAAAAATGTCAGTAAACCCGTCAACGTTCTTTTTTGAAACTGCTTGGCCGGCGATGTTTTCTACAAATTTTTTGAGGTCGCTGAATTTAAATCCTCCAAAATAGCTATTAATCTCTTTGATATTGTATCAGAACCCTGATATGCTGATCTTTTTAGGACTTCGAATTTGATTTCAACAACAACAAAAAGAAGCCTCCTTAACCGAAACTTATTACTTTCTTAAACCTCAAAAAATCGCACGAATTTTTATTTGTTTTCCTCAAAAAAAACACGATTTTTTTCAACTCGATTATCCGGTAATTGTATTATCCAAAGTTCGTGAAACTGCCAAATGTCATGTTTCTGAGATAAGATCAAAACATACGTCGAGCTTTCGTATTTGTTAAGGTTATGTCTAACCCCCGATGTCTGGAGTTTTTCTGACCCCAGATTCGAATGTTTATCAAACATATTTGGAGTCGCTGATTCTGAATACGAAGTCCAAGAATCTGCCAAACGTCATGTTTGCGGGATAAGATAAAAAAATCCTCGAGATTGGGTTTTTTTTGAGGATTGTTAAGCCTCTAATGTCTGAAGCCTTCTTGACGTCGGATTCGGAAGCTTATCAAAAATTTTTAGAGTCGCTAATTCCAAATTTGAAGTCAAAGCAACTGCCAAACATCATGTTTCCGGCATAAAAACAAAAATTCCTCGACTTGTAGTATTTTTTGAGGTAATGCTAATTCCCTGATGTCTGCATTTTTTTTGGACTCAGAATCGGAAGTTTATTAAAGACTTTTGGGATCGCTTACTCGCTGTCATGTTTCTGAGGTAGGATAAAAAAGTACATCGAGTTTCGGAATTTTTTAAAATTATGTCCAAAACCCTGATACTTGGAGTTGTTTGGCCTTAAGGTACCCTTTTACATTTATAGTTCATACCACAATTTTTTGAGGGCCAGTGAGGTTGAAAATATGTTACTTATTTGGTAATAACTTCCACTTTCTTTCAAGGTTGTGTACAATTCTTTATTGTTTATATTTTTAAAAGAGTGAGCAATGTGGCCTCCTCTTACGTCACAAAATTGTAAATTAAAATAAATTAAATTAGTAATAGCAGCGAATCTAGGATATGGTCTTGGAACAGATTTTTCATTTCGCCTTATATGTATATTAGAGGTCATAAAAAACTCTCAACCCATTTTCCAAACTTTTAAAGGAGGGGTGTCCGGAGCCGAGAACCCTTCGCGCTCATTGAGAGTTAGGCCGTCAGCTCTCACTTCCCTTTAGAATAAGACCAAAATGACCGCACTATCTAAAACTATTGATTTCCGAAACAAAATTTTTGGTAGGATGGTTTCCTGGCTCGCAAGCTTTTAGCACTTTCGAGCGCTAAATCGGGCCTTGGATACGATGGGCACACATTGGTGTCTGCCTAGCTGGCTGACTGACTGTCTAGTTGCTTCGGTTGCGCCTCGCTTGCCGGCCTTCTTTATGCTGGGCTGACTGCCTTGTCCACGCGTGCGCTCAGCGATTGACTTGCTGCGCACAGCTCCCCGCCCCACTCGATATTGCACATAAACCATATACAATATATATATAAAGTATAGTACTAATTTTCCAATTGGAAAATCATGTGCTTTACATACGAAAAGGCCGCTGCGCGTGTCGGTTGTTGGCCAAGCGTGTGTCTGTCTGTCTGTCAGTTCGTCCAACGTTCTGTCTCTCAGTCTGTCAGTCATTGCTACTTTATATATTTGTGTGTGTGTGTCTGAATATATTCACGAAAAAAATACAATTTAAACAAAAAAAAAAACGCAATTATATCGGTCGGTTGCATTTCGATACATTTGGTTGCCTTACGCCGCACACGACTGACCGCGCATGTTTTCGGCTGGAACCAAACCGAAGCGACTCACACACACACACACAGATACAGACAGCAGGCTTCAAACTTAAATTATAGAAAATCAAAAGTGTGACCGACAAATACACAGATACAAATACCAACACATATGCATGCCTTAAATTTTGTACATTATGGCTTTGGCAGCTCAGCTCAGTCGGCGCCGACGCCGGGCCCCTTGGCTGACTGCCTGCTGATTAATTTGCTAAAGTCAAAAGACTTTTGATAGCAGTAGCGTGCTGTTGGCCAGCGTCTGGTCTGGTCCGGCACTAAACCCACAGCCATGTGCCTTACCAGGTCCATAGGACACACGACCAAGCGACAGACTCCCCCTGACTTTTGAAGCGTATTTAACTAAATTTGTTGCGCATTTGAATTTAGATGACGGAGGCCGCACTTGTTTATGGCCCACACTTTTAAATAGACATTACCAAGAGATTTGTTGTTTCTGGGATACCCTATAGTAAATGGTATATAAAGTTGTTGCAAAATATTGTTTGTATACTAGTAATATTTTAACTTAAGCTATAAAAATCACTACTTGAGTTGAACTCTAAAAATTTTTAGGACTTAACATATTTCGTTGGAAGAACCAAAGCTCACAAAATATCTTATAGAAAAAATAAAGTACTATGCTAAAATAAAGTATTATATAAGAAACGAATTTACTTTACCAAAAAAAAAATTATACTTAAGCCAACAAATGCTTAAACCAATAGCGAATTATAAGCCGATTTAAGAAAAATTGAGTTTTACAGGTAAGTAAGGGTATTTTATAGTTGGTATGTTCCAATGGTAGCCGCCTGAAATGTTACATTTATCTATAATCATTTTATGCTACTTGGGAGTGCTGCACAGCCGGTGGTCAAGTCCGGCTAACAGTGTGAGGCGTTAAAGTGCTCCTCTGATCAAGCGCCGACTTATGGCTGAGTTTTGATGAGACTCAGGTGAAGACTAATGATTGTTGATATTAAAAGGCAGCTGTATGAGAATTGAAACTTAAATAAATTATTTGACAAGCCGTTTAATAGGATTTTGGGACTGAACTGCATGTTAATGATGCTTCGTTCGGAGTGTATGAATAAGCAGATTAGATTTCACGCCTAATTAAATTTGGAATATTTAGTCGACTTAACTCGCTCAAAAGAGTTTTGTATAGCCTACATAACAACATTCGAACTTTACTTAGAAATCCCTAGCATTTTAGGTCGAATAATTCTGGGATTTAGATTTCTTCCCCCAAGTTGGGAGACTTGGGCAGACGGCAGCCCCTGTGGAAACCCCCGGTGGCAAGAATGCCATAGAAATTTGCGTGCTTAGTATCCTTCTAAAGGAAACTAGGGGAGCAAACATATGCATTTTTTCAGATAGCCAAGCTGCTATTAGGGCATTGTCATCCTGAAGCATATCCTCCAGGATATCCCTGTCCGCCCGAAACAAAGTCGTGCTATGTTGGGTGCCTGGACGCTCGGGAGTGGATGGTAACACGATTTAGCACGACTGAGTGCCTCCACTCTGACTACATCTTCTGCACCGTTTTGTGGTATTGGTTGGTCCACAATCAGAACCATGATAAACAAATGGGCCGCAGGAGAACATTGGAGATACTGGCTCTCCCTTCCGGGGCTTCGTCAAGAAAAAGTGCTTGTTAAACCTCTGGATGCGATCAAGACAAAAGGTCTTGGCAGAGCGGTCCTAAAGCTCCTGGCAGCTTACCTATCTGGCCTCCACACTGTAAGGTACCATCTACAGAAAATTAGCCTATCGGACTCTTCAGAGTGTCTAGAAGACGAAGAGACCTCCAGACATATTCTCTGTGACTGCCCGTCGCTGGGACAGAGCCTTTCACATGGGAAAGGAACGGATTAGTCCCTTCCATATCAGGTCAATACCAACAAAAGAACTAAGTGGAAAGTCTTTTGCTTTAATTTATGGGTATGGTATAAAAGACCTGTTGGTCGTTGAGCCCCACCTCTTTGTAAGAAACCCTTTCGAGAAAAAAAAAATTCTGGGAAGGCCCTCAAAACTATATGATTTCCAATATTCAAATGGCAAAATTATATGTCTTCATGGAATGAATCCTAATGGTCACATAAGAAGTGTTTCAAAGTTCATATACCAAAAAGTAATATTAAAGAAACTCTTGGACGATCTTTGAAACAGAAGTGCAGTGTACCTGCAAGTCTAACACATATGTAGGTCCATTAAAATAAAGTCTTCCGATGTAGTGATCTTTAAGGAACCTCAGCTTGCATCATCATCTTAGGAAGAAAATGTTGAAAGTAGATTAGATCCACCTAGGAACTTAATTTAGGACACTAACTTATAAAAAAAAACTAACACAGGCAATATTTAATAAATCATTTTCTTTCTAAAAGAATTCCATTTTACGCTCTTCAATAACTTTTGTGGATTTAAGATGAAGAATTGTTTTTTATATAAAAAGTAAGTTATAAAAAGGCCTGTCGAAATGGATGGACAGAAAGTTTTCCCAAGAGTCGGTAGTTTTGAAAAGTGATTAAACATTGAAGTTCTTTGTGAAAAAGGTTGGGGTGATAAGAGTCGCCATCGGGACTGCACTTTTCTCTCGACAGCCCTGGCTAAGAATAATTCGTTTAAATAGAACACAAAAATTCGTTAATTTCTTAAATTCAAAATGGCACAGCTACCCATTAAAAAAATTACCGTGATCTGGGATCGTGGCATTAATTTTCTTATATATTATACATATATTCGGTATTGGAATTAGCTCAACTTGTCTTGGTTTTATCCTAAAGTCAAAAGATATCACCAAACTAGGTCTTTAAAAAGTAGACAAGCGCGACAAGCTGGGACATCGGCCCCCAAAACATACAAAAACATTGCCTGAGATTAGTCTTCAAAAAAGATTCCAAATGGGGACGCTATGTTAGTAGGTATTTTTACGTTCAGAGAGCAGATCATAGCCTCTACATATTTTTGGGGCTACTGAATTTGTATCTAAGCTTAAAAGACTTCGGCGCTTCACGATTGTTGCGTAACCTCAAAGCATTAAATTAGTTATTTTGCAGATTATCTCAGAAATCCGACATGCGGATTCTATTTAAACTCGGCTTCAAACTCTGAAACTCTGACTCATGAAATATGTAACCACAAAACTGCATTATATAGAAAAAGTATTATGCAAAAAAAAAGTACTATATAAGAAATTAAATCACAAAATTTATGCTATATAAATGCTTGAACCATTAGCGAATTATAAGACGATTTAAGGAAAATTGCGTTTTACAAAGAAAAGTCACTTTTATTTTTTGTCATCTAATAACCTTCGCTTCTAAAAATCCTCGGCACATCAGGATACTGGCATTACATTAAAACAATCCATAAAATGAGGCATTTTTAAATTTTTTTTTAATTTGCGAATTATAAGCTGATTTAAGGAAAATTGAGTTTTGCAACGAAAAATCACTTTTATATTTAAAGTCATCTCAGAACCTTCACGGTGCATTTTTGACCCTCTGTTACTACCGAAATGAAAATTTTCTACAATTTTTTAGCTTGTGTTATAGTATAGCCACATGATAAAACTGATTTTTGGGTTAGAAGAATTCGACTTTGAGGTTTTTCCTATTGGTAGGGCTGGGCTATTAACTATATCCCAAACAACACGAATTAAATTCTTTCCTTCTCTGGGCTTTGGTTTATTTGCTGGCCAGCCCTCATCAAAATCTTCAATACTTCCTCAACAATGACAAAATAGATGATAGTAAAAGCTTTAGCTTCTTCTCTTAGAGCTAATTACAGCTGTCGAATTTCTTAGAATATTTTAAAACTCAATTTTGAGCAGGTTGAACATATTTTGTTAGTAGCACAAACTCCATTGATCTTATTCTTTGTTTCCAGAGAACCAGCGGCTTATCTAACTTACAAATCACACTGTTCCATACCTATGCCATCAATCTGTTAAAGCTTTCGCAATATTCAGCTCCAAGCTAACCTTGACAGCTTTTGCACCTTGGATGAACAACTGTTGGCTATATTATAGCGAAATCCAACACCCCTTTGCCACAACTAAAACCTTAATTATTACATTTAAACATAATTTCCTTAAAATAAAGTTAATGAAACATGGCATGATGTGCAATTGACATGAAAATCTCCATGCACACAAAGCAAAGCCAAGCAATGCAAACACAATCTCGTCCAGCGCCGGCGGCCACAGAGCTGCATTATCCATCAACAGCATTCATTCATTCAACATCAGCTACTTGCTACGCCGCACGCACAGATAGCTCAGGGAGCAAGAGATACCTATAATTATGTTGGTCATGCTTTGGATGGATAGTGGCTAGCACAAGGAACGTTTATAGCACAAAGCTAAGCTGGAGCCTGGCTGGACGCAGCTGCTGTGGGGTCCCTGAATATAATTTATAAAGAAATTGTAAGTCAAGTTGGCAAAGAAGCTGGAGCGGCAGTCAGGGTCAATATGAGAAAGTGGTGCAGTCCACTCAACTTGACTTAAAGTGTTACCACAAGTGGCATCATCATCATCAAAATGTACATCAACTTCATTGGTATGCTGACACCAACATGATGATAGCCAGGCGCTACAATTTGGTCAACATCTCGGGACAAAAAAAAAAAAATCAACAAAATTTCAACTGAAATTAGCTGAAAATGACTTTGGACCTGTTGTTGATAATGTGGCTGCCGGCTGCTGCTTAAGATGCAACTCCTGGTTTGGTGCTGCAATCGATTTGATGCACAACGTTTAATTAGATGCCGCGTCAACAAGGTGCTAAATGGGCTGCTATTATCTGGCCGCGTGGGTCGGGCAGAGGGCCAAAATGGAAAGCTAAGAGCAGTCCAAGTACCTACAAAAAAAAAAATAAAACCATCAGGCCACTGAGACGTCTTTGGGTACAGCCTACCCGCCACCTGGGGGCATGCGTTGCTCTCGTTGTTCGATGCTGATTATGCAGAGGTGATAATTGCAGTGTCCAGCACGTCAAGATTTATTTTTTGAGCTTTAACGATGTGTTAAAATAAATTGCACATGTTGGTTGTCTTGGCTGCAGCACGTCCCAGGCTTGGAAAAAAAATCCACAAAACGTCTCGGCTGTGTACATAAAAATTTAATGGGCGCCCTGTCCACACTATGTATACATATAGTATATATATATATGTATATATATGTTTGCCCTGTAATTGCCGCACTGGCTTATTAAAATATCAGCTGGGCTCAATGCAACACGCCTGACTGACTAACTGACTGACTCGTATTTACAGAGATACTTTCCAAAAAGCAAAATGTTAACTTAAGATTTATGGCCAGACAATCATCGATTGCTAACGGTATTACGTAGTCTGATTGGCAATGTCCAAAATCAGGGATTACTTTTTGGCATGCACGTAATCGGATAGCCTTCCTTCCACAGAGGCTAACCTCAAAAATGCGCAGCCACAGCAAGTCGTTTGTTCCTTCCAGTGAATTTTGCAGCACTTGTTGCACTAACTCCTGCCCCACAGCGGCACACTACGCATTTAAAACTGTTGGTAACCCGATCTAAGCCGTAATGAAAAAAAAATAGCCTGCAACATATCGTATTCTTGTGCCCCCCAACTGCTTCTCTGCCTAATCAACTGTGCTTAATTGGCAGCTACTGTTTACGCGGCAAGCAGTCCTGGCGCTGCTGTCCTTTGTCTGGACAGGGCGCTTCTTCCGCTTGGCTAAAGCATGCCAGACACATGCATGTTCCTGGGGACGGGACATATGGCCAAAACTACAGCTGTAAAAAGTTTGGCTGTACTTGGATTTTTTCGTCTATAGCACGTGCTTCAGTGAACACGTTCGAATCACGGCTACAGTTGGCTGGAGCTGGAGCTGCAGTTGGGAGCTTTGGCGCAACCCTATGCCCATATAGATACTTTGTATCTAAATGCGCGTGTTGCTTTAGCTTGGCAGCACTTTTGTTGCAATTTATAGGGATTGCAGTTGTGGTTCCAAGTCAGCACTGCTTATGTAATTTGACAAGATTTGACGGGATCTGATATTATTTAAAATAATTTCGTTAAAAATTCAACTAATTAAATAGACGTCATGACGAAAGGAATTAAAGAAAGTGGGTGATTTTGAGGAGGAGGATCAAAACTGTACATCCCTAATCGCCTAAGTCTCTCATGTTGCAGAACCATTTCGAGGATTCGATGAAAGCAACCAAATCCGGTATGGGCACATAGGCTAGACTACCCAGAACGTCAAAGAATGGTTTATCCAGAAATTTCGTCTTTTAAGAAGCGATGGGCAGTCGCATAGCAGGGGTTGTATGCTTTCTGTCTCTTCCTAATCTCTACAGCTGCGGCAGAAACGTGATGGGGAACGTGTAACCTCTCAGCCATGTTGCCTCTGGTGCAGTACCCCGTTACAACGCCTGCCACCATCCTAGTCCAGTTTTTAAGGAAGCGCCGGCGTTCAGAAGTTTGTTTTCGTTCACATCTCGGCCAGAGTTCTGAGGAGATGCGACAACCGAACACCATATCGCATTCTCTTCCCGCCAGAGCTCTAGTCGTCTCCCTGATTTGCGGTACGACGTCCTGTAAAGGTCTTTCTATGTACATAGCCGCAAGGTTAGCTGCCAGCGCTGAGCCGTTGTGGCGCACTCGTCCGCCATGACATGGAACCCAGAAGAGGGTTATTGAGTGGTGATGGATACGGTTGAGCACTCGCTGACTTCAAAAAAATTCTTATTACTTCAAAAACAGCAATTTTAATGTAAATTATTATAGCTGCACTTGAATGTAATTGCATTTAAAGGAATCCACAAAGTGATTGTTTTGTTACTTGGCAGCACTTTTCTCTTAAACTGTACTTATTTAGAGCTGCAAAGTAACGTTTTGAACTTGTTTGGCAGCACTATTTCACCTAATTTAGATTCCATCCATTAGTGGCTTATAGCAAAGAACAAGAATAAAAGTGCGTGCAAAGACTTTTTAACAATGAGCTTATCTATATAAAGTACTCAAAGAAAATCAAACAATACTTTTTGAACTAAAAACATAATACTTCCGTAGAGTACTATTTATGGATCCTTTAAAATACGAAAATGTATTCCCGTATTACAAGTAATGGCTCTTCATCAAGAATCCTAGAGAACATTTATAAAAAATGTTGCTAAACATTACTTACATAAATATTGTAAATTTGAGTTGGTCACACTAATTATGAGCCGCTTTTTTCAAACATCGAATCATCATATTTCTACGAAAATGTTGACTGCCAAATTGTAAAAAGTTTGGAAAAAAGGCGAATGCTAAATTTTAATTTTTGTCAAGTTAGTATTTTTCATTGCTGCGTACTGGCCTTAAAAATTTAGTGTCTAATGCAACTGAGAAAAAATCAGCATTAATAAGACTACTTCAAAATTTCAAGGCATTCTTGCTGCTTAACAAACACATTCGTCAATTGCGGCTTAAAGTATTTTCCAGTCTTTCCTTTAGGTATGCCTATCGACTCAATAATATACTTCACATATATTTCGCTACATAATAGCGCACAAAGTATCTTTTAGTATTTTTTAAATATTGGCAGCACTTTATTTTAATATTTCCATTAGACGCACTTACCACTATCAATAGAAACATACCGAATAATTTTAATAGTCTGACGCTGCTTAAATTTCCGCGCAAATTCCTAAACCTTCAAATGTTTTCACAATAAATGTTTAAGCACATGTAGCAACAACTTGGCCGCACTTTTCCTGGAATTTCGCGCACTTTCGTTGCTCTGTCTCAAGATTTGTGCCACCAACGTTGTTTATCGTCAAACATCTTGCCACATTGCTGGCCATTGCCAGCAGCTGCCACAAAAAATTGTGACCCATTGCTTAACATCCGTTCGGTACGAACTTTCCTCGCGCATATCCGTCAAAAAATTCGGCAAATCTTAAAAGCTTGCAATTCTTAGAAATTCAGCCTAGAAATTCTATCTAGTCATGATCAAGCGAGGCAGGCTCATTGATTCTGTTGCGGCTTTTTGATCTTTGGCCGGTTCGCCTGCTGTCCTTTGGGTCTCGACAGCTGGCGAGTGCCTCCAAATAAAATCTAAGCCGAAAACGGTCTCAAATCGCGAAAAGGGTTTGAAAGCTTGCGCATGCGCCAAACATTTGGTCTGGATGGGTTCCCTACTTGGCCTAATGTGGTTTTATTGTTGCCTGGAATTGAAGCAAATGGCAAATGGGTTTTCAAGTGAATTGAGGTGCGACCAAAAGATGCAGATACAAATCTACTCAACTAGAAACTGAAACTGTTTCTGATTAAGATTTAGTGTGTTCGAGCTATTGATTAATGAGATGGAAATAGATTTATTTATGATCAGGCATAAGAGACTACTGTGCGTTGGATTGCAATAAATAGCGATAAAATCAAATTTTTCGCTTTGGAGATCTGGAGCGCGGGACAGCTGCATTTAGGTTGCTGCCAAGCAGAGATCCTGATTCCCTACAAAGTGCTAGGAATTGACTAGTTAATATTTCTATCTGTTATCTGAAATTCGTTCTCCAGAGTTGTAGGACATCTTTGTTCAAAGATATACAAATTATTAGGGAGAGTCTTAGGCTGTCTTGATTGTGCCAGGTAGGCAAATTGTATGCTGTCCTCAGCCTCGCCTTATTGATCGTTTAATTGAATTACTCTGTATGCCCTTCTATATTATGCTAACTTCGACGCATTGATCTCTGAGATCCCCTCAGATTCACATCAATAGTTCATTGATTTGTTTCTGAAAGCATTGGAGATTAGAAATTCGTTTTACGATAAAGCAGTTTATTATTTGAAAATCCTGAGCCGTCAAGTCTTAAACTAAGTAAACAATTGTATTCGTTGAAACTCAATAGTTGTTTCTTAACGCAGCACAATTATTGGTCCAATCATCTGGTATAATATATAAGCAACTGTAGATATTCAGTAAAATCTATCATCTATCTTTACGTTTATTTTCGTTAAAAACTAATCAAAATCAATATTTATTTATCTGATACCAAAAAAAGAAGTTTTGACTCGTATTATTTTTCAAGTTTAGCAACATTTTTGGTTAAATTAATTTATTCATTATTGGTCGTGCTATGTATTTTTCTATATTTGTAACACTTTTACTAAAAATAGTTTGTTTATATTTGGTTCAAGTTATACAAACAGCAACAGAGCGGATAAAACTGCTTCTTTCATAGTTTTTTTATTGATTGCGGTCAGTGATCTTTATCAATATTGGTTAAAAACTATGCAAAATGAATGTCTATGCCATTCTTATGCCATAAAATATTTGTGAGTCGTATTTATTTGCAATATTTGTAACATTTGCTAAAAATAATATATGTATATTTGCTTAAAGTTATTTAAACTGCAATGTTTTTACAATTAAGCTAAAAACTGCTTCTTTTACAGTTTTGTGGCTATTGCTTCTAGAGTTTAAATGCACTGCATTGCAAAAACCGTTGTATGACCAAGCAGTGCGCAATTTACTATGCTGTTTTACGATAAAGCAGTTTATAATTTTTGAGCCCAGTGCAGTGCGTCTTAATCTTTATAAACTTTTGTATTCAGTTAAAAAAGTTTACCAAATACTAAAATAGTAATAAATACCAATATTACTAAATATACACCAAATTCTGTTTTTCCGTGTAAAAAAATATGAAATAAATCCAATAAATTCCAAGGGGAATTGCCTAGCCTCATTTTTAAAAGTTAATGAACGTATTTTTTATTTTATTTCAATCAAAAAGACTTGTTTCATTTAATCGTGCTAAATGGAATAAAAATAAATAAAAAAAAGTATAACAAAATGTTTGTCGAGACGACGTTATATCAAAGCCGTGTAGAAACTGAATTAACACTATTTCCAGCGTAGTGTGTCGAAAAATTTTACTTAAAATTATTCTCTTAGTTTAATCATTTGTGCGAAAATATATATATTTTCTTTTAGTAGAACCAAGTATATTATATACTGCTAACATACAATACTAAAAGACAAAAAAAAAATTGGGTAATAATAAGTTAAATCAAAATTTGGCAAGTTTCTTTGACACTTCTTGATAGAAAAGTGTTAAATTTGGCTTAAGGTAATTAACAAACATTTTTTTAAACAAAAGAACAAAAAGAAACGATTTCATATACAGTTTTACAGCCATTGCTTTTGTGTTTCAAGCAGTATTGCCAGCGTATGACAAAGCAGTATAGAATTGAACGACACTTTGCCTTCAAATAAAGTATTTAGTTTTGAGAATAATTAAAAAAAAACTATGCGACTTCAGGGAGTTGGGGGGTCTGGCAAAGCGTCACGAGACATAAAAATCATATGGAAAATCTTCAAAAAAGGTCCATTACTGGATGATGCCAACCTCCTTTGAAAATAATTAGAAAGGGAAATTTCCTTAATAAATTTCTAAAAGATTATGTTATTCATATATTATTCCTAAAATTTCACTGAACTAACTTTTTTTTATTTAAATTGTAAAAGTCAAATAATATTTTTTAACAAAATGATTTTAGGTTTATGTTAATAAATGTAGTGTATTTTGACATTTTCAATAAATTTAAATTGATTTCAAGGTCTTTATCATACGTTTTTTTACACAATAAAACGGATTCTTATACAGTTTTACAGCCATTGCTTTTGTGATACATGCCATCGCATGACAAAGCAGTGCACAATAAAGTAATACTGCCGCCTTGTCAAAAAGCAGTACTCCATTGCACTGCATTGCCGTTTTACGATAAAGCAGTACACAAGAAAAGCAAGCCACTAAATGACAAGCAATTATTTAAAATTTAAAAAGAAAATCATTTAAAATCCACATACACTCCAATTAATAAAAAAAAATACTTATAAGAAAAATAATTAAAATTATAACAATAATTTTCATAGCAGTGGACGCTCCGAAATTAAAACTGGCAGCTGAAATTTTCGAGCACTTTTATGTATATTCACATTTGTTAGATTTATCTATTTTTTTTGGATAATTAAGGATTAAAGTATTAAAATTAATTTTAAAAATGCATGAACTAAGTCGCGCATTTAAAATGATTGCTTTCTTTAAACTTTTATCGCCGAGATAAAGAAATTCAAACGTGTTCTCCATAGTTTTACTTAAATATTCCTTCTAGGGATTATTCGATTTTCGACGACAAACAAATTTCCAGCTAAGGCATCTTTACTTTAGACAGTTGTTCAGTACCTACCAATTTTAAATTATTAGTCACCATGGGCCACATAGTTATCACCACCAAAGATATCAGCAGCTGTTTAGCCGATGTATTAAACAACCAATGTCTTGAAGAAAAGCTGTTTTGCATACTTATTCTATTAAAAAAAATGGCGGACGTAAAGTCGGGCGCGGACGACTTTAGGATACCCTGTACCACTAGCTTGTAATAAAGTCCGATTTCTTCACAAAAAACCAAAAACAGAAGAATTTTTAAGCAAAAATTTTTTTTTGACCGATCGTTCCTATGGGAGCTATATGATATAGTCAACCGATTTCAATAAAATTTGACACAGTGCTTAAATACCTTAAAAAAGATATGAATGCCAAATTTATTTCAAATATCTTTACAAACAAACAAAACACATCGAATTTTGTATAAAAAACGTGTTTTTGGACCTATTGGTCCTATGGGAGCTATATGATCTAGTCAACCGATTTGTATTAAATTTAGTACAGTACTTAGGAACTATAAAATACTCACGAATGTCAAATTTGGTCCCAATATCTTAACAAACAAACGAAACACAACAAATTTTGTTAAAAAATCGATTTTTTGGAAGATCGGACCTATGGGAGCTATATGATATAGTCAACCGATTTTGTTCAAATTTGGCACATTGCTTAAGTGGTCTAAAAAATCTCCAAACGCCAAATCTAGTTACGATATCTTTAATAAAGAACTAAATATAAAGAATTTTGATTTAAAAAAATTATTTTGGCCGATCGGTCCTATGGGAGCTATATGATATAGTCAACCGATTTTGATGAAATTTGGTACAATACTTGGGAACTATAAAAAACTTTCGAATGCCAAATTTGGTTACGATATCTTCGTGAACAAACGAATTTTCCATCTAAAACTTTTTTTTTTTTGGCGAGGTCGTCTCAAACACCCCTATGGGAGCTATATAATTTAACCCCGATATCAAAAAAATAAAATAAACTTGTCTTCTATGGAATAATATGGGATGTAATGTCAAAGTTTGGTTACTCTAGCTCTTACCAGCTCTGAGATCTAGGCGTTCAAACGGACAGACGGACGGACGGACAGACGGACATGGGTATATCGACTTCTCTATTCACCCTGATTATATTTTAGGTAACTTTGGGGTGTCTCCGACGTCTCCTTCTATATGTTACATACATTTTCGGCTTGCACAAACTTAAGATACCCTTTGTGCGATACGATATAGGGTATAAGTTCCAAAAATTGTATCTTTTTAGAAATTAGAACTGAAAACAATTTTTTCGAATTTGTTTACTTCCACTTTATAAATTTAAATTGCCAATTGAGCAAAGTCAAAGTTGCGTCTTTTAAATTTAGTTTATTATGGGCTCTGCCGTCACACTTTAATTTAAGAAATTTCGAGAAATTTCACCAGCTGACAGCAAATTTAAACCACTTTTTACAAAAATCAAATCATGGCTTTGCTTTCATTTGGCTTATAGCACGCAAATGCCAACAGTTTAATGCATCAGTTCTTATATAAATAATTTGTTACTGCTTAGCCAAACAGACTTGGCAAAACTAATGCTAAATTTATTATAAAATTTCGATTTACATACACCTAGCTTGCAGACAGAGAGTGGGCGGGCTAAAATTGTTTAACAATCTAACAGCTTTTATATATTTAATTATATATAAATTGTACATGAGTTTTAAGTTTAAGTGTAGCGTACAAAATGTTAACAAAATGCCAAGCAGGAAGAAATATCAATATGGGGAGGATGGCTTTTCATATTTGTGGGTTTTACATTTAAGTGGTTTTATTTAGGATACACAATCAGTCCCTGATTAAGTTTGTCCGCTGTTTATTTGACGGCTTAAATGTTTACAACATTTTGCTCAGCCATTCGCTCATTTTATTCAAGTCGTTGGTTTTGGCTGAACATTCATGGAACTGAATTTTTTGTGCAATGTGTGCAAATTCGAAATCGCGGCCTGGCTTGCCCAAAACAATGGTTTTATTTGTTTCTTCATCGCCTACAGATTGCAGCTTACGACTGCGTGTGTCGCGCACAAGATTGCTGTGAAAGATTAGAGAATGTTTTAGTACTATGCGGCATAGAGTTGGGTGCAACACTTACAGCTCTTTTTCCAGCAGCGTCTTAATGACCTGGGCGCTCTTGGCGGTGGTTTGATCCTGCTTGTTGCAAAGCACTAACACTGAGCAGGGCTGTGTAGCGCCATCAGCTAATATGGAGTAGAGATAACTATGGGGAAATGTTTAATACAATGAAAGCAAACAACGCGCCTGCAAAGACTTACTCAGCCACATCACGTATGTCCTTTTGCACGCTAACTGAATCCACAACAAATATAATACCCTTGGCCTTGTGCTTATATAGATCTAAGCATTTATCACGCACACGATAGTGTCCAGGTATATCCACAAGACGTGCCGCGCCGCTGCCCACGGGATAATCAGCCACATTCTCCTTGATAGATGTAAAAGTCTCAGGGAACTTGCCATGTAGCTGCTGCATAAATATGGCACTTTTGCCCGCCTCACTTAGCCCAGTTAAAATGAAATCTTTGCGTCCAGTGGAGCGCCGACGCAATATTACAAAAATAGCTTTAAAAAAATAAATATAAAGAGACGTAAGCGTTTTGTAGTTGCTGCTTTAAAGTTGGCACGTGGAGTTACTTACCCACAGCAATAAAGCCCAGCACCAGAGCTATAAGTATGGGCGTTGTGTCCATTTCGCCCAGTTTTATTTGCTGCTTTTCGCGTGGATTTTCATTAACTTTATTCATTTGAAAGCCGACACAAGTTGTGTTCGTGGGCTTGTGTCAAACAAAAAACAACAAGCAAAAATGACACGCATACAGCAGAGACGTTTTGCAGCACTAACAAATATCGATGTGCAAAATAGTGTGCGATAGCAGCTGCTAGACTTATCGATGTGTTTGAGCGTATACGCGATGAGTAAAAGCACTGCACAGCAAGTTAGATTAAAAATTTAAAGCTGGAACCGTTTTTTCAATGCGTTTTTGTTAACTGAAATGTAATTTTTAGCTTTTAATTATAAAGCCTACCATTTATAAATTTATTTTAAACTGAAGTAAGCCCCAGGGAATACTTGATGCAGTAAAAAGTATACAAAGTTCAATTTCCTTTGCTGGCAATAATTTAAGTGCTGTCTACTGAGTTTTGATTCAGTATTAGTACAGGAGAGCTCCCAGAAAAAAAAATGCCTTTATTTTTCTATTTTCGCCGACCATTGTAGTTTATTTATTTATTGCTAGTTAAAAGTGTAGTTCTATTATACAATTTAATGCACCGTGAAGCAAGCAAAGTTTAAAAATATATGGACTATGTATTTTAGATGTTCTGATTGCCTATAGAAATAAAATGATCTTTTGATTTTGAATCACCGCTTTACTTTTGGTGTGAATTGTTGGCTTATGAGTTGGTACACTAAGCGAAAAGTAAATTTGCATGAAAATGCCCAAACCGGCACCGAAATGGCATTGGGCACACCTGTGGGAAAGCTTAACAGACTGCCCAGCGGCACTAAATTAATATTATCCTCGAATATCATGACAGAGTTCTTGCGATTACGTGCAGTCACAACAATTAGCATAAGCATTAACAATACTTTGCTGACATAAAATGCAATTGTGTCAATATATCCTTGTTTAACATTCGACATGTAGTTAAACATTTTTGCTTTGGACTCCATCGCGTTCAGATTTTCTTCGGCACGCAGTATCTTTATAGAACGCGAATACTCGCCGGCATGTGTCGCATTGCGCTCGGCTTCCAGTTTCTGTCGGGCCTCTTCTATTTTAGCCTCCCATACCTTTCTAGCATCCTTATTAGTTGCGAAAAATCGTGAAAGTTTTAGCTAAAAGGAGCAAAATTTTAGCAGGTCATATGGTTGGTACCTTTCTAAGCCGACGCGCACTTACGTGGTTTTTTATAAAATCGGGCAAGAGCGTTGCGATCAGACTTAGCAGCGCTATAAGTATAAAAAGCTCCATGGCGGCTTCAAGTCAGACTTTTGCCAAACTTTGCGCTACAAAATTTATAAAAATAATCAGTAGTAGTAAAACAACAAACTTCTGAAGTTAGTATTGACAAACCAAAACAGCTGTTAGTGTTGAGCAGCGTTTAGCTTGTCACTGCCGCTTAAGTGCTGTAAAACGTGCCGCAGTTGAACAGCTGCGCCGGCAAAACAAACTATCGCGTGAACTTCTTGAATATTCTTTTATGTGTTTCCAGAAGTTTTATTTTGCCAAACAATACAAATGCTGAAAAATAATTATGGAAGATAGCAACGATGAGGTAAGCACTGTTTTTGTCATGTAAAATCACAAAATTAAACAATTTGTCCTGGCCAGATTGAACCCTGTCGCGATATTGGTCCACATGAGTTAGTGGATTCAGTGAAAAGTCAGGCGGTAATAAAATTGTCACCAGTAAATGTGCCAGCACATTTTAAGCGTCTGGAATGTAATACCAACCTAAATCTTCCGCCACTCAATTGGTTGACCACATCGGACAGCAGTCATGGCTTACATCAGGCGCTGTACCAAAGCGCTGGCTTTGCCAGCTTTCGTCTAGGCCAAATGTTTCCAGACTGCGTCGGCGAAGTGGATGTGGTTTCTGATGCGGAAAACATTAAACAGCTTTTAAAACTGCCATACAGCGCCAAGAGTGCCATTAGCATGGTGGTGCATAAAGTGGGCAATACTTTGTTGCTGGATGAGTTTGATATTCAAAAGTATTTGCTGCGCAGAGCCGATGACGACTGGAAATGGCTGCGCACGTTCATACTGGAGCATATACTGGCCTATGGTGATGAGCAGCATAACTACTGCCTAAAGGAGCGCTCTCGTGAAGCCTTGCAAACCAAAAATCTGCTCTCAAAGTTCCTATATCACAGTCTAAAGCAAACCGGTGACGATGAGCTCGAACTTGATTCAACAACTACTGTGAAGCAGCTAAATAGTCGTGGCAAGGGCTTACCATTGCTTGGTCCAGTACTACCAGAACCAAAAATCGAAGAAAATGTACCCGATCCAAAATCCGGCCACGCTTTTAATCGCAATGTTGTCTGGACCTTTGAAGACATTCGCATGCTGATAGGCACTGACATGCCCATCTTTGGCGGACCAAATCGTCCATGTATAAGCCTACGCTTGCGTGATGCTGCCCAGCCTATAAATGTGCTCACCGGCATAGACTACTGGCTGGATAATCTCATGTGTAATGTGCCCGAGGTAGTAATGTGTTACCATTTGGATGGCATTGTGCAAAAGTATGAAATTATTAAAACTGAGGACTTGCCTTATCTGGAGAATTCGCAGTTCTCTCCTCAAGTAGTGCGTAATGTGGCCCAGAACATACTCTCCTTTTTGAAAGCCAACGCCACTAAGGCAGGCCATACTTATTGGTTATTTAAAAGCCGCAATAATGATGTAGTTAAGCTGTATGACTTGACCACACTTTGTGAGAATCAAACTGCCGCATCCACAGCCGCTGGTAAAGCTGAGACACCGCCGCAGCAACAAACCAATCCCTTCACAGTTCCAGTGGGCATGTTACTTTATTCAGTTGCACGCAACATGAAGAATGCAGCAGAGCGCATTACTCCCAAAACTGCTGGCAACATACGCGCTTTGCTAGATAATTGCATTAAGCTATTGCCCAAGGAGCAGTATCCACAAATTGTGACCTCGTCACATTATATACTGTCCGATTTACATGTACCCGCTGGCATAGATCCCAAATCACCAAAGTTTGATGATATGGAATCAGATACACAGTCCTTGTACGACGATGAGGAAGAGGAGGAAGAAGATGACGATGAGTGTTTGGAGAATGATACTGCTGATAATATGTACTATCAGAGTGCTGCACAAAGTGGCGGCAAGGCTAATGTGGTCGTACGTCATATATGTGAGGCTTTGCGGGATTTCAAGTCGCACGCCAAGAATACCAAACCAGCTCCATTGATAGCCAGCACCGAGGAGCGCTGTAATACATCACTGCTACATATTAGTGCAGGCATCTCCTGCTTGCAGTATTTTAATGCCAATGAAGAGGACAAATATATTAAAGAGTCAGAGACGCATGCCAAACAAGAGGAGAAACAGCGCATATTGCATGAAGAACAGAATCCCAATATGGCTAAGCCCTTTAATGCTATACCACTGCCATATGAATCTTTAAAGATACCAGCCAATGCTCAGCTTAAAGTAATGCCAAAGCAAAAGAAAATCAAGGCGCAACACAGTAAGACCAAAGAGTTGCAACAAGTTGATGCCAAAACAACGCCCAATACCCAACAACTGAACGCCAAGTTCAATACGCAAAATTTTGGCTCTTGGAATGTGCATCTCAAGCTTTTACTTTTGGAAAAAGCCTGCCTAACATATGCTACCTTGGCGGAACATCACTATGAGGCACAGCGTTATGGCACAATGCTGCGCTCCATCGAAATGGCATGCCGTTGCCAACAAGTGCTCAACAAGTATATGGCCAACATTGTGTCGCAGCAAAGTTGTTTGCTAGGACGCGCTGGCGACTGTTTCTTTCAAATATCCAAAAATTGGGAAGGCATTGAATCTTATATTGAGCAGTATGAGCTACAAGATGAACCGGCGCTCATTATTGACGCTGAATTGACCAGTGAGCTAGAGGATACCGAGGACTTGGCTATAATTTTGGCTCCTGTTAACAATTTGGAGCAAGTTATGCGTCAAAGCTGTCAATGCTATGAACAGGCTTTGGAGCATGCCAAGGATGCAGCCAGCAATGAGTTGCTGCGTCGACTGGGCAATGTGCGCAATGAACTTGGGCTGAAATATATGTACTGGGCGCAAGGTAAAAGTATTACTTAAAATGGGAGTCCTAAAATCAGCTAATTGATTATATTTCCAGAGGAGTACAGTTTACAATTACGTTTGCGCGAGACTTCCAACACGGCTGACGAAGCTGCGCCTGCAGAGACATCTGAAAAAGACAACGAGCCGCTTTATGTCAAATTGACGATTAGCTCTTACGACTGTCTGCGTCGCGGCATAGAAGCATTTACTGCTGTTGGAGACAATGTCAACTTGGCCTTTTTGTACTGCAACATGGGTCGTTTTATGCGTCTACGAGCGCATCTTAACATACCCATTGAAAAGTAAGCGTAAAATGCTTTAAGCTCCTAAATCGTATATAACCCTTTTGTATATTCCATAGTGCCATAGCTTTGGATACCCAAAAGAAATTTTACAATGAAGCCTTTAACTACTATGAGAAAGCCAGAGATTGTTTGGACACACGCAAAGCTAATGCAGAACTGTGGGACTTGGTCAATTGGGAGCTATCGACAGCTACATTTACGCTAGCCAAGCAGCTGCAGGATTTCAGCGCAGTAGAAAAGGTTTGCTACAAATCCAACTAAATATTTTATGGATCATACTCAACTTTTCTCAATCTACAGGTGAATTTTGCAGATGCTTCCAAAGAGGTTTTGGAACTGCTACAGAAATCTTTGCGTCTTTGCGATGTAGAGCATGCCGGCTCACGTCAAATACTCTATACCTTTCGTTCGGGACTTATACACAAGCGGTAACTATGCCTTCCTTATTCCTACTGATAGCTTAAACTTATTTATAATTATTCCTTTTTCTTCCAAACCAGCATTGCCAATTTCCACTATAGTCAACTAAGAGCCAACTATAGTGACTTATCACAGATACCTAAATCCACGCTACAGCTTTGCAAATATCACTATGATAAAGCAGCTCAAATATTGGAAAGCCTTAAGGAAGTGGGTGACTTGCTGGAAGTGCAGCTGGAGCGTATTTCCTTACAGGAGTTCCTTGCGGAGCGTAAGTTTTATACACTTAGTTTGCACAAAACCTTTAACCCATTTTCATTACAGTTTCAACGCATAGCGGGCAAAAGCTAAAGTATATGCAAGCTGCTTTGGATATTTGCTTGCAGTGCCAGCTCATCTTTAGCCACGTCATCGAGACCCAATATGGGGCGGAAACTAACGAAAACAGCAGCGGCAACACCCACACAACTCTTAACGATGAAGAGTTTAAAGCTCGTTTGTTGCTCTTCGAGAGTCGCTTACAGAATGCTTTGAAAACGCTTATCAAATTGTTGCTAACCGGCAAGGATCCAAAGAAACTGTCGGCTCTCTACAAACAAATGTACATGGAAACCTTGACTGGGAAACATGGCATAGGCGCACAGAATGAGTCAATCGTAACGCGCTCGCAGCATTTGCACACATTGTTGGCCAGTCTGAAAGCCATGTGTGCCAATGTGACCGGCCACGACATGCTCTGACAACAGCACTAAGCTACTTAGCCCAGCTTAGCCCACGTACGTGTCTTCTAGAAGTTTATTTATAAGAAATCAGTTTAAGTTTTATTCAGTGCTTGCTCTGGTTTATTAATGTAAACTTTAATGTGCTTGCATGTAAAGTAGGGTGGCCCTGGCTAACCCCGCTTGCCACAACCGCATTCAGCCCCAAGATGCTCAGATTCAGCGCTACGCTGCAAGGCAGCCAAGGCTAGGAGCACTGCCAAATGTAGAAGCTGCAAATAAACGCACACACATATAAGATGTATATTGAAATATTGTGTTACTACAAGTATAATTAATGATATTGTTATGCTGTATTACTAAAATATGTTACATACCTTGTAGAACCGATTCATTTTGGAAGCTTTGTAAAAGTTGTCTTTAATTTGTCCAGCGTGCACGCGGCTCTTATAAAGTCGCGTGACCGTCGCGCGACCGCCGCGCGGACGTGTCGCTCATCATGATTAGTGCGCGTAATCTTGGCCAGCGCTGCTTAATGGTAACTCTGCTGTTTAACTTGGGCCCAGCACAGTTGGTATGGGCTAGAAATAGAAAAACCAGGCCTGATCTATGAATTCCTCTTATAGACTTTTATTTCGTATAATTAAAGTTATTAAGTTTTATGCTAATGTTATACAAGAAAATTATTTTATTGCATTCGGGCTTAGCTCTGAGCCTAAAAAATCATTATTTAATATATAAGCAAATTTTTTGGCAGATAGACGAAAATTGTAAAACAAATAAATAAATAAAATAAAAATAAACAAAATAAATTCAAATGCAGTATAAGAACCGTGCTTTTTTTTTCCTATAAACAAACCATCCCTATATATAGCGGATTCTGAATAAAGTTTGGAAATCATGAACAAGAAATTTGGAAATATGCTAGCTTTTAAGCGATTTTTTAACAACAACTTTTTCATATTTTCATTCATACCACTACATTTAGAAAATCATAGTAGTCACCTGTTTAGAGTTTAATTTCTAGAAAAAAAGTTTCAAGTAACCTTTGTAATTCTTTTCCTGTACAATCTAAAACATAATACAGTCAGTAGCCTCAAAATATGGACTCGTATACAGCTCCGCTTAGAAAAATTTAATTCCAAGCAAAATATATTTTTGTAAACGTAAGTAACCATTCCAAACTTGATAGATTTGCGTCTTTTGGTGGGATTTTTGGGCATGTATTATGATGAGTTTATCTTACCGGGACTAAGGACACACTACGCAAACAATATTAAGCAATAATTGTATATATTTTCTTTATCACTTCGACAGTTACTACTCCGAACATGTCTTCATATGGGAATTACCTTCTTCGCCTCGCCCTGATCACCACGTCGTCCAGCTTCACTCATTGTGCGAAATAAAAAAGTTTTCAAAAAATAATAAATATAAGTGCGTAAAAAAAATTAAAATTTATTGAAAAAATGTTATTAGCTGATTTTTAATGGGAATTTTTTTGAAATGCTTAATACTTCGATTCGATTTTTATTTTGGTGTCGAGCATCCCTAATCGGAACAAAGGTTTTGGTTGTGCTCTTTACAGTGATATATAATATGAACAGATTATTATAGAAATTGTTATGAAAGGACGGCATTAATACGGTGCTAATTGCATCAATATACCATTTGATCTATGGTAAAAGGGTTGGCTAGGACACACACTACGTAAGCCTATCGAAGAAATGGCATATAGAGCATTGGAATGGAACCCCCAGGTCAGAAGAAACCGCTGACGTTCAAAAAGTACATGGCCGAGATCAATAAGAAGTGAGACGAATATATCTGTTAGCGAACTTCGAGCTATAGTGCGAAATAGAAATAATTGGAAAATTTTTGTGAATAGACTAAGTTCTTAAATTTTTATACATATTTTTAGAACATGTCATAATAATAATATATGTAGGGTTAAGATATAAAAGTTCGTTTTGATGTAAATGAAAAAAAATTTGATCATTTCTTTTTCGGGTTTTTAGTCTAGTAACGCACTTTGTTGTTTAACTAGTAGGAGTGACTAAATATTTAAATATTTGATTTAATTTTGTGTTTTTGACCACCATACCTGCTTTGTGCAAAAATCGTCAATGATAGTGTTAAAGCAGTGCAAATTTTAATATAAAGGCTTTTAATAAATAAAATTGCAATAATTTTGTGCCTTTAAATTAAATTCTAAAAAGAATATATGCAATTTAATTTATTAGCTGAAACAAAACGTGCGAGTTAAGTTAAAGCAAGAATATAGAACTAGCAGTAGTGAACTAGTGTAAAACTAGTGTAGCTCCATATTCTTTGCTTAAAGTAAGCAAATTTATATTACAATTTTTATTTATATTTTATTTAATTTTAACAAAAATGCAGTTAGTTCAATATATGTATCTATAATATTCAAACAAAAATAACTTTAAACATAATTTTGACTTTTAACAAAGAATATAGAACTAGTTCTTAAATATTTCTAAACTAGTTCAATATTCTTTGCTTTTATTTGACGAATAGGACAACAATAGTAATTCCATTGCGCTGAGCGCTTAAGAAAGCAGCATAAAAAGGAAATAGAGAAAAAGTTAAACATGTAACTGTGATGTGATGCTGCTTTGCTTTGTTGTTCGTGTAACTCTCTCTTATATTTTTTCACGCATATTTTGTGTACCCCGCTTTGCTACAATCAAGTCTAACACTTTTTGCTCCCCCCTCCCGCTGGAATACAACGGAAACACAATTTTGCTCCACCCCGCATCTGCTTCCACAACGTTCTTTGCGCAGCACGATCTTATTTTGTTGCCAACTTAACAACACCAACACATACTACTGCAAGCCTGCCGGCTGGAATGCTTTAATTTTGCGAGAGTAAAAAAAGTGAGAGAGAAAGAAGCAAGCAAAAATAGTGAATAAAAATCAGTAAATCGCGCCTTTGACACGGCCGGTCATGCGCTGCAGTTAAATGTAAAATTAATTAGTTTATGCGTTCCAAAAAAGTATTACAATGTTTTAAAACAGTTAGTGAAGTAATCAGCTATACTTGGAAATAATTAGCTTAAACGCGGCACTGTTTTAAATAAGTTAATCAAGTAAATTAATAAATTGCCCATTAAAGTTGGCAGAGCAAAATGTGAAAAGGAAGGCAAATTTAAAATTCTTATAATAAGCGTCGGTGTGAAAGAGTGCACGCTAATGTAACCCAACTTTTTTTTTGCAAATTTTTTTGGTGCAGTGAATGTAATAAGTGAAACCGCGTGTGTGTGTGTGCAGAGAGCAAAAACGGATCTCTTTGCGCTCTTTGTCTTTTTTTTTTAAGATGCAGGGAAGTCAACGGTACATCTATTGTGTGTTGAATTAAAAGCCGTTTGCTCTGCTTTAGTGTGTGTTTTTTTTAGCTTTTTTTTAAAGTGTGTGTAATCAGTGATTTTTTGTTGTTGTAATGCCCTGTAGCCAAATTAGTGTTTGGTTATTTATAGAGTGTAAAGTGTATTCTACTTCGAGAGGAAATGATAATTAAATAAAATAATATTGTACTTTATATGAACTACAATAGGATGTCGTTATGCCGGTAAGTCGTGAAAATCTTTTTATTTTGTACCTAAAAGCATTTTATTTGCTCTTTTAGTCTAAAATTAAATAAAATCAGCAGCGTGAAGGCCTACGTTGCTCTGGTTCCAAACCTTTTATAATTTAGAATTAACTTCTACTTTATAATTATATATAAATAAATAAAATCTACGCCCATTTAAAAAGTATCAATAACCATTTACATTCTATACTTTTTATATAAATCAAATAAGAATTCCATTGCTTAAGGCTATCGTTTTTAACGATGATAATTGATATCCAAACTAGGATTTGGAACAAAGAGGTAGAAACTGAAGGAACTTGTAAATTTAAAACAGAGTAGAGCGAATTTATTTATTTATTCTGATTTTATATATTCATTTTTTTTTATTGGCAATCAACCGATTCAAAAAGGTTATGATCCAATATATGGCTATCCAATAAGGCTATCCAATAAGGCTATCGTTTTTAACGATGATATTTGATATTCAAAAAACTGAAAACATTTTTCGGAACTTATAAATTGACCACAGCGTAAAGCGAATTTATATATTTATTATTCTTTTCTGATTTTATATATTTATTTTCTTGGCAATCAACCGATACTTAAAGATTATGATCCAATATTGAGTACAATGAATTAGTCGCTACACATAAGATATAATTTAGCGTATGGTAGACAAATAAATTGATGCTATGCGAAAAGTTCAGAATCAATCAGAATATTTAAAGGTTGATGAAAATGAAAATGCTATAGATAAAAATTTAATTAAACTTTAATTTTGTTATTCTATAAACACATATATGATGGTCTTGGGATTTCTGCGACCTGTTAAATATGGTAGATCTTTTTTTCTTTTCTTAAAAACCATACAAAAAATAGGGTATAAAAACATTTATTATATGTTATATGAAAAAAATTTTCCCAAGATTAGTCAATAAGCCCGCTTCCGACTTTCTTTAAGCTGTCGCATAAGCCGCTCGCGTTTACTGTAGCGCCGATATAATAAGCTTAGAAATTCATTTTCTTTTTGTTTACTTTATAACATATATTATAAAAATGCTTTGCTTGCAAATTGCATACAGCTTTTTGCATTTTGTTTATAATTTTATAGTTATACTATCTTCTTTTTTTGTTTTTGTATATAAATTCTACCAACGCAGCAGAAAGTTCAAGTCAATGCCTCGGCATTATCTTAGTAAGAATTATGTCAAGCTTTAGTTGCTTTTGAACCCAAGCACAGTGGTTCAAAAGCATGAAAATTGGGTGAACTCAAAAGCATTCTAAAGCATCTTTTGCTGACCATGAAAGCTTTTGCTTTGCCAAGTTTTAGCTCAGAACGTGCGTCATGGGCATGAGCTGGCCATGGCCTAACTTTACGTAATTAAAATGGCTATATGGGGCGCTTAGACTTATGGCGTAAGCGCAGACGTCTATTATCTGGACCTCTCCAAAAAAAAAGAAGAAATAATGAATAGGGCTTGGAACGGCTATTGTAAGCGCTTGAGTTGTATGCACGTCTCGACTTGAGACTCTGATTCTCGAACGTCTTGAGATTGCTCCAAAACAAAGAAGGCAGACATATAGCCGAGTGCTAGTGTCTGTCACGTAAGTGTCAAGACTTTGCCTGGATTTACTATATAAACATAAACAAGTGCTCCAGTTAGACATTAGTTACTTACTACAAGGCATACTAAACAAACTCAGCTCCAAGATGATGAAGTACATTGTAAGCTTAAGCAAAAATTTGACAAAAAGGAACTGCTGCTAAACATAATCCTTAACTGCTCTTCTCCAGTATCTGTTCGCTTGCACCCTTGCTGTTGCTTGTGCCTATGGCGTGCGTCCCTCGTACGGTGGTGTTCCAGTTGGCGCTATTGCCTACCAGGTACAGCCTGCAGTTACTGTGCAGCACTTGGTGCCCGCCAGCAACTATGGTAGCCACCATGGCTATGGCAGCAACTACGGACCACGTCACAACATTGCCGTTGAGATCCCAGTTGCCTCCTACCATGGCGGACACCGCATTGGCGCCGCTGCGCCAGTTGATCGTAATGCTATTGCTCTAGCTCGCTTGGCTCTTGCTGCACCCAGCGCTGGTGCTCCATTGATCACGCCTGAGGCAGGCACAATTATAGACAACGTCCATGCACCAAACTACAACGTAGCACCTGTCTACAGCCAGCCAGAAGCCGCCAAGGGTGCCTCCGCTGCAGCTGCATCCAGCTCAGTTGCCGGCGAGAAGGGTTATGAGCACAAGCCCGCCCCCGTCTATTAAACAGTGATAAATGATAGGAACTGCCATCAAACTGACTTTGCGGAACGTAATAAAGTAACAAAACATAAGAACATAATTTTTCGATTATATTTTTTGGGTGGGATGCAAAGATGATCATAGGATTCTTATACGCTCGATGGAATTATCGCTTAACAGTTCGATAAGCAGCTTTCTAAAACTTCAATATTATTATTTGATATTCGATGTCTAAAATTTCTGGTTTAGGGGCATAAAATACATTTTTGGGAGAAACATTTTTCCTCAGCTTTCTTAACGAGAATTCCGCTCTACTATGAACTTAGATTTCTCAAAGTAAAAAGTGCAGAGAAGATCTGAACTTCTTGAGTAAGTTTATTTCGTGCGTCGAAGATAAGTAAGAAGAATTGTAGTACCTACAAAACAGAGGGTTTTAACAAAAGATTTCTTATGTATAGTAGGTCTTAGTGCAGTTTCATATAAGTAGATAGAGACAAATACAATAGTTATACCATAGCTTCAAGAAATTTTAGAATTAATGTCTTGAAAAGAGTCGTAGGCTTTTGTTGGTAGTACTATGGCTCGTAAGTACGTTTTTGTCTAATATAATATAATAAATAAATTATATTATACACCTTATAGACGCAACTGCATTGAGATACAAAAAAAGAGCGGATAGATTTAGTCTAAATTTTAATTTTATAGAGAGCTCAAACATTATGATATGAATTCTTTGCTAATCTCGAGAGATGTCTTATATACTAGCACCCACAAATGTGGTCTACAATTTTCTCTAATCTCTGGAGATGTCTCTTTTTTTGATAAGCTCGAGACACATTGTTAATTACTAGAGCCCCAAATTTGGTTTTCAATTTCTTCTAATCTCGAGAGATGTCTTCAAATTTAGAGCTCCCAAATTTGGTTTTCAATTTCTTCTAATCTCGAAAGATGTCTTAAATACTAGAGCCCCCAAATTTGGCCTACAATTTCTTCTAAACTCGAGAGATAAATATATGAATATAATAAAGATCTCAAATTTTGTTTACATTTTCTTCTAATTTTTGGAGATGTCTTTTTTCTTTGCTAATCTTGAGGTATAACTTTATATACTAGAGCCCACAAATTTTATTTATTCTCGAAAGATGTCTATATATACTAGAGTCCACAATTTCGGTTCACAATTTCCTCTAATCTTGAGAGATGTTAAGCTTTTCCAGCAACATAATTTTCCGCTTAGAAGCTTTGCATGTAACTGCCACTAGAATAATCTTATATCCAATTTTGTATTAAATCCATAAAAAATTATCCTATAAAAAAAATTCCAGAAAACACTTTTTTGTAACTTTTTCGATTTCCTTAAGCGACTGTTCAAATAGCTCGCACTCATAAGAATGTGCCAAGTTTAGTTCAAATAAATTTTGGGGCAGCAACGGCTATACGAAATAATGCACATGTTCGTGAGTTCTATTAAGAACCCTAGAATAATGGGTCGCGCGTCTAGTTGAAAAACATGTTTCAAGTTCTGCTCGCGCCAGAATTATCGTGGCAAAAAAATACAAAAAAATCGCGTAACCAAACGATTTTGTAATTGAAACCCGACACATGCTTTGACAATAAAGTAAATAATATACATATTATAATAAAATACTATAAAAAAATGCGAACATTATGTACTATACTATATAATAATAATAAGTTTCTATAGTAAATTACAATTATTATATATTTATAAATAACAAATATCAGGCATTATGTACTAGTTGATTTATATTTGTATATTTAAAGTGTCACGTAAAAATCCAGTTTAATTTTTTCGTATAAAAGCAAGCGCCACAGCCCAGTAAATCATAGTTTGATTGATTACTACAACCAAAACTAAATATTCAACATGAAGTACCTGGTAAGTAGTCAAAAGTCCTGGCTATGACATCCAAACAGTCCAACTAATGACAACTTTTCTTCAAATTTATAGTTCGTCTGTGTCAGCCTTGCCCTCTTCGCCTACATTGAAGCCATTCCTTACAACACTGGCTACAACCGTGCCCACAATATTGGCTATGATAGCATTGCATTGGAGTCTCTACCTATAAACATTGGCTCGAACTACGGCTCAAACTATGCTGCACCCAGAGTACAGCCTTTGTACTCCGCTCCTGCTGATACACGTGCCTCTGCTGCCAGCGCTGCCGCTTCTTCTGGCGTGAGGGGAGGCATCCACCGTCAGTTGGCTGTTCCCGCCTATGAACTGGACGCTGGTTACCATGGTCATGAATATGGTGTCCGCTCGGTTTATTAAGCCGTTTGAACATTTGATCAACTGACCAATTGCCAACAGCAGCTACACTGTGAAAAAATAAAGCAGCCGAATGGCTACGGATTGTTGAACACAAAAAAATCGAAACTGAGTTTTTTACTATATCTACAATAGTAGTTATTTGGGATGGGAAATGTCTGAGTTTTGGTATTACTATTTACCAAAAGTAACCAAAAAGTTGATAGAGTCTTCACAATGGGATTACTCTCTCTCTTCAGAAAACAAATTGTTTCCTGCATACAGGAACATTAAGACCCTGGCAAAAAAATTTCCTATTAAAAATTAAATTTTTATCGAGCAATATTAGAAATTAGCTTCAAACATTTGCTATTTTAAAGCGGAGCTTTTAATTTGGGTAGATGTTTTTATAGTTTCTAATACATATATACTATGGGGCATTAATTCGTCGGTTTGGGGATGTTCTTCGCGGTTTTGTATATCAGCATTGTAGAAGTCGATCAAATCTGCATATGTATGTTAGCTTATAAGCGTATTCTTCTTCTGCTAACATTGACTCCCAGTGGGAGCATAGGGCCTCAAACTTATATTATGACTAAGATAAAATTTCTACTTTAACAGTCTTTATACAATTTTGACTTTTGGCTACAGCAGACTTGACGACGTATATCTCTGGCTAGTTTCAATGGATTAAAAGATTTGGTAACAAGCCACAGAATTTTTTTTTGGAAAATTTAGTGCAGATAAGTACAGTGCCAGACTAGCACGATCTTTAGTGCAGACTGACATGATCTTTATCGTCTCTGAGAGGTATTCACATGTAAACGCGATTAATGTTAATTATTTTGGTACTAAAATGTAATAAGCTCCCAAATCTTTTTCGATCTCTTTTATGCAATGAACTTCATAGTTCTTTAACAAAAAAAATCATTATTAGATATATTTTTTTTCGATCTCTTTTATGCAATGAACTTTATAGTTCTTTACCAAAAAAAAAAAAATCATTATTAGATATTTTTTTTTTATTTATCCGAATATCTAAGAACCAATAAGATTTACAAAAATTATTTCTATAAAAAATGCTAATCTGATTTGAACACGTCGTGAATCTTGAAAAAATGGATTTCTTAAAGAAAATCCATAAAAAATGAATTTTTGTTTTCTTTATTCAAATTAAATTTTACTAAACTATCATAACTAAATACTATTTAGTATAAATACTTTTCTTAGCACTTATAGTCTCAGTTAGGAGCACTAGAATTAAAATCAATAGCGTATTCACGAGGTGGTTCTCGAGTCACTAAATTTTTAAAAAAATTTTAAAGATTTGGAGTAATATTTTATTATTTTAAGTTATTGCTGATTCACAGCCACTCCATTTTGAACCCAACGTTGTTTAATAAAAATTCCGGATTAGATTGCAGGTAGCAGTCCCGTGCCCCCTACCTACAAATACGAAAACTCGACTTTAGACTTGGAATTCTACCGAATGAGTATTATAGAATACTTCGAAAAAAAATAAAAATTGTAAAATATATTTTAACGTAAACCACTTTTTTTAAGTCGATCTGAAATATCTTTGTCAACACTTGACTCATTTTTGTTCAAGGTTTTGGGGGGTCTCATGGAGTTTATAGTACGAACAGAAATTTATTTTTTGGACTGACAAAAAAGTTTTTACTTGTGAAAGTCCATTGTGGATAATAGGGATAAGGTGCTTATTTTTTTTTCACTGGTCCAAGGCTATCGTATATAACGAATATACACAAAAATTATTCATATTATATCATTCTATTTTTAATTTGAAAAGATTATCTAACTCTGTAAATAACATGGGCTAGCAACACTTAGAAATTATAAAAACCAGACAAACTAACTATAATAATGATTTCAAATTTAATTTTATTATTTACTATTAATTTTTTTTAAGAGATATTTAGCTAGAATCACGAAAATTATGTATATTATCCTTTTTTTGGTTTTTTTTTAACTTCCGTGGGGTTAACTCTTTTCAGGTTTTAATCAGCTCACTAGTTCCACCCAGATACTTTGCATTGTCTTTCTGATTTATAGTATTTACATTAGTAAGTACAGTACAAGGGGCCTAAAAGTATGCAAAATAATTTTAATGCTTATTAGTTGGTCAAATGATATTCTGCTCTTCCTAAGGTAATATGAAGGAAATGGCCTTGTTGGAAGTACTGTTTCTGCATTCTATATTAGGTCTACGCCTAGGTTAAGTTAGGGCGGCAGTTGGGACCGACGTCCCAACTCACTTAGGCCAAGGATAGGCCCTTTGTGATAGGTCTACGCCTAAAGTAAACAAATAAAATTTGGCAAAGGCCAAATATATTCTATAGTATATACATAGCTTCTGTCGAAACGATTTTTTATCATTCAGTTGGGGTATTCACGCTTGCTGTTAAGTTGAATACTTTTGCAACAACAATATATATAGAATTGAGGGCCCATAAGTGTTGCAAAATACCACGTTAAGTTGAGCACTTTTGCACCATAAAAATATGCATAGGGTTCAGATGCACAAGTTTTGTTAATACCAGGGTTTTGGCATTCTCAACATACCAACATTGATTGAGATTTTTGAGCCATTATTTTAAACCAATCAACTTATGTAAACAATTTTTATGAATTTAAAAAAATTTTGAATAAAAAAGTACCAACTCAACTGTCACACTGACAAAAAGGGCGTTCACGCTTTAGTCAGTTGAGCTTTTGTGCAAGTCTGCAATTCCACAGCTTGACTGCGACCGTAAATACAGTTGAAAAAAATCTTAAGTACGGGTCTATTTGAAATTATTTTACTCCGTTTTTGGAGAGGGTATTACGTACTTCTCTATTATAGAGAATAATAATGTTCCGCTCGTCTCTGATATGAGCTGTCCAAGCAGCGTGGTCTCTTATTGCAGCTGTTAAATGGTTGTAGCTTCTGTTGTCGCTGCTGCGGCGGCTTATCCGGCCGTAACTTGAGCTGCGTGTTTGCGCGCACTTTGTAAAGACAACAACAAAGCCCAACAACTAACAGCCAAGCTACAAGACAAACCCAAGCGCAGCATCCAAGATGTAAACAAAGATGCTTTGGAGCTCGCTTATTGTGCTCTCTTTGGCTGGTTACTCGTCTCTGATATGAGCACAACAGAGCAATGAGCACTGACAGATTTGTCAGAATCATGCCGAGCTGTGCCGCTGCACTGCAGCAACAGTCCCCAACAACAAGAGCAACAACGACAACAACTTTTGCCGTTAAGCCGCTTTGTGTGCCGTGATAAATTCGCAACGAGATCACGTTTCGAGCGTTTCAATTATTTTTGCTTATATAAAGAAGTGTGCTTGGCATTTGGTTTGTTAATTGTGCCAACTGTGCCAACCAAGCAAGCGCCCCCAAAAACAAAAAAACTCAACCATGAACAAGTTCGCTGTAAGTATAATTATGACCAAGACTTTGAGCACGGAAAAAAACTTCACTTCCGTTTGTAGACCAAAACAAACCTAATTGCGCTCTCTTCTCTTTGTCCAATCTTAGACTCTCGCAGTTATGATCTGCGCCTACCTGGCCGTGGGCAACTGCTATGGCGTCAATCCGGCTCCTGGCTACAATTCACGTCACAATGACGGCAGCGCAGCAGCAGCTTCATCTGCCGCCGCCAGCCCAAACGATCGTTCTTATGACATCGTTTCGGGACCACGTCCCAGCTATGGTGCTAGCGAAATCTTGCGCCCAGTACGCATTGATAACAGCTATGCTGCTGCTCCTCAGTCCGGTTACGCTCACCAGCCCGCTCAGCTCGCCTATGTGCAGCAGCAGGCTGCTCCTGCTCACTATGCTCAGCCTGCTCCAGCTCACTATGCTCAGCCTGCTCCTGCTCCTTATGCTGCCAGGCCTGCCTATGGTGCTCGTCCACGTTACACCGTGCAACAAGCTGGCGCCACTTTGATCAACCCCGGTCATAACCACTACCGCGCCTATGTCTCCCCACCAGAGTACAGCAAGATTGTGCTGCCCGTGCGCGCCGCTGAGCCTGTGGCCAAGCTCTACGTGCCCGAGCACCGTTCATATGGTGCTCCCGCTGCTCCCGCCTATTAAGTCACCTGGTGCTGGTTTGCTGTAAATACTGCTGTAAATAGAAGCTTTCGTACTCAAAAAAGTCAGCGGAAATAAAAAGTACAAAAAAATATAAAACCAAAGCAAAATGAAATTGTGATTTCTTATAATAAGGTTAAGCCGATTCTCAAACCAAAATTTTAGTGGTTCGAAAATTGCTCAAGACAAAGTTGTTGACATTTTTAACACATATGACTTGATTTTGCCGCCAACAGCTGTTCTTCCAAAATTAGTCAGCTTCGGATTTTATCTAGACTCCGTACGGGTGCAACATACAACGAGTATTTTTGCACGGCAAAAAATCTATCTTTTGTACATGTTTTTCATTCTAAGTAGCTCAAAAGGTCTGACGCTCAGGTTACACTATAATCGTGTTTTTTTTTTAATCACACAAGAGAGTTAAAGAAAATTCCAAGCAGTCTCGCAAGCAGTTCAATTAACTTTGGTTACTTTTCGGAAAGCTGACTTTTTCTCTATCTATGTACATTTGGTATATTAAACGAAAAGTTTCATCTGGAAAAAAATACTTAATAGACGAATCTCTATGAGATTGTTAGAAGCTAAAAAAGTCTAAATCCTAGATTTCGTATTTGTGGGTATATATGTATGTTGGTACGGGTCTTAAACGAATTTGTGTATTTTTTCAATCGAACTAAGAGTCATGATTTGCAAGTCAATATTGTTGCAAATAAAATCGATCCCTGAAAGTTTCATCCATTAAGTTTTTTTCCATTAGACGTCTTTTTTGAGACTTCGCTTACTGTACTAATTTGTTCTTTTAAAAATATATTATTTCTGTCATTTTGGATTATGCGAATGGCTCATCATGTTCGAACCAAATTGCCACAAAAACGGCCAATACGTTTTGTTCACTAATATGAACCAGTTCATGTCATATCTATGAAACGAATATTGAGCCGGAGGTATATTTAAATGATTCAGATTCAGATTTATACTTAATGGATCTAAATATGGACAATTTATTATGTGAGCTGCATCATGAACCGATATTTCATAACTTTTTCGAATTAAACCTTTAATATCCAAAGGTTTTAGTCTAATAATACAAAGTTTTCTTGAAATATTGAATTGAAAGATCAAAAGAAATATTAATTAAATATAATTTTAAGTAGTAATCAAATATTCTAAATTTAATTCAAATACATATTTTTATTTATATTGAGTTCACATTAGGTTGACCAGTTTTGCAACATCTCTCCATTATGAAAAAAGTTTCTTCGCAATATCTCGAAAACCGTTGCATTAAAATCTCAATTTATTAAGGCTTACTCTATTTTTTTAATATGTTAAGATAGATATGAAACTTTTTGAAGCATAATTTTCTGGAATTGAAATAATTTTTTTTTGAAATTTTGTAGAACAAAAGAGTCAAAAACGGACAAATTTAAATTTATTAATTAAGATCTATTTTGACTCCATCAAATACTTTGGGATTGGCCACCTTAATGCACATGCGCTCATATTATAAGGATTCCAGCTAACTATAGCTATGAATATTGAATTTATGTAGCGTCTTTCGGAACTTTTGTTGAGAGTTCCGACTTCCAAAGGTTCGTTCATTTCTTGGAGCGAGACTGCTTTCTTCTTAAGTCTCACCTCGCAGTATATATTCGTCAAACTTGTATGGATACTTTCTACTTGATATTTAACAATTTTTTTTAATTGAAATATTTGTTTTTTAATATAAATTTTTTTTCCTCTTTATATTTTTGCAGAAGTTTGTTTTAAAATTATTGCAATATTTATTTTTTTAGATTCAATTGGTTTTTATTTTAATTGCGCATTTGAAAAAAAGGATTTTGTAACAAAAAAAAACAACTTTACGGTGATAAATTCTTGAAATCAGATAGTAGTTCCAATTCTTATCAGTAAGCCGAATTCTCTAGGTTTAAAATAATGATATTTTTTAATTTTTGCAATATTTATTTTTTAATATTAATTTTTTTTAAATTCAATTTTTTGTATAGACGGAAAAGAAAGATATTTCTGCCATTCAAAAATAAATAATAATATTATATAGAGATTTGTGCCATTTGAATATTCAAAATGTACTCTCCTTTTTTCAAGCTCTTGTAATCCCAATCAGAAACATTTTATTTTTTAAACTTTTTAGAATTAAAATGAGCTCTGGATCGTCAAGGTGAGGTAAATAATTGTGCTCAGTTTTTAGACCATCGAAAAGTTTAAAAAAATATCCAACTGTTGCTTAGCCAAAGTATCGATTTAATTTAAGTAAAAGTGTTTGAGCATAAAATGAGTGGAGTCTAATCTAACTTTATAGGTAGTATCAAGATTCTGCCACTTCCACACTTGTTCATGCATCATCTTGAAAACTTTGGCTTGTTCTGCATTCGTTGCTCATAAGCGATGTTCCACTGTTGTTTTGAGCCATGTTTGTTAACGTTGAAGCGTAGTTTCTTGTATTTGCACGTAACTGTTGAAAATACTCCGGCAGCATTTTCGGCCCACTGAGAGTAATGCCAAGATAAGAAACACTATATATGAAGTTTCTTTGGAAGCACTCGACTTATCTGCCGCCATAGACCAGAGCATACATAACAGCTTCTGCTCCAAAGGTCGCAATTGATGCTACAAATATTTGCTCAATGAAGCATCAATAGCTTCGACAAGTTCGCGCTGCTCATCTTGGCAGCGCAGCTTAGCCCAGTCCAAGACTTGATACTGTGCACACGAACAGCGCCAGCGAGCATGCTTCTCAGCCAGCTTTTGGATGCGCTATCAAAGGTGGCGCGTAGTTGGGGTGGTTGGTTGGTCACACAATTTGGCGCGCAATTCAACGGGCATAGAAAAAAGACGCTTAGGTCTGCACGGTGCACATTATCGGAGCATGAGCAATCGTCAAGCTGGAAAGACCTGCGCGCAGTTCGGAGCAGCGACGTTGGCAGCGGGCAGTGGCTGCTCTGCTGGTAAGAGTTGGGGCTGCCGGGCTGTCTTGTTTCGTCATGTGCTTTTGACCGAGTTCTCGGTTTCGACTGGGTTTTGGTCACGTAAAGTGCACACACAAATCGCTGGTTACTTCTAAATTAATGGCTATAAAAGCAATTTGGCCATAAGCTATTGTTAATTAGTTTTCAAAACAGTCGCTTCCTCGCATCATCAAAACATGTCTGCCTACTATATGAGAATCATCTGCCTGGTGGCCTGTGTTGTGCTGTCCAGTGCACAATACTCCGTCAACCATGGCCCAGCTGTCTATGGTGATGCGATCAGATCCGCTGAGACCGCCGAGGCACAGGCTGCAGCTTTGACCAATGCTGCTGGCGCAGCTGCTGCCGCCGCCAAGTTGGATGCTGTTAACGCACAAGCATTGAACAACTATGGCTTGGAGCAGGGTCGTCCCTTGTTGGCCAGAAGCTATGGTCCATTGGACGATCTTTATGCTGCTTCTCTGCCAGCACGTTCTTTCGTTGCCGAAATCGATCCAGGTGGGTTATAGCTGCGTTATAGCTTAAAATTGACTTGCATGCTAAAGATTTTACTTGTATCTATTACAGCTTTCCAGAGGATCGGTCATGGCCATGGTTATGGTGGTTATGGTGAGAAGCGCGTTGTTTTGCAAACTGGTTCCAAGGTTGCCGCCACCGCAATCTAAATACTCAAGCAGTGTTTGTGAAGTGTTTTGAGAAGTAATAAAATAAATAGTGATAATTGAAACTATTTGGATTTTTAATGGGAATTAAGGGACTTTCTATTATATTGACTCCCCCAGGGGTCAATTGTTACAACCTAAGGGTAGCTAAAAAAATATTTGTAGAGTTTGAATGAGTCTTGAGTTTAAAAATTAGGCCATCCTAATAAAGTTATATAATCAACTTTATTAAGCAATGGAATGCAATCGAGAAGATGAGAGTTTTCATACTTTGACCCCATTAATTCTTCGAGGATCCACGTGGGGTTTTGACCTCCGGACCTCCCCAAAAGTTGGAAAAATGAGTTACGAGTGTTTTTGCGATTTCTGATCTTCAATGTAAAAGCCCCTCTATCACCAAATCCTGAATTTGTCCAGTCTTCAGACTAAGAGTGAAAATTCTTCAACTTTTTTCATAAACTTGCGAACGATTAAAAAAACAATTATTATAAAAGTAAGCCGTCTAAATTTTCTATAATCTTTTGCAACTTTTTGTTAGTTAAAAATCTTAAAATTATTATTATTTGGTTCGTATTATAAACTTACAAATTATGATCGTTGCCAAAAAAATAATATTTTAAAACACACTATCTAAATTTTGTTTCTAGTTGTTAGTTGAAAATGTGGCATCAAGTTATATTGAATGGAGTCATTCCCGATAGAAGACCGCGTTAAGGTTATTCAAGAGCAATAAAGCATAAATCTTGAAATGACTCAAATTTTCGTCAAAAATTAACTTCAAAGAAGCTAATTTTATTTTGAATGAGACATTCAGCAAAGAAACCTATCGGACCCAGATGGTCCACGAATTTGTTAATCAAGAAAAGACGATGATTTAAAAAAATTTATTATATGCTATATATTATACTATTATAGCCAAAAAGCATAATCGAGCGCGCCAAAATAAACATCATTTTTACCAAACTATTCGATGTTAACTAATTATTTTTCCTCTTAATGGGATGGAATTGACATAGGATGGTCACTAGGAGTGTAAGCGTTCTTACAAAATTGCTCAATATACCATCGTCAAAGCTTTTGTTAGTAAACCAGTTCATTCGATTTGGCCCTATTCGAGATATTTAATATTTTCAAAGAGGAATAGGCCATTGAAACGTCCCTTTTGGAGAAGGTCATTGAATTTTTGAGCATCGGGTCAACGTCTGTAAGACCAGCGGTGGTTAACATTTCTCTATCATCGTCTAACTTGGTACAAAAAAAATTATTCTTGTTTTAATGAACCTTTACACTCTGAGTATTTTCAAAAGAACTTTATGGACTGCTTGGTTTTGACTAAATTGCTATAAAAGCAAATATATCGTTCTGAGAGTTCCAAGAACTTCTTAAAAAAAAATAACTTATTCGTATAGAGTTAATCTAGACATTTCGTTTTGAAACACAGAGGTTTTGTATAGTTCTTAAAACTTTTACTTACTCATATAGAGATTAATCCACAGACTTCGTTTTGAAACTTTGCTTGTTTGTATCCCAGAATCTTCATGGATTTCTATATGGATTACGGTTTTAATAGATTTTTTTGTAGTCTCTAAACTTTCGGACTTTTGTTTTAACATTTTTATTCAAAATTTTTTTCTAATAAGTAGGATATTCTTCAATAAGAGAGCTAGGTTGAGAAAGCTTAAAATATCTATTTCTTTTTATGTGTGGATTGCGTTTTATTTTTAAAAAGTCAAATCGACTACCTAGAAAATAGCCAAATATGCTGGAAAGTTAAAAAAAAACGTATTTTTAAAATTTGGAGAAAAGATTAGATGGAAGCAAATTGTTTCATCATATATCATGAACATTGAGAATTTTTTGACCGATTAAGTCAATAGATCGAGTATGGATTGTTTTCAAACTTGATAACGTAAGAATATCGTTATTTGATTATTTTGAAAAAGATGTACGATTACCAAAGCTATTTATTTTATTTTAACAAATTGATTGTAATCTTAGATATGATCAGATTTCTTAAAGGCCTTTAGACATGCTTGAGGAAACGCTGCTCGTTCGTCATATGTTGATGAAGAAATAAGCTCCTGGGCATGTACGCTCTCCCACAGGAGATCGTTATTACCCTAAGTACGATCAAGATACTGGATTACATGCAGGCCATAGAACTTTTGGTAGACCTCTGAGCCATGAAGGGAGTACAATAGATCCACTTGGTTCGAAGTACATTTAACACTCTGTACTTAATAATAATGTGGATCAAGTATAATCATTTAATTTTAAAAATGGTTTACCAGCTTTCTTTTACCTTTTAATATAACCAAGTGCACGGCTTAAGATAATATTGTGATGTGATGACTGAAATGTTTAGTGGGAAACAATGTTCGTTCGGCTTATAAATACTATTGTACCATTACTACTGTTTCACTTTGACGCTCCAACGATCAATCACTCAAATTACGGGCGGCATTTTCGAGTCCGGACCCCTACCCAAATGTTGAAAAAATGAGTTGAAGAACACCCCCCAGATCAAATTCTGGATCCACATCTGACTCAAATTGAGTATTTTTGAATTTCACATTGTGTGTTTAACAAACCAACAGATGGCTTACCCTGTATACACTATTTTGGTTTGTTACAGTATCCTTAACGAAATTGTGAGTTTTGGTGTTCGGGTACCATACTTTAAAATAATGTTAAAAAATATCTCTAAAGAGAAATATTGAATGAAATATTCACTAATGCTCCAGATTTGACGTATTTTGCAATACAATAAATTTGTCTTAACCCTCTCAAATACAATCATACCTTCTATTGTAAAACTCATACTAGAAGGGTATTCACGCTAAAGCCAGTCTTAAGCACCGAAACTCAACTCTACTCTCTTCAATAAACTAATCAGTCTTTAGTTTTGCTTTTTTTAAAAAGAGAGTACCATTATGGACTTCAGATAACGCATAAGATCTTATTAGTCTCTATTTTGAAAGATTTAAGTGAAGACTAGGTTTTCAAAAGCAGACAGCTGCCAGTTAGCACTTATCAGCATAACTTCTTTCTATACAACTTATGAGTAAGTAATATCGTAAACCAGCTTTGAAGTTTACCAGTATGTCTGATTCTTTAACGAAGCAATAACTTAGTATATGTAGTTTATAACTTTTAAACAGCTTCTAGCTTTATTTATCCCAAACGCCTCTTGAAATTAGTACAATTTGTTGTTTATTGTTATTATTTATATATAATATCGTTTTTATTGCAAAATACAAAGTAAAAAATATGAAATTGCTCAGTTTTGCTTGTTTTAAAATCAAATTGTTACGAGCACACAGAAATTTACCTACTAAACATAAAATGAACTAAAAAAAAACAAGTAGAAGCGTTAACTCGATAACTTTGGTTGGGTTATGGGTTCTCCAAAGATGTAGACAACTTAGAAGCTCTCTCTTTGCTAAACTAAACTCTCTCTCTCTCGCTATAACTCTCTCTCTAAGTTATATCTGTCGAACATGACAAAAGTGCTTAGTATTCGATTTGTTTACTTTTTTTAATTTTATTGTTTTTTGTTTTTAAGGTTCATTATTTTAATTAAATTACATGAACTTCAAAATATTTATTATTATATAGATAGTATGTAGTGTTATATATTTATAATGTAGTATATTGATAAACCTATACGATCTGACGCACACACGGAGCTGTTGGTAATCCTCTGTAGAGCGTTACACAAAAAAAAATTTAAATTATAAAAAATTTCTGATGCACTTTTTCGCTCAAAAAAATTTTCTTGCAATTTTCTGTTGTTTCTTGTTGTTGTTGTTGATGATGGTCTGTTTTTGTTTTTCATTTTTGGTTGCATTAAATTATGAAAATGTTTGTGTAATTTATTCGGTGATCGTTCTTGTTGTCTCCTGAATGTAGACCTGAGAGCCGGGCACGGTCGAGGTGGTGACGAATGTGCGGTGCTTGGCGCGGATCAAGTTCAAGTTGGATTCAGCAACATCGGCGCGATCTTCGGCAGCTTCGAGCTCGCGTTGGAAACGGCGCACACGGGTGACAGTATGACTGGACGCACCTTCCTGTTCCGACAATTGGCGCTTGTAGATGTTGATCTTGGCAGTGGTTTTGTCCAAAGCATCCTGCAGCAGTATAATGTTCTTCTGGTCCTCTTCGCACTGTACCATGACTTCCTTGACGGTACGTTCCTTCTTGCGCAAGATCTTGATGGTCTCGGCATGGCGACGCTTCTCTTCCTCCAATTCCAATTCCAAGTCACGAATGCGTGCCTCCAGTTTGCTAATGATGCGCTTGCTGCCGGCAACGGCGTTCAGCTCGACTTCCTCAAGACGAATGGACAAGTTCTGAAAGACAGGGAAGCATTAGTGGCGCACAAAATACTATGAAGTCAGACTCACCTTAACTTCGACTTCCAAAGACTTCTTGATGGTCTCCAATCTGACAGAACGTTCCTGTTCCTCATGCACCTGCTCAATCACATGCTTCAGCTCAACCTGTGTGGGAAAGTAAGAGTGTTGCGTTGATCTTGGAGCTGCAGCGTTCTGGCTACACTTACCGAAACCTTCTGGTAACGCTCATCGCTGATGCGCAGTTCCTTGGACACCTCCTCGTAGTCAGACGAGATGACGGTCAGTTCCTGTTCCAACTTAGACTTCAACGACACCAAGTTCACATTGACAGTGCTCAATTCGCTGATGCGAGATTGCGCTTCTTCGTATTGCAACTCAACGGTGCGCTTGGCACGGTTGGCACTATCCAAGTGAGAACGCACTTCCTCCAGCTCACCATTCATGCTAGCCAGACGACGCTGAGCCACGGCATATTGATCCAAAGTAGCCTGCAACTGGCGTTGCACATCCTCGTAGTGAGCCTGAATTTCGGTCAACTGCAACGACTGCTTCTTGATCACCTTCTGCAAATCAATGTTGGTCTTGTTGGCCACATCCAAAGACATCTCCAGCTCGGTGATCTGGATCTGCAGCTTCTTCTTGATGCGCAGCACCTCGGTCTTAAGACGAGTCTCGGCCTCAACGACGCGAGCATTGAGCTGCTCGATCTCAATCGAGGTCTGCTTGCTGGAGAAGGGAATTAGGAAGATACAATTATAGCGCTAGTTTTTTGGGGTTCGCCATAGAAAACTCTGGAAGTTGTACCAAAAAAAGCGTTTACCTCGCTGTGGCTAGCTCTGCTGTCGCTATTTGCACTTGCCCACGACCATCGTGCTGACTTTGGGGCCAGCTATTTTTGGCCCAACGTCTGACCCACAAAAATTTCTACTACTCAGCACTCAGGTGCGCGTATTTTAGACGCTGCATTTTCTTGAGCTGTTTACAAGTGGAAACTTTATGTTGGCCATTGTCAAAATGCATAAAGTAGAGATACATTTTGCATTGTTTGGCTGCATTAACGAATTTTATTTTTACGCTTGATAAAGACATCGAACTTGTCACAAATAGCACGAATTGTTTGTTAGATTAAGGAACACAGAGAGGGGTAGGGTTGGATACAGTGCAGCAAGTGCATCATGCATCTAATTTTAGGCGTAGGTGACTTGGTTTGGGATGCAACTAAAAGCACAGTTGTGGCAAAACAAAGCAGTGCCAAAAATTTTGAGTAACTTGGTTTTTTCTGGTTTCTGATTCATAATGGGTTAAAAGAACTAGTCAATTGACTGAATTAACAATATAGATAATAATTTTTCGAAGTTGATTGATTTTTTACTACAAAAGAACGAAATCTTGAACTTGTGAGTCGATAAATAGAGAAATAACTTTTCGAAGTTAATTAATTTTTTTACTTGAAAAGAACGAAATATTGAAATCTTAAACTTGTGAGTATAATAATAAATAATAACTTTTCGAATTTTATTGATTTTTTCTCAAAAGAATCCGGCGTATCTCAAAAGAAAGATATCATAAACTTATTTCGGCTTAATCTAGAAGATAATCTTTGCTTGGCAATGGAATATATTTGCGTTTAAATATAATAACAAAAATTGCATAAATTGGAACTTTAAATTTTCGTAAGATTAAATGTTCAAAGAAAGATAGATTTTTAGAATGATGAAGTGCACTCTTAAGCTCTGCAAATATCATTTATTATTCATCTTTCGAAGAGTATAGATCTTAAGAATTATAAAAAGTAGTTTTAAGTTGTTATTCTATGCATTTTATAACTATTTTAATATTTTAGCTCCAAGTGAGTTTATTTCTAAAATAAATTTTCATAATCTGATGCTTTACCAATGATTAAAATCCTTTATTTGGTATTTTGATAATCTTATGAGAAAAAATTTAGTTAATCTTTTAATCTCAAACGAAATGCTTTAAAGGTTTGAAAAATATTTAATCTTTTTCTGAAATCAAATATATTTCATCGATAAGCCAGACCTAAAGTATCAAAGTATCTTTTATGCAGTGTCTTTAATTATGAAAAGGTAATACCAATTTCTCTACAATATATTCATAAAAAAAGGATATAGGCTCAATACGTCAAACTATGATCTATGCGTATAACTATATCCAAAATCTAAGAATTTTTCTCGATTCCATCTGTCTTTGAAATCAATTGCTGATTTTTTTCAATCTTATAATAGTTAAATTCTGATAGAGTAGAATTCCAGAACATTTCTATATTCAAGCTTTCTTTGTAATTATTTGATTGTCTAAAATATAATCTTTTAAGTGGTTCATATTATACGCTACTTTATTCAATAACATTCATTGATTCCAGCTATTTTTAAAATATAGCTAAGAATATTTATCGATTCCGGATGTCTTTTAAATCATTTGTCGATTTTCTGGAATATAATTCTTTTATAAAAGCTTCTATGCATCTTTTAAGTGGTTCAAATTCTACGCTAGTTTTTCAAGAACGTTTCTTGATTCCAGCTAAATTTCGGATATAGTCAGTGATATTTTTTGATTCCCGCTATCTTCTAAATGGTTTGCTGATTTAATGAATTTTTATGGTTTGTCTTTTATATTATTAGCTAATTTTTTGAATAAAATTTTATTATAAGAGCTTTAACGTATCTTTTACGTGGTTTAAATACATCGACAGTTTATTTACGAAGACTTCTTGATTCCAGTTTTCTTTGAAATTATTGGCTAACTTTCAGTATCTTTTGTAAGTACTTCAACATAATTTTTATGTGAATCAAATTCTTCGACAGTTTATTTAAGAACATTTGTCGATTCTAGCTATCTTTTAAATAAAGTTATATGCTAATTTTATTGATAATAGTATTCAAAACCCAGTCTTCCATAAGATTAAGCTATTTTATTCTTTTATAGAAGCGTCTAGGTATCTTCTATATAGTTTATGTTTTAAATCAAATCTACATTACTTTATTCCAGCAAAAATCTTGAATCCAGTAAGTTATTTGCCTATTTTCTGAAATAGAAATTTCAATACATCATACATATAAGATTGAATTCATTCTTTAAAAAGTTTCAATGTATCTTTTACATTGGTTTATATAACCAATTCTACCAAAGTTTATGCAAGAGCATTTCTCAATTCCAGCTGCCTTTCAAATGAAGTTATTTGCTTATTTTCTGCAACAGAATTCGATTCTTTAATATGGAAATTATTATCTCATCGCCAATTTCTAAGCTCTATTGAAACTCCATATAAAAAAGGAGTCTTCCATAAGTCTTCATCTCTATCTCTAACCAAAATCTACCTCCTTAAGTATGTTAGATTCCCCAAGTTTTAGTTTCTATGCACCTAGCAAACATTTTCTTTCCATCTATATAATATCAGCATCTTTTCTTTTTTTTCAGATATACTACTTGATTCTTCTTGGTTACTTAATCTATGCGCTCATTGTTGTCGCGTTGCCAAGGTATTTAGTCTGTATTTCGTATGCGAACGTAAGTATTTTTATTTAATTTTAATTCTTGGCTTTTTTTCGATTATTCGCACGCCATGTTTTTGTTATTTCAATGTTTATTTCATTTCATTTATTTACGCAAAAGTATTTGTTCAACATTTTTTGCTGCTGTCATGCGCATCAATTTACTCAAAAAATTAAAATAAATTGTCAAAACTTTGAAGGACACCTCAAACAATGCCACTATTTGTAGCATCAACAACGTAACGTGCCTAATGTTTGGCATGTGGGAGCGAAACTTGATCGTCAGTTTTGTGGGTCTTTGGATAGAGGCGAATCAACTCTGAATGAAATTTACCATATAAGAATTGAACGGTACTGGTTTAATGAGTGAAAGTTAAACGTTACAGTTTTGATATGCCATTAAACTCTGAAGATATTGGAATGAGTAGGTTATTATAACTTGAAGTAGTATACAGATCTACGATTTGATTCATCATTTTGCAAATATAAGAGAATTTAAAATCTAAAGACATTGGAACTAGTGGATTTATATACAGATCTCGATTAGCATCATTATCTTGCAAATCTAAGAGATTTTAAACTCTAAAGACATTGGAATGGGAAGATTAACTTGAAGTAATATAGAGATCTACCATTAGCATCATCATCTTGTAAATCTAAGAGTTTTATTAAGAAATTCGTATCTTTATTTTTATAAGATGAGAATTTTTTAAGCATTAAAAGATTTAGCATTATCATCATCTTGCAAAACTAAAAACTTAATTAAGAGATTTACGTCTTTATTTTTATAAGATGCGAATTTTAAAGCATTTGAAGATCTAGCATTATTATCATCTTACAAATCTAAGAAATTTTTTAAAGTTTTACGTCTAAATGCTTATAAGCATCGAAGAACTTTATCAATAGTTTTATGTCTTTATTTATATAAAATATATAGCATCATCATCATCTTCACGAACTTTTTTATGAATTTTACAGCTTTATTTCTATAAGATAAGAAAAATTAAGCATTTAAAGTTCTAGCATGATCATCATCTTTTATCTCTTAGAACTTCATTAAGTTTTTTGTGTCTTTGTTTATATAATATTATTGTACTTTTTTGAACTATTGGAAGATCTGCACCGTCATTTTGGAAATTTGAGAAATATTTAAAGAACTTTACGCCTTTATTTGGGTTAGATAAGAATTTTTAAGCATTTGAAGATTTAGCATCAAAACTGTATTACGAAATTTGGAACGATAATTCTAATTTGAGAGTTTGAACCATTTGAAGTTTTAACACGTCATCTTTTAAACCTTATAACTCTTTTTAGGAGTTTAACGTCTTAGTTTTTATATGATGAAATTTTTGAAACCATATAAAGATCTAGTATCATCATCTTGACAATTTAAGTGCTTTATTGACAATATGACGACTTTATTTTTGCAAGATGGGAACTTTAAGCCATTTGAAGTACGTTCAAGCTGATACGTAAGGAATATCTTTTGAAAACGATCAACATATGGTAAATCTACTCTAAGCATTGAAAAATTAAAATTTTTTATTGACGGTCGTTTTATGGAATACTTGACCCTGCGATTTTAAAGATTTTAAAAGATTCTTTCAATAAAGCTATCATCATCTATGTATCATCTCATTTCATTTTCAGCTGTAGATCAGCAGTAAAAGATATCTAATCAAATTTTGTGGGTTTCTCATATAAATTCGCTTAATATTGTGCCAAAAATTACTGAAGCTTTTAAAATTTAATGATTTTCATCCTTTTAAAATTAATGCTGTAGATCAGATGAAACAGATAAATAAGCAATTTATCAGATTTTAGGATAAGAATTGTTGTCAGCACTCTTGAAGATTTCAAAGTTGATATCTATAACTTGATAAGATTTGGATTTTGATCAAAATGTACATCTACAATTTATCTCTTGAAATTGATAAATCGATCAGAACATAACAACATTTTTAAATTTTTCACCTAGCACATTCTTAAGAAATAATTTTTGTATTCCCAATTTATTTTACTCAATTCTGGCTTAAATGGCAAGCTTTAATGATTTAAAGTGGAGCTATAGAAAATAATTGAAATTATAGAAATATAATATCCCAATTAGTTGAAACTATTTATGCTGTTCTAACCGAGTATTTCATCTTGTACTAAGCTATTAACCATGCAACAAAGAGAATGACTAATCCGCTGCATTCTATACTCATAACTAATGAACTATTTCAAATATTTATCTAGTATAAAATTAAATTGGCAAACTAATAAAATAAATTGCTTAAATTATTTCCCTAAAACAACAGCGTCTACAAATACAATGTGGCAATAATGTTCACTAGGTAACTATATTATATAGAAAACATTAGAGAAATAATCCAAGCCAAAAGACCCATAACATAAACTAATTGCATATTGTGAAGAATTATGCAAAAACGAAAGCGTACCAAGTCTTTAAGAAAACGTCTAGCCCAAAAATAAATTGTCAGACAAATATACACACTAACACACACACGCACACACACATTTAGAGGGATCTTAAGAGTTCTTGACAAGTTGTAGGCAAAATTGAATGTTCGTATTTATTCAAATCGCAGATAATTTGTCTAGGAAACTAGTACGAAAATATTTCATTGAAAACGTCAGAGCTACAGATTTTTGTGTGTGATCATGAGATTTATGTGAAAAAGTGATTTATGGAGCACACACACACACGTATATAGACGCCACACGCACACACACCACTAGAGCGACACATAGCTTTAATGCTTCCAATACATATAGCTATAATCCTTGAGCTTGGGATGTGTGCGCAAAACTTTGCGACAAACCCAACATTTATCGTCTATACCGCACCTGGAATCCGCATAGAACTCAACGGTGCGTTGATTCAATGATGACAACTGACGCTTAACATTATGCAGCGACGAGGATACACGATGATCGAGCTTATCAACCAAACGATCATCCATCAGCTCAATATGCAAGGTATGAGCACGTAAGTGGCCATCCGGCGAGCCGGAACGCATACGCGAACCCGCACGACTGGAGCGTATCATGGTTTGAGCAATATAATCCTCCTCCTCCTTTTTGGCGGTTTTAATATTCTGCTCCGACTGCGAGAGCAGCGCTTGAGCTATGGCAGTGGCGGATTTACCGCGTATCGAACGCTTAAAATCATCAGACATATTTTCAATATCGTTATCCAACTCGATTTTACGTATACGCTGTAAGATCTTAATAGTATCGCTTTTAATCAAATCCTCGAGCTCCTCTTGACGTTTGCGACGACGTTGACGCGATCTCTCGACAACTGAATCCGGTTCAATGTGCTTGGCCAAACGCGTTGCGTCGATAAACTTCTGCACACTGAACGGCGTGCGTTTCTGTGCACGAAAGTTAAGCAAAATTTCGTCGGCACGAGAGGCACAGGTGCGCGACAGGCGTAAGATCTCGTCAGTGGTATACTGACGTACCGCATTTGAGGCACGATATTGCTTTAGACCATGTTCGCTCACCCAAGGCAGATGTGGCTGCTGCACTTTCAGGCCTTTTGCCTTAGCATCGAGATAGTCGAGCATGGGCTGATAGAAATTCATGCTATAGCCATAGTTGTCCTCATATGTGGTGGTGGCGGGGCGGAAACGTGAGCGTCTTTGCTTATAAGCGAGCGCCATTTTGAGTGATTGAGCGTATGAATGAGTGAGTGTGTGCGAGTGTATGAGTGAGTGAGTGTACTTAGAATATGAGTACTCTAATTAAAGCTACAAAAGAACTTGTCGCTGGCTGTGGCTGCTGCTGAGGCTGTCGCTGCTGCTGCGGCGCTGCTGTCTGTTTGGCAACAGTTGTTGCTGTTTTGCAAAATAAATTTTCAAATTTGTTGAAATTCTAAAAAAAGATTTGCATTTGTTTTTTCAGCTAGTCGATAAAGATAAAAACATATGGTATGATGACAATGCTGTTGAAGTTGCAAGCAGAGCAGCATTGTGAGCTGTCGTCATAAACGTCAGCAATTTGTCGTGGCAGTAAGCAGTGCTTTGAGCTACCGTAAAAAAACTGCTTAGCTTAAACCAGACTTAAAACTGCTTGCAGCACAACGTAACATTGGCACATCTTGGCACTGATCAGAAAACGCACCTACCTTTGGCTCATATGCTTCCAATTCCTTAACTATAACTGATTGTAATCTTAACAATTGATTGTGTAATCGTTACAACTGCGCAATTTTCTAGCAAATAAAAATTCAAGTTAAAACAATTAAATACTGCTTGGCTATAGAGCAAACTGCTTGCTTACTTCTGCAGCGATTGCTTTATATTGCGTATACGCGTCTTTGTCCAGGATTTTTATTTTTTTGATCTGCCTTTTTTTTTTGGTTGCCGCTAAGAAAACTAAAGCAGTTGTTTAACGCGCGAATATAGAACTAGTACTGACTATAAAATGGGTCAATTTGATATCAATTGATTGCATTGAATAAAAAACAATCGATTGGTTTTTTCAATGCCGCTTCCGCTTGCACGTCGTCGCTTTCGTTGGCCTCACGTCAAGACCCGACAAGTGCATACGGCAGAGGAAATTGTAAAAAGTGTTTTGCGTGATTTTAGCCTTGGCATGTCAATTGACAGAGCGACGTCGGGCATAAAATTTTTGGTACAACTTTCGGTTTGAGCTAATTTCGCTACTTACCGAATGGCCTCAATTTCCTCATCCTTCTCGGCCAGACGACGCTCAGCATCGTGGCGATATTGGTTGAAGTCAGCGGCCAAACGCTGACCACGCTGTTCCTCAGCCTTGCGACCCTGTTGTTAATAAAAAATATAAAAATTTAGTCTACCATTATTTCCATTGCACTGCTTTATAAACTTACAGCCTCAGCTTCCTTGTAGGCAGCGGTCAGCTCATCACGTTCGTTCTCCAAACGACGCAACTCCAATTCCAATTCGTGCAAGCGACGGTTCAGCTCGTTGATGGCGCTCTTGGCCTCATGCAAGTCAGCTGTAAAAATTATAACTTTGTAGTTTCTGTTAGAAAACCAAAAAAACTGTCCTGCTTACCGCCCAACTTATTGTTTTCACGAGTCAACTGGTTGTTGGCATCCTTGGTCTTGTCCAATTCGTGCACAGTGCGCACCAAATCAGCCTGCTTGTTCTTTAGATCACGCTGGCTGTTCTCGAACAACACAATAGTCTCATCCAAACGGCTCTTCAGCTCAATATTGTGCTTTTCAAGCGTATTGACGGCCTTTTGCAATTCGCGGCAGGTGTTGTTAGATTTCTCCAAATCGATGATCAATACCTCCACTTCGCTGGCCAGGCGTGTCTTTGTCTTTTCCAAATTGTTGACCTTGACAATAAGGCTCTCGATGTGCTCCTCCAGTTCAGTGATGCGCACCTGGTACTTGCGACGAATCTCCTCAACCTCTTCGGCACGTGCTGCCACTTCGGCACTCCACTTGTTTTGCCATGAAGCGGCATCAGCATTGGCCTTGACCAACTGACGTTCCAAGTCAATGCGTGCTTCGGACTCTTCCTCGAGTTGTAGACGAATCGAATCCAATTCGGTCTCAACTTGATGCAACGAAGATTCGAGCATAGAGCGACGACGGTCTTCGTCTTCCAAACGGCGGCGTGCATCTTCCAATTGGGAGATGACCTGGCTCTTGGAAAACGAGACAGTGTCCAATTGAACTTTGAGATCTTGGACATCCTTGATCAGCACAATGTTTTCCTGCGAGAGGCGAGATTTGTGCGAAGTAATATCGATGACGGTGCGATTAAGCTCCTCAATTTTAACATTCAGCTCAGAGATGGAGATTTCCAATTTTTCGATATGTTTATGGGAGATGAGCTTCTCTTTGTTGTAAGATTCGATTTGAGAGAGCAGCTCATAGACTTCGGCTTGGAATTTGGCCTTGTCCTTTTCGGCTCTGTAAAGGTAGTCAGAATAAAAGGCAATTAGAAAAAATGTAGGCGTTATTAGGAGGTGATACTTAGTGAGAGCCAAGCTGTAGGTAAAAAAGCTGAGTGCGCTACAGTTGAGCTTTTGCATGCAAGCGGCAGTTGTTGTCAAAAGCTCTATGAACTGAAAAGCTTACCATAGTCAGTAAGTAGAATGATTAGCTGCCTGGAATCAAGCTGTTTAGATATTTATATAATTTCAAACATAATTCCAAACATTTTTTATTTTTCACTTTAAAGCCATGGCTATTTAAAAATGCATTAACATTTTTGCTTTTGCTGCTTTTTTTGTGTACAAAAACAAAACGCAAAAATTTTGCCACCTTCAAGTCGAAAAGCAAAAAACGTATCGAATTTCCATAAAGTTCAATTGGACGAAAAGAGACGACAACAACAACAATAACGGGCACAAGGCACAACATTTTGAATATGATTCAATCAAAGACATATTTGGATGGGCGTCGGAGCAAATGAGAGAAAAAATCTACATGCAACAACAAAAACAACACACAGCAGAGCGAGCAGTTTATTTGGCTTTATTTCTTGGCTCTTTTCTAGAGAAAGAATGTAGATGAAAATTTAAAAATTTTTCTAAAAATAAGTGCCAAAATATGCGCACCTCGTAGCGTTGTTGTAGTTGTTGTTGAGACTATCATAAGAAACATATGTTTGCATTACGTGCGTGTGAAAAATACGTGGAAAAACGGAAGAAAAAGCAAAAATTTAAATAAACTTTTGCCAAAAGCTTTTGTCAAAGTGAGCCAGCTGCTGTATACAATGTTGTCTGCCTGCTCTAGCTTACTGCGCAAACTCGGGCGCGCCTTTAATTAAACTAATACATATAGAAATATTGAAAAAATATTTAGCTAGCTGCATTTGTTTGCAATTAATTCGATTAATTGCTGTATAAATATTTGCAATGCCTGCAGCACGTGGCGTATGCGCAATATGCAGCGATAAAGCTCGCCAGAGGGCGCTAGTGTCGCTTCAGCATATAGAACGCTCTCGTGGGGGTGGCTGTAGCTAGTTTTTCTGCTTTTTTTTTTGCTTAGCCTTGAATTTTGTGAAGATTTTGAAATTCCTGTATATTTATTTTTGGATATTTCATTTGGAAATATGAGCAGCGTGCCGCCGCAGACGTGAAAAAGTTTATTATTTTTTGCTTATTGCGGTTGAATATGTTGCCGCAAATTGTGTCAATAGAACTGCAAGCTTGCTTGGACTTTTTGCGGCATAAACAATTTCATAATTTTTTCGATAAATTGTTTATGCTGTCTAGTGACCCATATGGAACGTTTGGGGTCAACGCCGCAAGCCGGCAAGGTTAATAAGCTATAACTAGTGCATGTTAGTTTAAGACAGGCCAGACATTGAGATCAGTCTGTCAGCCATTTGTAGGTCAACATTTTGTTAATGACTTATTTTGAACATACCTAGCCCTATTTTTCGTTAGGATTTCAACTTGTTCCTGGAAATCCGTAATAATTTCGTTGTGCTTTTTCTTCAAAAGCAAGGTGGTTTCCTCAGATTCAAGATGAACATCCTCAAGCAGTTTGCGCAGCTTCAAGAGCTCAGCATCACGCTTGCGATTCGCTTCAAACTGTTGGTATACAAAAAAAAAGTAAAGTTTGGAGCAATTGGGGAGTATTTTGGCCAGACTTACTTGATGTTCAGCACCACCTTCAGCCTCCTCAAGACGCTCGGACATCTGTATGACCTGCACGCTGAGATCGGCCTTCTCACGCTCGATCTGTGTTGAAAAAGAGTTTTCAATTAGTTATACGTCTACTCAATTACATAGTCTTATATCTTAAATTTAAAAATAACAAAAACTACCCACCCACAGTCGCCTGCATTATGGCTACTCAAACGGTCCATAAAATATAAACCATATTAATCAGTCAGAAATAATTAGGCACATGAAACACCTAAAATAACGCAAAGGCAAATTGCCAAAAGCTGCTACCTTATGTCTGTAAAATATATACATCTAGCTGGCCATATAAAAGCCATCAAAATAATTCAGCTGCATATTGCATTTCCAAAAAAAAAAAAAATTAGAAAATGTGATTTTTCACATTCATATAATTTATTTTACGCATTTTCTGTTGAACTGCAAAATTTTTTCAATTTTTTGGCATATGCTGACCCAATTTAAACTTTAGTAGTTGTTGCTTTTTTTTTGCGTAATTAAATGGAATTTTATGCGTATTTTTCTTTGTATTCCGAGCAAATTGTATCTGCAAGATACACACTTTGTGTGGGCGGCTACGTAACTCTGGCTGCCCTCAAAGTGTTAGAAGCAATTGGTATTTGGTAGAACAAATCATGGAAAAATTGTTTTTTTTTTTAGAGTTTAGATTATAAAGAAAGTTTTCCATGCGCGTTTAATAGTGCTGACTTATATTTTCATTGGATTGATCTTATTTGCTTATAAAAAAGGTGTAAAGATACAATATCTTTTAAGCAAAGTTGCTGAATATTTTTTGGGAACAAGATATTCTTTTTAGCAAGTTTTGCAGCTTAAAAATATAGTAAACCTTAAATCTTCTTAAAACATAAGTAATATAATTTTTTATCGAGCTTTAGATAGATTTTTATGTAATGCTTAATATATTAATTTATATAAAAATTTATAAAAAAAATTAATTTTTAAAAATATTGCAAAACTATGTAAAAAAAAATATTTATTAATTTATTATGCATTTAATTAAAATATTTAAAACAAATAAAAAGTATTTTTTTTATTTTGTTATATATATTTTTATTAAATTAATACAATAAATTTTAAAATTAATCCAAAAATAATATTTGTTTATTTTAAAAATTTGTATTATGTATAAAAAAAAAATTTATTTACAGTGTTTCAATTTTTGTTTTTTAATATAAACTATTTTATTTTATGTATTTTTTATTAATTTATTTTTTAAAAGTCTTTTTAACTTATTGCCCAGTTTTTGTATGTATATAGTTCTATTAAATTGATTAAATTATTTTTATTTATTTATTTAAAAATTTGATTTTTTCAGTTTTTTTTTATACATATTTCCATTAAATTTATAAAAAATTTATATTTTTTGATATATTAATTTTTTAAACTTTTGTTGCAAAGTTCTTTCTATATATAATAAATATATATTTTTTTTATTAAAATTATAAAATATTTTTATTTATGTTATTTTTAATTAATTTATTATTTAAATTTTGTTTAGCATATTGCCAATTTTTTTTGTATATATATTTTTTTATTAAATTACAAAATATTTTTATTTATGTATTTTTGTATTTTTTTATTTATTTATTTTTTTATTTATTTATTTTTTTATTTATTTTTTTATTTATATATTTATTTATATTTTTATTTATTTATTTTTTTTATTTATTTTTTTATTTATATATTTATTTATTTTTTTATTTATTTATTTATTTATTTAACATTTTTTTAGCTTATTGCCAAGTTTTTATTATATACATATATTTCTATTAAATTTATAAAATAATTCCAAAAAATTATTATTTTTTTATAATTGTTGATTTTTTTAAATAAAAATATGGATCGAAAAATTAATTTATAAAATACATTTCAAGATTTTTTCTAAACAAATATTTTTTTTTATAGTTTTTTTATATATACATATATTTTTATTAAATTTATAAAATAAATTTTAAAAATTTTCCCAAAAAATATTTTTTTATTATTGTTGATTTTTAATTTTTTTAAATAAAAATATGTATCGAAAAATTAATTTAAAATACATTTCAAGATTTTTTCTAAACAAATATTTTTTTAATATGTCTATTAAATTTTTTAAATAATTCCCAAAAAATTATTATTTTTTCATAATTGTTTTTTAATTTTTTAAATAAAAATATGTATCGAAAAATTAATTTGTAAAATACATTTCAAGATTTTTTCTAAACAAATATTTATTTTGTATTTATTTAATTTTTGTAGCGTGTAGTTTTTATTATATACATATATTTTTATTAAATTTATAAAATAAATTTTAAAAATTTTCCCAAAAAATATGTTTTTATAATTGTTGATTTTTAATTTTTTTAAATAAAAATATGTATCGAAAAATTAAATTATAAAATACATTTGAAGATTTTTTTTAAACAAATATTTTTTATTTATTTATTTATTTCTTATTTTTTGTATTTATTTAAATTTTTTAGCGTATAATTTTTTTATATACATATATTTTTATTAAAATTATAAAATAAATCTTAAAAATTTTCCTTAAAAAATATTTTTTTGTAATTGTTGATTTTTAATTTTTTGAAATAAAAATATGTATCGAAAAATTAATTTATAAAATATATCTCAAGATTTTTTCTAAGCAAATATTTTTTTTATTTATTTATTTTTTGTATTCATTTAATTTTTTAGCGTATAGTTTTTTTTTATTTACATATATTTTTATTAAATTTATAAAATAAATTTTAAAAATTTTCCCAAAAAATATTTTTTTATAATTGTTGATTTTTAATTTTTTTAAATAAAAATATGTATCGAAAAATTAACTTATAAAATACAGTTCAAGATTTTTTCCAAGCAAATATTTTTTTTTATTTATTTACTTTTTAATTTTTTTATATATATTTAATTTATTTATTTTTTTTAGCGTATTGCCAAATCTTGTATTTAAGTCAGCTCTTAAGGTCTTATAAAGTAAACAAATTAAAGAAAAATAATTTAAAAAAAAGTTTTTTTTAAGGAACAATCTAATAAAGAAAATTTTAATGTTTAAATATGAAAGATTCAAGAAAAAAAAATTAATAACCAGAATTTGAAATTTTTTTTATTTGAATAACGCCATTTAAGATAACTAACAAATGCCATAGTCTAAAGCCATAAATAAAGATTAAAAAGCCAAGTTCTAAAGGGAATACTGAGATGATAGAAATGCTGTCAAGGTAGCAAAGAAAGTATCTACAGCTTAATTAAACAAAAGCTTCAATCTGGCTTAAGCTCCCTTCTCTCCTAGCGGAGCTTAGAGCCTCGAACAATCTGATATAAAAAATACTTCAAATCTACAAAAAACGAACATACATAGTTTCATAGCAGTCAGCTTTTTTTAAGCTGGTTTGCCCTAAATCATTTATCTTGAAATTCCAAAACTATCTTTTAGCTAATTGCTAGCTTATGGAAAGCAAAAAAACTAAATACATATTATTTAAAGTTGCTTCATCCTAAAATATATAGTTCTAGCCAAGGCCTAGATGAGTACATACAGCGTTAAATCCACTTGCGCCATGTGTATCTGTTAGATACTTTTGTGCGCTATGTTAGTTTCTTTTTTTTGTTGTTTTTTGCCTGTTGCGGTGTGAAAAATTTTAATGTGCAAGAAAATTATTTAATTTTCCCACACATACACAAATGAGTCTAGTATAGTGTATATATACAAGTAGATATTTCAGCTGCTGCCAACGAAATTTTCTTTTAGCCAAAAGCTATTGCCTTGTTTTTTTTTGCATTTGGTTTTCTTTCTATAATATATTTTTCATGTTGTGCTTCGGCTTTTTTCGACCGGTGTGCTTGTTTTTGTTGTTATTGTTGGATTTTTCATATTTTTGTTGTTTTGGTTAACTTAATCATTTGCTGGCTTCTGTGTATTGAATGTCGTGCGCTAATTTTAGCCATTTTGTTCCATATTATGTACAAGTGTGAGTGTGTGTATCTATGTGGCTCTTAAAAATGCGTCAGCTGGGTGTGTGTGTGTGGGAGCGTATCTGCTAATCCATAAAGCAAAAAGTAATTAAAATAATATACCAATAGCAGATTTTCCAAGCACATTTTCACACGCATTTTCCATAGCCTAGAAGCTGCTCACATTCGGCGCCCAAATGCCTGAAGCACGCCCCAGGCCAGGCCGGGCGCATTTTCTAAATTTGTAATGGCCCAAAGCAAACAGGAACAGTATTTGGACCCGCCCGTAGCCCCTCTCATTGCATGCCGCATTCTGAATGAACTGCCCTGCCCCTGCAGAAGCTTTACTTTTACTTTTGATTTTGTTTGCTTTTTTGTTTGGCTTTGTTGTTGTTGGCACAAACACAAAAAACAAAAGGCAAAAAATAAAAAGAATTTGCATGCAAAAACATTTATCATTTGGCTTTGTTGTTGTTGATTGAAGTTCAATGCACATCATTATCATTTGCAAGATACTCGAAGCGTAATTTATTATTAGACGCCTTCTTCTATCTTCCTAACACTCTTAAATGCAATCGATTTTCTATTGTTTTGTGCGTTTTGTTATTTTGTTTTCCTTTTTGGCGTTCTTTTTGTTTCTTTTCACACATTTTTTTGCTGTTTTTAGGTGACATTTTGAAGCGAAAAACCGCAAATTGTTGTGCCTGGCACTCGAAGAGAGTTTGCAAACTAAGAGCGAACCAAGTTCATTTGAGTTGGTAGAGCAAGGCAGTTTTTTTTTTGGGGAATCTCTTAGGGGAGTCTATTGTGGGCCACAAAGTGGTCAGATATTTTTGAGATGCATCCGGTTGGTCTTCCAAATGAGCAGAAAGGACAGTGGAAGCGGAGTTTAGCTAAATGTTAAGGTAACGTTCTTCTTCTGTCATCGTCGACTCCCAGTGGAGCATAGAACTTCGACCATGCTCTTGTAGCGAACTCTAACGTTCTTAACCAACCCAAACTAATTACAAGAATTTGCGAAAAATTTTCAAACTTTCGGCGCAAGTTTACAAAAATATATAAATAAAGTTATTCCAGCGCTTAAAGGGACTTTGCACAGATTCTTAAATAAATTAACTCAATTCGTTAATTTAAAAAAAAATACTTTTTAGATTCTGGCGTGACTTTTAGTTTAGAAAGAGGACCCCCTGAGTGGGGGAAGGGTGATGTAAGGTCCATCCAGCAGGATCACCAAGGGCCAATTCCTTGGCTTAAGTGAGTTGTGACGTCAGGTTCCACATCCCTGGTGGGTCAGAATCCTTACTTCTTAAAAAAATTAGCTATCAATTCCTCAATTTTTACAACATCTTCTATTTAGCTTCCGTTTCCCTTAGTGGGTCATACTGCTTACAACTTCTTAAAAAAATTAGCTATCAATTCCTCAATTTGTACAACATCTTCTCTTTGGATTCCATTTCCCCTATTAGGAATAAATTCCTTTAAACTTCTAAAAAAAATGAACTATCAATCGGTCAATTTTTAATGATCTTCTTCTTAGTTCCCATTTTTCCCAATGGGACTGGATTCTTTATAACTTCTTAAAAACATTAACTATGAGTCCGCAAATTTTTAAAGATCTTCTTCTTAGATACCATATCCCCTATTGGGACTAGACTTCTTACAACTTCTTAAAAAAATGAACTAATAGTCCGTCAATTTTTAATGATCTTCTTCTTAGATACTATATCCCCTATTGGGACTAGACTCCTTACAACTTCTTAAAAAAATTAACTATGAGTCCGAAAATTTTTTAAGATCTTCTTCTTAGATACCATATCTCTCAATGGAACTATACTCCAAGAATAGAAGATCTTTTTTTTAGATATCATATCCTCTATCAAAACTAGACTCCTTACAACTTCTTAAAAAAATTAACTATGAGTCCGGAAAATTTTAAAGATCTTCTTCTTAGATACCATATCCTTCAATGGGACTATACTCCTAGAATAGAAGATATTCTTTGTAGATATAATATCCTCTATCAAAACTAGACTCCTTACAACTTCTTAAAAAAAAGAACTATCAATCCGCAAATTTTTAAAGATCTTATTCTTAGATTAAATATTCCCTTGTGGTGCATAGGACCGTATAGATATAGTTATATTTTAATATATATATATCCTGAGTTTTATATAATTTCTTTAAATATCTACATCTTCCTCTAAGATTCCATATCCCCTGTGGATCTGTGCATCAGACTCCTTAAAACTTCTTAAAAAATTAAACATCAATGCGTAAATTATTTAAACGACGTCTTCTTAGACTCTTAGATCCATTCTAGGGCCGTATAGATATAGGTATATTTTAATACATATATCCCGAGCTTTATATACTTAAAGAACTACTCTACATATTTTTCTTAGATTTCATGTGCCTTAGGGTCAAACTCCTTAGAACTTCTGGAAAAATTAAGCCATTAATCCGTCATCTTTTGAACATCATTATTTGCCATTTCCTCTACTGGACCGTATAGATATTCTTAAATTTTATTATATATATCCTGAGCTTTATATACTTAAAGGACTACTGGATATCTTATCTTAAATACATTTAAAAATTTTGGATTACTTACCCTTTGACGTAATTCGCGTTCAACTTCAAGATCATCTTGCAGCAAACGAATCTTATCCTGTAAAAAAATTCGGTTTTGTATTTTTTTTTTACACAATTTTCAAAAAATTTTCATATTTCACTTTTTTTTTAGCTTTGAAAAATTATACATCTTATATTTTTTGTGCGCTACAGTTTTAGATATGTATACGTTTATGCATATATAGCTCATAGGTGTATTTTTTGAACGCGCTTATTACATAATATTATCTTCTGACGAGACATAGGAATCTATTGCATATATAGATAGCTACAGATATATATTTTATATTTCCACAAAACTCACAAACACTTATAGAGACTTATAGACAGACAGAGTGGGGGGCTGCTGTGTGCCACGTATTTTGCAAGCATTTCTTTACTCAATTTATTTGATTTTATTTTAGCTATATCTTTCTTTTTTTCTTTTTTGGTTCAGTCTTTGCACACAGTTTGATTTCAACATTTGGCGCACGCAGTTTTTTTTTTTTTTTCTTTGTTTTTTAGGTTAGATTTTTTGGCACTTTTCCGAGCTTACCTCCAAGCGCGAGAGCGAGCTCATGTCGGTGATGTATTCGATGTTAACATCGGCACCTCCGGGTCCAGTCGATGTGGCCCGGTAGGAATATTTCGAGGAGCGTACAGCTTGCGATGACGACATGATTGCTTTTTTTCGCTTCTTTTAAGAAGTTGTTTTTATGGTTTTAAAAATTAATTAGCTCGATACGCGTTAGTCGCGTTTTCAAAAATAATTTACTCTAATGAATTTATTTATATGAATTGAAAATCTCCACGGACACGAAGCACGGCACGTAGAAGTGTTGTAGTTGTCACCGAGTCACCGAATAATTCGTAATAAACGTCGGAGTAAGGCTGGTGATCTACTGAACAAGAGATCCCGTGGTCGTTCGAATAAAGAGTATTTCGTTTATTTGGTCGCTGTTCGCAAGTGTTATCGTTTTGTCTATTTCTACCCCGAAAGTTTGCTTGATCTTTTTGTCGTTCGTACGTCTCGTTTTTGAGTGTGCTTTTCTCGATGCTTTATTTTCGGCAGTTTTTCGAGTGACTCTTTGAGTGGAAATTCGCATGTTGGGAAAAGCTTTTGCTGATTTTCCGTGCATTTTCATGCCTAATGCCCAAAGGCACTCAGCGTTGATATGTGTGTTAATTGCTCAGTTGTGTGGAACATTCTTTGATTTTACTTCTGTCTTTGAATTCTTGAGTTTTTCAACTTTATTTTCTTCTGGCTTGTGCGAACGAATTTTCACGCTAGTTTTGCATTCCCGTTAATATAAAAATAAACTCAAACATTTGGCCTGTACTTCAGTTTTTCTTACCTGTAATTAGCCTGTGTCATTTGCATATTTTTCATGCGTATCTCTTGTCGTTTTGCGCAATGTGTATCTATAGATATAGATTATACGTCAAGAAAACAGAAGAAAACATAAAAATGTATCTACATATTGATTTTTGCAGATTTTCAAGCTATTTTTTTTAGGCTATATAGCCACAAAGTTTACAAACTATTCATATGTATATAATTTTTGGCTTTTATTTGTTTTTGCGAAATCTCGATTAGGTGTAAATTTTGTTATTTAAGTTGTTAATGACTTTTGCGCAAGCAGCTTTAAATAGTTTATTTTTATGGCAAACTGGCGCCAAAGTTTTAATATAGTGTTTAATTAATAAATATGCCTTCCTATATAATGTACTTAATGTTAATGGTTAGTAGCGACTAGCACATAATATATAAATTGTTGGCATTACAAAGTTTCAACAAGCCATAACAAAGATAAGAGAATGCCTTATATCTTCAGACAATTCAGAATGTCAGTGCCAAATATCGAAAATCTTTATGAATGAAAATGTGTAGCTTGGTTGTATTCTCTAGACTAGCTTAAGATTGTAGCCGTTTTAGATGTTTAACTAAATAGCAGCTCCTATGCATAGGGTGGGTTATCTATTGGGTTTTTATGCAAACTGCATTTTCATCGTGTGTATTGCAACCAAATCGGTGAAATCTATATACCAAATGCAAATTTTAATCTACTCATTGTTGTGTGAAAAATAAAATCGTAGCATCCAAAAACGCATCCATACATTTTGGACAAGTACATTCCGAATTATGAGTGTTTAACAACTAAACCAACAGCTGACCCCCCCTATAAAATTTGATGGGTACTAAGCAAGTCCTTGCCGTATTTTCTAACCTGAGATACAGCCTACACAATTTAGATAAAAAATTCCTTAAATATGTAAATATTAGAATTAAGATCAAGGCATGGATTAAACGTGATGTCAGTATGAACTGAACCACTATTATAGCTATATCAAATTTATACCATAAGAACTAGATCAAGTCTCACCAAAATATGCAATTTAAGTTTCTTCAAATATTTTGTCTCTACACAACCAAATTATATTTTTTAATTGACCCTCACTTTTCAAAATATACACTATATTACAAATTTTAGTCTCATCAAGTAAATCTTAAAAAATACGATTTTTTTGGAATAATTTTGGGTCAAGAAACACTAAAATTACATAAATTTTTTTTTTAAAGATCTTTGTGGGATGATATTATTAATTTAAGCAAGCAACGATCACGCGATTTTGAAGATCTTAGACTCGAAATGTTCGAAAAAAATTATCTTTCAGATTAAACCTTAAAAATGTTTTTTGTTAGCCAAAAGCAAACCTAAAGCTTGTAACTTGGCCACACAATACCTTTCTATATAATGGTATTTTATGTGGGTTTGTAAACATTTTGTTCACGAGATATTCACGAATAACTGAAAACAGTACCAAAAAAAATATATTTCGAAAAATTCTCGAAAACGGTTTTTAAGAAAGTGAATGAATGTCATTTTCGTTGTTCTCGGCCTAAACATTTTGGTTTGCACAATCTTACAATTCCCAACGAATAGAAGAAGTTAATAATTATCACGGAAAACATTCATTTATTAAAAAATTTTAAAGAAAATAGATTTTGACAAACTTTTTTCATGTTCGTTATCTCAATATAGAACAAAATTAAGTACCACCCTGGAAAAAGCTTTATAACTTTAAATCGCATAGGTTTGTTACAATTTGTAACGCCTTAAAGTAAAAGTCAATTCTGTGTAAGATTTAATTCGCAAATTTTGTAAAAAATTCGAAAAAATGCACAGAGCTGAATCTTGAAAGATTTCATATAAGACTATATACTTATACGTATTTATTTTTTTAATCATACAGTCATACTGCGGTTTTGAACCACATGTTTGAAATCTGTTTATACCCTATGTATATTAGACGTAATAGAAATAAGTGATAAAATGTACAGAGCTGATACTTTCATACATATGTATAAGACTGTGTTATATGTGTCCTTTTTTTAATTCTTTGGCTTTTGGTGTTCCGGAAAACGAATATTAATATTTTCTTTGGATTCTTTTTAAAACAACCAAAAAGAAAATTTTGTGTGATATGAAACCGACTATTTCGTTGCAAGAGGAATTATAACGAAAAAAGTTGATTCGTTTTTGTTTTTCGACTTTTGGAACAGTGCCGATTATTTTTCATTTGATTTTTCGAAATTTAAAAATTTCTATATTTCTATGCACGTGGAATATTATATTTCATTTATTTAAATAAAAGTTTATTTTTAATTTTTATGTCTTCGCAATTTGCTTTGGAATCTGTCCTAAATGGGCTTCTGAACTATCGTTTTTCTGTCCATCCAAATAGACGTACGTCTGTATGAACGCTTGAAGCTTAAGTAAAGATAACCAAACTTAAAAATATTAAGTTTAAGTTCACTGATTGTGTGACTAGTTAGATCACATTTCCATCTGCAGCTCTATATTTATTACTATTTTGAAAATATTGGAAGAAAAAAGTTCTTTGGATTGATACAAATCGTTCAATGTATGCAATTCTTATGCATGGCCTGTCATACTTTTCGATTAAGTTCTGATGTCTCGTAACATATCTCAATGATGTCTTTCTATGCCTGACTATAAATCTTGACATTTTTGGAGTGTTTTTTAGGTTAAAGTTTTCATCTAATTTTCTGCATTTTTATTTAATTAAAAGATCTGCTTATTTTTTTCGCTCTTTTTTAGACTTATCGAGATACTACAATTTACTATTTAGTTTACGAGAGTGGCTCACTAAATTTTTAAGTTCTTAGCGTGATAAATTTTCGAACCTAAGACATAAAGAATGTTTAATTTATGGGGAAAAAAATGTACCTATAAAGGCAAAATAAAAAAAAAAAAAAACTTAAAAAAACCTGCGCTAAAAAAAATTTACATTTATGTCCGATCTAGCACCTTGACTACGGAAATTGGGACATTTTTGTCAAATGCTACCCATGTGTACATATCCTTTATAATATTTGATTAAAAATCGAACGAAAAAAAAATTATTGAAAAATTAGCATTTATAAATTGTACTGAAAAATCCAAAACATAATCTATTCTACTCTCAAAAATCATTCAGGTGATTGATGGTGTTCCTGTTTGTTCATATTGCCACAAATGTTGCTCTATGTTGAGCAGTTCGGGCTCTTTTGCCTTTATACATTTATGCACAACAAAGCCTCTATTGATACTAATTGATTAAGCTAAATGAACAAGTAAGACGGTCACACTGGGGAAAAATATTGAGTGGGATTAGGTGGGGGTATCTTCGCATACTAATAAAAATTGTTATATTTAAGAGTGCATGGCTCTACACATCGATTTTTGTAAAAATAACTTTAAAAACAATGATAATATTTTTTAGATAAGCTCAGAGCCAAATGAATATCTTATGAATCTTATGAATTGGGGCTATGAATAGTGATGTTTAAAAAATTGAAATATGAAATTCATTGCCAAAATTGTGTTATTGAAAAGAAGAGGCTACAAAAATAGAAAAGTGTCAGCTTTTGTTCTCCAAGAATCGTACAATACGGATAGTTAGACAGCCAGACATGGCTTAATTGATTTCTTTTGATGTCACAGGTTGTCAAAATTGGATCTAGGATTTTCTTATTTGTAAAGGGAAAGTTTTGTATTTGATGCGGAAAATAAATATTTTTCAACTTTTTAGCTTTTTATCTCCAAGAATCGTTTAATAGATAGACAGCCGGACATGGTTCATTTGATTTCTTTTGATGTCACAGGAAAAATTTTGTATTTGATGCAAAAACTTAATTTTTTTTTGACTCTTTAACTCTATTCTAATCTGTCAACTTTTCTAGAAACTCATAATTTAAATTTTATCTTTGAAACAATCGGGGATTCCTTAACGTGACTAGATGATTCTTTATCCAGAAATCCATTCTTCCGATTAACTCTTTGAGTCATTCAGTAAAATAGTTTGCTCTAGTCCAAAAATGTTACATTTTTTGGTATAACCGCATTAATTAGCTGCTAAAAATTACCTGCGTTAAAAGCTAATTATAATTATTTATAATGTCTAGCGAAAATATTTGACTTTTGGCAACGAAAATCATAAATTATTTTGCATTTTGGCCCTACGCTTGGCATAAATAAATAAAATATAAAAATAAGATAAACAAAAAAAGAAAACTAAATATATAAGACTTATAGCCAAGATAAACGCATTTTTGTTTTTGTATTTCGGTTGAATTGGAATCCTTGGCAATGTTTTGCATAAATTTGCCAACTACATTTTTTTTAGATATATTTTTTATGTAGATTTTTTGTTTTTAACAGGCTAGACATTGTGCTGTCATGTTTCAATTGTTATTTAATGGCTCAACAATTAAAACCCCTCCCAACCAACCCAAAAAAAAAAGACAATTAATTATAAAATATGCAAACATTTTCATAGGGTTTTTATTTTTTCGATTTCTTTTTGGCCAACTGCATGCATCATTAAAGTTTTTCACTCAGTTTTCCAAAAGCTTTTTTTTTTGAGTGAAAATTTTTGTGTTCGGCACACGATCGTTACCTGTGCGCCTTGGCTTTTGTTGTTGTAGTTTTCGGCCAAGTTGTTGGCGAGTCTCTCACAGATACACAAACACACAAATACAAACATTGAAATATACTTAAAAATGATTTTTCGCTTATTTTTAGCAACTGAAAATTTACGTATATATTTTTTATGTTTTCAGCATTTTCTTTGCTTGTTTTTTTTGTTTCATTTTTATTTTTATTGCTGTTCATAATCATGTTCATTTTCCACACACATTTCACCTGAGAGATACACACCTATGTATAACATATATACAAGACTTTTACGTATGTTTTCATTATATATATATACTACATAAGAAACTTTCGTATCTTCTAGATACTTTGCAAGTTTCTGTGAGTGCTGGCCATAATTTTATTTATTTTATACTCACACACACTCGCTTAACTTTTGAGTTTGCCACATTTTGGAATGTGTAATATTTTAAAAATAACATGGCAAATATATATATATGTGGCTATATGCTTGATCAAATAAATAAGCCATTTATAAATAGATACAATACCTGCTTATGTCTTGGCAAGTAAAATATTTGACCTATCATTATACCAAAAATAAAACACAATTCAAATATTATTTACTGTCTGATACAAAGTTGTAAATATACTTATATTCATTTTTTATATACTACATTACAATTTCCGCCTTAAGTTGCCTTGAGTTCGCTGATGAACAGCCGGCAGAAACAATCCTCTGTTCAAAGAAGTTCACTCATCTGCTGACTTCTCTTATTTTTTTTAAACTTAATTTTTTATTTGTACGTATTTTTCGTATGCCAGCTCGGAATTAGGTCAAAATTGTTATGATCACACAGATACACACAGTCACAGCTATATATAGCCCGGCATCTCTAAGATCGTGTGAGAGTAAGGTGTTCTTAAGTGCGCCCATTTGACAGCAGCTTTCCTAGCCGCTTGCCCCAACTCTAAAAATGTGCCTAAGTAGCTGTGAAGTTGCCAGATCCAAGCCTGGTCAAGTGCTCCAAAGCTAAGTAGCTAGCGCCTGTAAACCAAAAAATAAGACGGTGCTCTGTCCGACTTTGGTACACCCTGCCAACAGTTTTTTCTCGCAAAATATTCATAAAATGCGCCCAACTAATGTTTTCGAGTTTTGGACTTGATACGTGCTCCAACCCTGTCGACTAATAAATGTAATTTTTTGAACTAGTCCGGGAGGTGTCCCATAATGCCCTTCACCCACACTAAAAAAATAAATACAAATTTATCTGCACCAAGTTTTGTATTGATAATTTAAATATAATATTATTATCTTAATCTAAAAAATTAGTGGCCAAAAATATTTCCTACGGTCTTCAATTTAATTCTTGGTGAAATATTTATACCCTGTACCGTATGGTACAAAGGGTATATAAAGTTTGTGAAAGCCGAAAATGTATGTAACATATAGAAGGAGTTGTCGGAGACATCCCAAAGTTACCTAAAATATGATCAGGGTGAATAGAGACGTTGATATACCCATGTCCGTCCGTCCGTCTGTCCGTCTGTCTGTTTGAACGCCTAGATCTCAAAGATGGTAGGAGCTAGAGTAAACAAACTTTCACATTAGATCCCATTTTATTCCATAGGATACAAGCTTATTTTATTTTTTTGATATCGGGGCTAAATTATATAGATCCCACAGGAGTGCTTCAGAAGACCTTAAAAAAATAAAGTTTTAGATGAATAATTTGTTTGTTTATGAAGATATCGTAACCAGTTTTTTATAGTTACCAAGCACTGTACTAAATTTGATCAAAATCGGTTGACTATATCATATAGCTCCCATAGCACCGGTCGGCCAAAATAACTTTTTTTATACAAAATTTGCTACATTTCGTTTTTTAGCGTTAAGAATTTATACCCTGTACCGGATGGTACCAAGGGTATATTAAGTTTGTGCAAGCCAAAAATGTATGTAACATATAGAAGGAGACGTCGGAGACACCCCAAAGTTACCTAAAGTATGATCAGGGTGGATAGAGAAGTCGATATACCCATGTCCGTCTGTCCGTCTGTCCGTCCGTGTGAACGCCTAGATCTCAGAGATGGTAAGAGCTAGAGTTACCAAACTTTCACATTAGATCCCATATTATTCCATAGGAGGCAAGTTTATTTTATTTTTTTGATATCGGGGATAAATTATATAGCTCCCATGGGGGTGTTTGAGACGACCTCGACAAAAAAAAACGTTTTAGATGAATAATTCGTTTGTTTATGAAGATATCGTAACCAAATTTGGTATTCGAAAGTTTTTTATAGTTCCAAATCACTGTACCAAATTTAATCGAAATATATATATATATATATCATATAGCTCCCATAGGACCGATCGGACAAAATAACTTTTTTAAAGAAAAATTCGCTATAGTTCGTTTTTTAATAAAGATATCGTAAGCAGATTTGGCGTTTGGAAATTTTTTAGACCAATTAAGCAATGTGCCAAATTTGAACAAAATCGGTTGACTATATCATATAGCTTCCAAAAAATCGATTTTTTAACAAAATTTGTTGTGTTTCGTTTGTTTGTTAAGATATTGGGACCAAATTTGACATTCGTGAGTATTTTATAGTTCCTAAGCACTGTACTAAATTTAATCCAAATCGTTTGACTAGATCATATAGCTCCCATAGGACCAATCGGTCCGAAAAACGTTTTATAGAAAAATTCGATGTGTTTGGATTGTTTGTAAAGATATTTGAACTAAATTCGGCAATCAGATCTTTTTTAAGGTATTTAAGCACTGTGTCAAATTTTATTGAAATCGGTTTACTATATCATTTAGCTCCCAAAAAAAAATTTTTGTTTAAAAATTCTTCTGTTTTTGGTTTCTTATGAAAGAATCGGATTTTATTGCAAGCTAGTGGTACAGGGTATCCCAAAGTCGTCCGCGCCCGACTTTCCGTACGCCATTTTTTTTATTGTAAAATTACGAAATAGCTTTATTTTTTTTTTTTAGTGAAAAGTATAAGTTTTTTATTTAAAATTGAAATCATTATTCTCTATATATGTTTTTTAAATTGAAAAGTTGCAATTCAAATTAAATTTTTAATTTTTTTAATTTATAAAAGCCTAAAAACTTATTTTTAAATTTTAATAAAAAAAAAATATTTTGATAATTTGACAATTTCTATTGTAGATTTTTTTTTTTATATATAAGTTTTATTTTAAAAAATTTAAATGTAAATTATGTAATTTTAATCACAAATTTTGTTTTTTCAAATTCATAAAATAAAAGTCGACCAACCATTTTTTGTTTGATAATTATTATTATCACCATTTGATAGGTAAACAAAATTTTGTTGTATTATTTTTTTTTAATAATTTTTGGTCTTAGGTCAAAAAATAACTTATTTTTTAATTTTAATAAAAATAAAATATATCTTGATAATTTGACTTTTTTTATTTAAAAATTTTGTACATAATTTTTATTTTTAAAATTCAAAAGTAACTATTTAATTAAACATTTTTTTTATTTTACCTATTAAAAAATATAAATTGAGATCGGAACGGCTGTAAAAACCAACAGAACGGGATATGAATGTCTGTTTTGGATCGCACTTTTCTGATCCCATAAGTAGCTCCACAGCTCGTAAAGACTGCCAGTCCAAGGTATTTTTGTGGACAGCCGTAGCATAATCGCTATTTAAGACTAATCATTTTCTCACAAGCAACTTATGGCGCGCCAAACCTTCTTCTTCCCCATAAATAAATTGCTTAAATCTATACTACCCCTACCATCTATAGGGTATTTATAGTCTATCAAGTGGGCAGAGCCACTTCTGCCCACATTCAAGCATTTCCAAAAATAAACTCTTGATGCATTATCAGTAAAATCCCTTAACTTGTGTTTATCCGAAATTTTATTTGGTGTTGACAATTCTCAATCAAAACGAACTTAACTTTTGATGATTCACAGAACTGCTCCCATAATGTCAATATGTGCCAAGGAACACTACGAGTATATGACAAATATCATCCATTCGCTTTAGATGCTTCAGCTTGGCGAGGTTTATAGAACACACACCCGATGCTTATAATACATTGTGACGTGGTCTCGGAAAAACTGAGTCATGCTAGAGGAAAAACAAAATACTAGTACAAAATTTTTGATTTATTGTATATATAACAGAATTTTTGTCATTGCTAGAAATTAAACTTGTTATATATAAAAGAACATGTTTTTTTTTTGGCACAATATTAAGCATACCTAAAATCTGATTTTTCAAAATTGATTTGATATTGGCATTAGGTGTGGTTTTTTACTAATAATATTTATATAATAATGAGAGGTGCTGAGAGATGCATAGATATTTGAGCGTAAATCGTTTTTAAATATTCTAAGAGCATCGGAGACGGTCTAAGGTATCACATTCATTCTTTTGATTTGATTGTCTAGTGAGATCACAAAGTGATTCTCCGCCTGATTTTGTATCGTAGTTTCTTGTAACGTAGCACTGTAGTACAAATGATCAATCTAACATAAACAAACTATAATTTATTTTATATTTTATTTATTTTTCATAATTTGATTTAAAAAAATTAATATGAATAAAATAAAATATGATTTCTAAAAACAAAACGGCTAATATAAATTGAAAAAATTATTCATTTTTAATATATTCCTGTTGAATTATTATCTTTTTTCACAAAATAAAATTAAAGTACTTAAACATTAAAGTTTAAATGAAAATTAGTTGTAAATATTTATAAATTTGTAAGTTTAAGTTTTGTAATTTTCAAGGCAAGTTGCCGACTCACATATCGCCATATTGGCAAAATATAAAAACTACTTGGACTGCTTGGTGAGAATAGCGGTGAAAGCGCGACTGCTCTCACTAATACAAGTAAAGCGACCTTAAGCTTAAGTGTGTAAGTGGAGAGTAAATAATACCCTGTAGGAAAAAAATTCAGTTGCGAACTGGTTGCTAACCACCCCTACGGTGAAACTGTGTCTCCCACACATAGTCCGATTGCATACTGCCTAACTAGTATTTTGAACATGGGCTTGTCATAGAAAGCAACCAGAATTTTTGAGTATGATGTTCAACTGGTTGCAAACTGGTTCGCCTGCATATTGAACAAAACTAGTAGCTATTCCTATAGGGAAAGTGTTTTGTATGGACAATTCTTTCTTTCCTATAAGGAACGAGATATAGATAAAAAGAATGGTTTTTTTTTTGGTAATGAAAGCAAAATCGAGCTTCGATTGAAATATCAAAAGTCTCAGCGAATATAAAATCCTTGTGACCAGCCATTGTTCTGGACAAATCAGATGAATATACTTTATACAAAATAGAATAAGGAAGGTTCTCCTTTTTGATTGTCAACTAGTTAACTATTTGCGGAGAAATATACCAGCAAACCAAAATGTTTTCCGCTAGAGGGCGCAAGCAAAATATAAATAAAAAACAAAAAATCCTTTTTTTTGATTGTGGAGCAATATTTTAAGCTCTCTTGTTTACTGGGCGTTTCAAAAATACTATTGTATATAAAGCTATTAGAATATCCATATCGTAATCCATATCAATTTATTTCGGGGTCATCTTTGTCGTGTCGTTATCATCATCTCAATCAGCATCAATTCCCTTAGTGCAGCTGCTTGACATTCACATAGCTGCTAGCATGTCCATGTCCGTGTCCGTGTTCATATCCGTGATCGTAACCATGACCATATCCTCCATAGCCATAGCCGGCACCATAGATATCACCATGATCATAGCTCTTATGGTAGACTTGTGGATGATGCGCATGACCCAACTTCTTGACCACTGCATTGAAGCCATGGTGATCATCAGCGGTGTACTCTACTACGCGTGTCGTGCCATCCGATTCCTTGAGCGTATAGCTACCCTTAACTTTGTCGCCATCACGTGATTCCCACTGGCTCTTGTGATCGCCGGTATGAGCATCCTTGACGCCATAATCAAAGTGATATTTGGGATGATGATAAGGCTCATGCTTGGCATGATGTGTCCAGTCCGCACCATGACCATAGCCGCTGCTATAGCCAGCACCATAGCCGCTCCAATCTCCATGATGTACCTTGTGTGGCTCCTCATGCTTGGTCAGCACACTAAAGCTGGTGGCATGATGACCATGTGGTAACCAGCTGGCTGTGGCAAGTGCCAACAGGGCGAATAAGACAATGGCGCACAATGGCTGCATTTTGTTGTTGACTGTTATTGTTGTTGAACCAAGTGCTTCTGTTGGTTCTTGATGGGCTACTGACGCTTTATATAGCCAGGGCTAAGACCGTTCACCAATTTGGACGGTAGCTTTAGTTTTTAAATTTTGATAATTAATAAAAAGTTTATGAAGCTTTGTTATTGTTGTTATTGATTTATTTGTTCTGTGTGTGAATGTTCATAAATAAGTTCTTATGTACAGCGTTTATGAGCTGGCATTTAAGTAATTAAGCTAAATGTAATTAATTTTAGAACATTACAATATTATGCAATATTTGTATCGTTTAAGCGGAAGTTAGAAAAATAATTTGTATTTCAAGCTGGGTGGCTAACTGAACTGAACTCGAACTGAAATACCGTAAAATATACAAATTGTTTTTAAAAGAATAAAAGAATAATAGTAAATAAACTCCAGCATAAATTCCTCATTAATTTAATTATATTATTTGTGTATAGAATATTGTTTGTGAGCCCTTTCAAAATATATTTGTCTATCAGTAATGGTTTCAATTCTTATTTTATTAATAAAAATAGTTTGGGACATTGGCACCAATTAGCCATGAATGCTTAACATTGCTACTTACTGACCATTGCAACTGTTTTGTCGTGCAAATTCTAACGTCTTCTACGAATATAATGAAATACCTATCCTTGCTAGAGCGATTTTCTATCAACATAGTTAGGTTAGGTTATGTAAGGTTCGAGCGGCAGTTACTTAGGCCAAGGACAGTCCCGTTGCAATACCGCTGCAGTGAGCAATTTCATAATTTTTCCCCACTTGAGAAGTCCCCTATAATAAGTGAGAAAGCCATCCGGCAGCCTGAATAAACCTTAAAAGGCATTTTGGACTCTGTTCAGAGAGCTGATTTAAATCGTCAAGAAAGTGTGACTTTAGGAACCTAAATATTTTACTGACCAGCCCAATAAAAGAAATAGTGTTCCACTGTCTCCAGCACCTCCTAATCGCCACAGCTTCTACAGAATTCATGGTGGGGAGCATTTAACCTGGATGCGTGGTTTCCCACCGGCCAGTGTCCTGTGGCTCTATTCAGACAACAAAGTTCTTTACTTCTTTTACTGCAATATGTCGGCCAAGTTTACTACGAAATCCTGCACGTGTTCGATGTCCGATTCCACATTTTATTTGCACAGAGAGCGAAAAAATTTCAAATTCTCAGTTTACAGCTGGCCATGGGTATACCCTTGTCTTGAAGGAGGATGCTGGTAGTTCCTTGTCAACCCAGTTCATCCGCAATACAGTTGCCCTCAAAGTTCCTATTTCCTGTTCCTACTGCTGAGCCATCTCCCTTCGAGACAAGCGGCAGTTATTCATCGATACATATGTTTCTCTAGTGTTACAAAAGGGCTAATAGATATACTTGCATACATATATCCATATATATATACATACATATACAATACCGTCAGATAGTTAAAGACCAGTACTTTAAAGTAAAAAAAAAAATTAGAAAAATAATTACAACCCAGTCTTATAAAGAATATTTTAAGTAGTTCATATTACCCCTCTGACAAATTCCCTTGGATTTGTACTTCAGCAAGATAATTTTCCCAAACATAAAGTATGTAAAAGTTGTGCAAAGGTTATTTATATCGAAAGCACAAAGATGGAATCCTGAAATGCATGGTGTAGCCACAACAATCACCTGATCCCAATTCTATCGATTTTTTGTGGGATAAGCTGGATCGACAAGTGAGAAAAAGTGTCCACAGTGAAAAATGCGGGGTATGCCATTGATAAAGAAACTATTGAAAGATTAATTGATTGATATTTGTTTGTTGTATAGGAGCTAACTGATAGTAATAAATGGTTTTTTCTTTGCAACAGCAATAATTCCCGCCGACATTTAGTATTTTTCTGAAAACCAACATACATTAAATTTCAAAAAAATTGCATTATAATTTTATTAATTAATAAGCCTTTGTCACAGAACCATTTTCTTTAGGTTTGTGCCGGTAAAATGATCTTAAAGACCATTTCATATTACCTTGGAGATGTTTGAGGTTTTTAATAATGTCAAAGCCAAAATTCTTGCACACACATGGCTTAATAAATTTTTCATGAATATATATTTTTTTAATTGTGTTATTTTTTTTTTGACGTTTGTGGTTTATAGTTAAATTTTGGTAGTGGTGTTTTGGGTTGAAAAGAAAAAGCGGAGAAATTGAAACCAGTGGTTTTTTGTTTACAAAGACATAAAAATCAACATAAACTATCGTTAAAATCTTGCATAATATTTTTTCAAAAACGAAAAAAATTTCAGGCTTTCAAAGATTAAAAACCATGACTGTCTAAAGGGTTGGAGCGTGAATTGCCTCAATTGTCTATAGAACGGCCTGCTTTGGTTTTAGTTTGTAAACTTCCTGTTTGCAATATCCCCAAAGAAAAAAATCAGTAAGGTCTGGAGACCTGGTGGTCAACAGAATATGGAGTTTCTTGAAATAAACTTATGGGGGAATTTTGGATGCAATTTTGTCATAAGATTTCTGGCTGTGTGAGGAGTTGCAATATCTTGTTTAAACCACACAGATTTGAAAGCGATTCTCTTTCGGCGTAGTTCGGGTTAAAAAGTCTTTCAACATCTTTAAGTATCGGTCTGCACACAGTTCTATTCGAAAAAATAAGGCCCGACAACGCACATCCCGTCTCATGGAGTATCTGTGGGTTAGAATCACTCCATATTCGACAATTTTGTCATAAAGATGCAGTTTATGATGTTATGATCGTCTTCAACCATTAGAAGGAAGGAAATTCTAAGCGAATCGGCAAGTCTGCTGAGTTCAGTTTGTTAGTCACTTGAATCTTATAGGGAAATAAGTTCAAATCTCTGAACATAATAGTCTGCAGATAATCGTCTGGTCGAAACTCTGTGACTGGTTTGAATGGCAGCAGATATAGCATCGACGGTTTCATTCATCCGAACTGACGGGTTTCGATGATAAGACCTTCTTGCGATTGTCCTATGTGTGGCAAAATTGTTACCGAGCTTATAGTCCATCTTATATAGAGCGTTATAGTCCATCTGCACGGAGGAGTGCCGCCAAACGTGAGCCTACACTAATTTTACTGTTTCTAGTACATGATAACGCCGGACAATCCAAATTCTTGTCGCAGTGTACCAATTATCCATTTTCACTAAGTCTAAAAATCAATCTTTAAAATAATAAAAAAAGAAACAGATAAGATAAATAGAAAACAAGTTATTTTTTGTTGACGCCTTTCATAAGCCTCCATGTATAAGATACTGCTATGCAATATAAAGGATAGAAAGGAGTTGCACTGTAAGGAAAAACTCAATAAAAAAGGCAGAGGCCTCGCAACCGCAACAAAGTGTAGATCGCTCTCTTTGCAAGTTCGTTTGTCATGGTGCATCATGAATTGTCTTTTGTAATAGCAGCTAAGATCTTTTGAATAAAGTGCTGGTAATTCATGAATTGTTTGACTATTGGATAACTGAAGAAGAGATGTGGACATTTGAGCATGTTCTTCTGATGCAGAATAGCAAAGTTAAATGTCCCCACCCAACAGAAAGGCAGCTTTCCGCTGAGTGGCGCGTCGCAACGATACTGCATCTAGCTAACAGCCGGGACATTGCCCCGTCAGTCTTTGATCTCTTCCCCTGCCATAATACCGCACTAAAAAGATAGGAGAATGGTGATGCGTTACAAAAGGTAGTAACGATGGGGCTTTAGAGGCTTCCTTCCAGCCGCTTCCCTAAAAGCTGAAAATTTCTCTGAGAGCGGAGCGTGGATGCAAAAGAATCCAATTTTGAAGCATTTTATGTGATCTACTATTTTTGTGAAAAGGTTGAAGAAAATTACGGGGGCAACTTACGTAATCCTGCCCAATTGATAAACTTACCCAGGCATCTTCTGGAAGTCTACAGACTTAAGACTACAGCTGGCATACCTAGTAACTGGCAAGTGAACATAGCATTGGCTTTTGAACTAACTAGGGTTGTAGTGCTTTATATGATGATGATGATGTAAAGAAATGCTTATTTATTGACTTTATTTGACTTTACGGAATAACCATGTTATTTTTTCCATTTAAAAAAATTTTCCGAGGATTCAGCTTTCATTAATCCAAAACTAAACAGTTTTTCATATTCTTCCACAAAGAAAGAAGCAACACTGTCTGTTTTCGACAACTGCATACCAGCTAGCAAACAAATTTTTAGTCATTAGTTTGCTTTATTTTATGTGAAGTTTTATTTTGTTTCAATGGTGGCTTTTACCTATAGAGTCTGTTAGTCGTCTACTAAGCATTAAAATAGAACTTAACCAGGCGGGTATCCAGGATTTGGTTGTAGAAAGGATTTTTTTCACTTCATAGCATACTAAAATCTGTCAACCCATTGCGGATGCCAAGGTATATATTTTAGGGTGGGCCAATTTATAGGGGGCCGATAAAGCCTTTAAGGGCTCTTCGCTATTTTGATTCTATGGGTCATTCTGAGAAACTAAAATAAATGTAAGTGGACGAAAAATAGCTAAAATCTACGAATAGTATTTTCGCTATGAAATTAGAGTTAGAAATAAAAACATAAACAAGTGAGTCTTTAATACGTAAAGAAAGTAAACAAATCATTTCATAGGAAATATGCTAAGAATATTTATATATATCTAAATTACTATTTCTGGCAGTGGCATTCAAAATAAAGCAACCTTGTATGTAATGTTATTCTCACTCTTTCTGTACATAATAGAATTAGTATAAGCTGCTTAGTTTAATGTAAATAAATAAAACAACATTCATGTTTTTCGAATGTCTGGTATCTGCACTTTGGCTTTTTAAAATTAAACATAGAATTAGATATATAAATTTTAGTTGGCATAGGCTATAAAAAAAGATGTACATATGGTATTCCGTACCCGAAAACCCTTGTGGATCCGGCGCTGAACTACAGTTATGAAAATAATTTAACTGCATAAATCATTTTTTTTCGGATGAGCAAATAAATTCCTTTATTTAAATGAACTTACAAAATAAAAAATTCGGAATAGGGATTTATTTTGAAGCTACGTGAAGGAATAGTAAACTATTGATATTGTTGATTTTTGCTCAAAATTCCAATCTTTTTTTTTTATAAAAATTCTTTCAATAATTGAGCTGTTTATGGTTGGTTTTTATGCTTGCCTCGGCACAATTTAATAAGGATTTGAGACTCTGGCAATTTCCAGATAAGCGCTGATTCAATATTTCAAAATCTAGATTTTTCCAGATTTTCTTCAATTTGCAACCAATCATTGTCTGATTGTTGTCTTAAGACCTAAAACAGTAAACTATACCGGATATTTTTCAATGTGCGTTGACAACTCTGACATCTTCTGAGAACCAACAATGGGAAAAACTCTCATTGCATTTATACAGCCTAACTTTATTTTTGTAAGTTATTTGGGAGCACCCATACATATGCCGGAAACATACAAAAACTTTAAGTATTATCTTTCAATAGATAACAATATGAACAAAACAATTTCATTTTCTATACAAAAATAACTTTGTACCAGAAGCAAACATTGAACTTTAGAAACTTCTTAGGCCATTTTTCAAAAATATTTTTATTACCTTTTACTTTTTACTTTATAGAAACTTTGTTGCTAATTAGCTGTTTAGTAGTTGAAATTTGAAATCATTTGCCCAGCAGGTCGTCATCGTCTTGGTGGGGTCTGTCTGTCTGTCTGTCTGCGACGTCTCAAGGTCATTCGTTGGCCAGCTTGGGCCAAAAATGCAGCGAGGCGAGGCAATTATTACCTATGTAGTACCCATAACTGTTGGCATTATAATTTGAAAGCGGTCTACACTTGTTGATTGATTCCTAAAACTATAAGAAACCCGAGCCACAACAATAACAATAACAATAGTTGATTTGGTCAAGCGTAGCTTTTGGGCGGCGTTCACGCCCCGCTTAATGTGGCTACACTGTTGTTGTTTTTGTGGTTCTTTTATTTGGTTGCTTGCCACCTGCTTTTTGGCCACGTTTAATTAAGCTGTGGCAACAAACGCAGCTTAGTCAAAAAGCAATAATAATAGTAAAATTTTTATAATGGATTTTGTAGCAAATTTGCACAAATATTTTAGGCATTTGTTGTTACTTTTTTCTGGCCTATTTAACCTCTATACGGACTAACTAAAAAGCAAAAGTGATTAATTAAAATATAATATTTCTGTAGAATGGCCAAGTCGCGTGCCAGTCGATCCGAGCTATAAAAAAGCCGGAGAACAGTCCAAAGCCACAACAGTGCCAATAGCGATTTAGGCCCAGCAACAACATAGCTCCAAAATTAAATTTTTATTTAGCGCAAAGTAAAAGCAAAAATGGCTCAATATTTGACTCTAGTTTGCTGTGCCTTGATTGGAGTAACTGCAGCCCATTATATACCGCATGGACATGGACATGGACACGAGCATAGTTCAGGCTACAGCGTGCAGACACATCATGAGGTGCCCCACAAGTGGCACAGTCATGAGCACAGCTGGCAGCCAGCCCACCAGGAACATCAGCATCAACATTGGGCGCCACAGCAACACTGGGTGGCACATAACGAGCCCCATCATGCACCACATCACCATGAGTCACACCATGAGCCACACCATCATCCCAAATATGAGTTCAAATATGGCGTTAAGGATACCAAGACCGGTGATATTAAGGATCAGTGGGAGACCCGTGATGGTGATAAGGTCAAGGGTGGTTATACCATGAAGGAGGCTGATGGACGCACTCGTGTTGTGGAATACACCGCTGATCATCACAATGGCTTCAATGCTGTGGTTAAGCATATTGGTCATGCTCATCATGAGGATTATCATCATGGTCATGCTCATGGTTATGATCATGGTCATGGACATGGTCATGGACACGCCACCAGCTATGTTGATATCAAACAGGATACTGGCAAGGGGTGGTAGTTATGGACATCGGGCGGCATCAATTGGCATCAAACATTTGGCAGGTTGTAAATAGGTATTAAAGCATAAGTCTAATAAAACAAGCAAAATTCATCAAAGTGAAAAAAACGTGTTGCATTTTATATTTGTTCTGATCTTACAGTTTGGGAGGCACTGAGTCCATGCTCAATTTTAGTTTCTTATTTTCAAAATTCGTTCATTTGCTTAACTTTAACATTTATGATTTAAATACCTTCAATTCCAAATAATTACTGTTTGTAATAATGATTTTAAGAACAGTCCTTTGGATCTTGACATTTTGAATGAAACAATAAACGTCAAAATTCGAAAGTTCTTAATCAGAGTTGCCAAAGAAAATCTCTATTAATTCCTCGTCCGGTTTCGAACAGTTATTAACACAGATCCCTAAGAGCGACTGACAAAAGGAAGTTAGTCATGGAATTATTCAGATGTAATCTTAAAAGTTGCAACTTTAGTCAAACTTTTTGTTTCTACTTAATAAGTTCTTTAAAGTTTTATTCTATTTAATTTCCACGCCATAAAAATTTAATTCAGCATGAATTCATAGTTGCAATCGGGACATCTTGACATATAAACTAACATGTTCATTTTCTTTAAACAACAAATTTCCAAACAAACCACAGAGGGACCAATTTGTCTTATGTAAAGAAACAAAATTAATATCTTTAAAAAATAATTAACCTATTTATTTTCTGCATAAAATTAGATATCTTTAGATTACTGTCGACTTTAAACTTTTTTAAAAAGAGTCTGTTATAAATATTGGTTTATTTGCGCGCATTTTTAAGTTTAACCTATATCAACTAGTATCTAACTGGTTCTATGCTAAGTAGTTGCTTATTAGATAGCAAAGCCAAATATCTCTTATTTCCATTAAAATTTAACACGATCGAACGATCTAACTGAGCAAAATCTGATATTTGAATTCGGGACTATATGGCATATGCGTTCTACAGCGGAAAACTATATCATATTGCTGCCACATAATCCAAAATCGGTTTTGCACATATCTACGCCATCTAGCATTCCATATCCTCCCAGTTTATCTTTTTTGAACATTTTAAATAGATTAATTAATATGCTATGCTAAAATCTAATACTGGTATTGAATTTTTTTCTCTTCCAAAAGTAAAAATAATTCAGGTATGTGAGTCTGTATGGTTCTTGCTATTATTTTGGGAACTAAAGCTTTTCCATAAACTCTTACATATTAAAATGTATTTTGTATAAGAATATATTTTACCTATTAATAAGTATAAAAAGAATAAAATTTTAAGACGTTTAATAGCCATCTAAATATTTGTTTGTTTTATCTACAAAAAAAAAAAATTAGTGTGGTACCGATTGTGTTCGTAATCGTAGACGTATCAAGTTAAACTTACACTATGTTATATGCACATCTCATATGGAGTGCATAATATAAGTTTCAGTTCGATATGTTGAAATCATGCAGGTAAGAATCTTCATACGAAACACTAAAATGTATAATGAAAGAGGGAATATCAAAGGCAGAAATAGCAACTTTTCATTATTTCATTTTTCTTGTTTATATTTGTTTCAATATTTTCTGGCATTAATCCTTGTTTTCAAGAATAGTTAGAAATTTTGGATAAACTTCAATTATGTTTCAATTATATTACTGTTTAAATTAAGGATTTATGGAGTTCGAATTTAAGGTAAGCAGTACAATATTGAAAATGATTTGCGAAATTTAATAAATGAAAATATTAATTAAAACAGAACAGTATTATAGAAGCCATTGTTAAATTTTATAGTCCAGTTGCGAATCGAAGTAGCAAGCACGTCGCTGCTATTCCAGAGTATTGAAAAGCCGGACAGGATCGAATGTGGAATAGCAATGAGATAAACATTATGCAAATAAAATAGTTATAACCTGTATAATATATAATAATATATATAATATATAATAATATATATTAATATATAATACATATATAATCGTCTGGGTGATCTGAAATAAATAAAGAAGGGTTGGTGTGCGAAACAAACAGGGGGTGGAGCCACCTAGTATATTTAAGAATTTAGACCAAGTCAAGAGCGACAAAAACAAATGTGGGTCATTACCAACTTTCCATTAACGGCGACTCGTTCCACATTCACCCAATTTGTTTAATTAATCTTGATGTAAATTGAGGACCTACCTCACAGCTGATAAGCTATTTTTACAAAACCAGCTTTAATTAAAATAAAGTACTCAATTTCCGGCAATTTAAAAGGCATTTCATTCCCTTCCAATTTGACGAAGTTATTAAAAACAAAGCAAAAACTTTGCTTATGGTCTTGTCCAACCAACATTTACTTCCTCGTCAATCAACTTTTATAAGTAAATATTACATCTTAAATGCGTTATTTGATTGCAGACATATTTTGTAGAACCTATTAATTCGCCCAGCAATTCGTTCTTTCAGCCCAACCCATGTTTACCTCCGTCACTTTATCAATATGCCGCAGATCTGTTCCAGCCTCAAGAAGACATCTTGCTGAGATATCTGTAGTCAATTGCTTAAAAGGTCCTTCACCGATTCTCTTATTTTTTTTCAACTTTCTTTAAAAATTCAACATAATTTCTATTTTTCGCTTCTTTTATTAGACTTTTGCTTTTATATTTATTTACAACCCGCCAAATATTTATGCCAATTGATGTCGCCACACTGTCCCAAACTACCACCACTTGCTGCCAGTATCCTGTTTGATATCAACATAGCTGCTGGCGTGTCCATGACCATGACCATGATCATAAGCCTGAGCATGACCATGATGATAACCCTTGTGCTCCTCATGATGAGCATGTCCAATATGCTTAACCACTGCATTGAAGCCATTGTGATCATCGGCGGTGTATTCCACAACACGAGTGCGTCCATCAGCCTCCTTCATGGTATAACCACCCTTGACCTTATCACCATCACGGGTCTCCCACTGATCCTTAATATCACCGGTCTTAGTATCCTTGACGCCATATTTGAAATCATATTTGGGATGATGGTGGGGTTCATGGTGGTGTGGTTCGTGATGTGCCTCCCAGTGTTGCTGTGGCGCCCAATGGTGTTGTTGATAGTCAACGCTCTGCTCATGTCCATATCCATGTCCATGCGGTATATAATGGGCTGCAGCTACTCCAATCAAGGCGCAACAAATTAGAGTCAAATATTTGCTCATTTTTATTTTGGCTAATTAATATATCTTGTATTTCTTTTAAGCAGTTGTTGCTTGTTGCTAATCGCTAATGGAACTGTTGTAGTTTTGGTCGATACTCCGACTTTTTATAGTTCAATCAACCAGCACGCGACTTGCAATTCTATATTTTTGCATTAATTAATCATTTTGCATATAACAAACACCCAAAAATACAACAAAATAAACATAAAAAAAAATTGAAAATTTAATTTATATCTGGTTGCAGTAACTGACATAAGTATATATAACATAGACATATGTTAATATTGTATAATATAGAAAGCAAATAAAGTTTTTAAGATCCTGGTAACTAATGATGATCTATTGGATTAAGGAACAGACAAGAATATTCTTGAGAGGGTTTTTTTTTGATTTTTATTTAAATATTAAAAAAATAGAATCTAAAAATATCAATAAATTTTTAAATAAATACATCGGTTTAAAATGCGTAAACTTTCTAACCGTTTTTAAACCACACCAAAATTTGAGCACCAAATATTAAGTTTCAAAATAAGTTAAATATTCCGAAATGTTTGTTAAAAGTCTGATTAATAAAGAATTTGCCTTATAGAACGCAAAATCGATATTTTAGCTGTTATTTTTTTCGTATCAAACTAAATATTTCTTATCAAAATGTGATGAGAATTCTCAGATTGCAAATATTAAACATACTCTTAAGCATGTGTATATTTTGAGTTATGGTATTATAAAAGCACTTTTTCTACAGACCATATTTAAAAAATGGCGGACGTAAAGTCGGGCGCGGACGACTTTAGGATACCCTGTACCACTAGCTTGTAATAAAGTCTGATTTCTGCACAAAAAACCAAAAACAGAAGAATTTTTAAGCAAACATTTTTTTTTTGACTGATCGTTCCTATGGGAGCTATATGATATAGTCAACCGATTTCAATAAAATTTGACACAGTGCTTAAATACCTTAAAAAAGATATGAATGCCAAATTTATTTTAAATATCTTTACAAACAAACAAAACACATCGAATTTTGTATAAAAAACGTGTTTTTGGACCGATTGGTCCTATGGGAGCTATATGATCTAGTCAAACGATTTGGATTAAATTTAGTACAGTGCTTAGGAACTATAAAATACTCACGAATGTCAAATTTGGTCCCAATATCTTAACAAACAAACGAAACACAACAAATTTTGTTAAAAAATCGATTTTTTGGAAGATCGGACCTATGGGAGCTATATGATATAGTCAACCGATTTTGTTCAAATTTGGCACATTGCTTAAGTGGTCTACAAAATTTCCAAACACCAAATCTGGTTACGATATCTTTATTAAAAAACGAAATATAGCGAATTTTTCTTTAAAAAAGTTATTTTGGCCGATCGGTCCTATGGGAGCTATATGATATAGTCAACCGATTTCGATCAAATTTGGTACAGTGATTGGGAACTATAAAAAACTTCCGAATACCAAATTTGGTTACGATATCTTTATAAACAAACGAATTATTCATCTAAAACGCTTTTTTTTTGTCGAGGTCGTCTCAAACACCCCTATGGGAGCTATATAATTTAACCCCGATATCAAAAAAATAAAATAAACTTGCCTCCTATGGAATAATATGGGATCTAATGTGAAAGTTTGGTAACTCTAGCTCTTACCATCTCTGAGATCTAGGCGTTCACACGGACGGACAGACGGACAGACGGACATGGGTATATCGACTTCTCTATTCACCCTGATCATATTTTAGGTAACTTTGGGATGTCTCCGACGTCTCCTTCTATATGTTACATACATTTTCGGCTTGCACAAACTTAATATACCCTTGGACCATACGGTACAGGGTATAAAAATTATTTCAAAATAAAATAAGTGCTTTTTTAGTTATATTTTGGCAATTAGCTTTAATACCACTTGCAACAAAACATTCCAATTCATAACGAATCCGAATAAAATATTCGGATTCTGTTTCCTGAGCACGACTGATTAATAAAAACAATAATGAAACGAAAAACATAAAATTATAAAAATTTTAACATTATTTCGTCCTAAGAGTGGATCATGAAATTTTATATTTTTTCGTTTCAGAGCTTGAATTTTTGTTTCAAATCGATTATTTTTTAACATAAGGGTAATTTCATAGACCAATAATAAGGTCTAAACGCGGTGAAAGCGTAAAGGAAGTACCTTCAATTATACTCCAAAACGCATTATAAAAATCTATTCATAAAAAAAATCATAATAAACCCATTTAAAATTTATTACCGAGAAAATATCGGTTATAATCTGCCTATTCCCTTCGAGTCATAAATAGAGATCCCCTTACTCAACCTAGGGGCGACCTACAAAAATAGTCAAGTCGGAGAATTAAATAAATAAAAATAATAATATATATCGTATTTTTTATAAATTTTGTTTCTCTTAAGGGGCACACCTAGTGTGAAATTTTCAAAAAAAAAATTAATTTTTTTTCCATATTTCTATAGGTTATACCTTTAAAAATAACATACTAAAATTTTAAATCGATATCTTAAATAGTTTTTGAGTTCCAGCCATTTAAAAGAGTAGCCGCTCTATAACAGTGAAAACGATCATTTTATCTTTAAGGGTCACACCTAGTGTGACAACATAAAAAAAAGGCCATTTTTGGGAATTAATAAAAAAAAAACTAGTGAATCCATCTATTTAAAATTTTGAGAGAATATTTATACATGTTTTGAGAATACACAGTAAAATTTTTGAAATAAAATATTAAATATTTTTGAAATGACACGTGATCTCAGGTATATACCAACTATCTAACTGCCGAGCGGCTACTCTTTTAAATGGCTGTAACTCTAAAACTATTTAAGATATCGATTTAAAATTTTAGTATGTTATTTTTAAAGGTATAACCTATAGAAATATGGAAAAAAAAATTATTTTTTTTTTTTGAAAATTTCACACTAGGTGTGAAAAACGCGTTTTTCTCGAAACAGCATTTTTCGAATTTGCTGGAGTGATTACTCGAAGACAAATGATCCGATCGCTATCAAATTTTTTTTGCATCTCCTCTATATAGTTCTCCATACCATGAACCTCCAGTTTTTTGATCTGATCAAAAATCGAATTTTGGGAGTCCAAAAACGACCAAAATTTTGGGAAAAATTTAACTTTTTTTTTCAACATGCCGCCATTTTGTCAATTTTCGATTTTTTTGTTCGCCCGAGGTTCATGGTACAGACAATATGTTTTAGTTTAACGAGAATTTTTTTTTTAGGTTTTATCAACGGAGAAGGCTGCAATCACTCCAGCAGTGGAGGAATTTTTTTTTTGGCGCCGCCGGAGATCGCGTGTCATTTCAAAAATATTCAATATTTTATTTCAAAAATTTTACTGTGTATTCTCAAAACATGTATAAATATACCCTCAAAATTTTAAATAGATGGATTCACTAGTTTTTTTTTATTAATTCCCAAAAATGGCCTTTTTTTTATGCTGTCACACTAGGTGTGCCACTTAAATTATCTAAAATGAGTTTAAAAAAATATTTAAGAAAAATATTGTGGGGGGAAAAAAAGTATCACATTTTCAAAGAGATAAGTTTAATAACAAACAGACGATGATAAATAATAAAAATAATAAAAAATTAGCTTTAATAGTATAATATAATTTAGAATAGTATATTCGTACAATCGTAAAAACTCTTTTTGAAATGAACAATAAAAAAAGTAAATAAAAAGTTTTAAACTATACTTCCTGCACCCTTTTCTGGCCAAACCCATAAGGTACTTTTAATTAATTAATTAAATAAATTATTAAAAATGTTACAAATGTGTTGTAAGATTGCAAAAGGAATTAAAACGAATTTCAATACATTATTTTTCAAATTATTACAATTATTCTTTGGTAATCTTAGATATAATGAATACTGTTTCCGCAAATCCTAAGGCCAGGCCGGCATTTGAATCTCAGCTAAAAAACTATTATATATTTTATTTCTTTATAATATTGAACAAAATTTATTTTTTATCTAAATATTTTAACTATTTTTTAATTTATATAAGAATATTTTATAAATTGGCAGCTTAAGGCGCCAATAAATGCCAATTTAAAGTCAGATATTTATTGATGATTAGTTTTAGTTAATATTCCGTAATTTTACTTTTAATTTACGAATTAGTATTTATTAAAAAACGATAGAAATTATAGCAGAATGGCTATCGCTAAATCTTAGATTTCATTAAAAGGAGATATTTTGAACTCTCCCTGATTCCAGTATTTGAAATATGATTTATAAGAATTTTGGCCATTTATTTCAATATCATCCACCAAAAATTAAATTATAAAAGGTATTTATGGTATGTGCATTTATTTCTGGCCTATTGAACCCCAAAAACAAAGCAACTACAAAGCAAAAGTGATTAATGGAAATATTTATGTAGAATGGCAAGTCGCGTTCAAGTCGATCCAAACTATAAAAAAGCCGGAGAACAGACCAAAAGTACAACAGTGTCAATAACGATTTAGTTCAAGCAACAACAGCTCACAAAACAGCAAAAATGGCTCAATATTTGACTCTAGTTTGCTGCGCCTTAATTGGAGTAACTGCAGCCAGTTACATACCACATGGACAGGGACACGAGGAGAGCGTTGGCTACAGCGTGCATACCCATCATGAGGTGCCCCAGAAGTGGCACAGTCATGAGCACAGCTGGCAGCCAGCCAAGCAGGAACATCAACATTGGGCGCCACAACAACACTGGGAGGCACATCATGAACCCCATCACGCGCCACATCATCATGAGTCCCACCATGAGCCTCATCATCATCCCAAATATGAGTTTGACTACGGCGTAAAGGATACTAAGACTGGTGATATTAAGGAGCAGTGGGAGAGCCGTGATGGCGATAAGGTCAAGGGTGGTTATACCATGAAGGAGGCTGATGGACGTACTCGTGTTGTGGAATATACCGCCGATGATCACAATGGCTTCAATGCAGTGGTTAAGCACATTGGACATGCTCATCATGAGGAGCACAAAGCATACCATCATGATCATGCTCATGCTTCGTCTTATGATCATGGTCATGGCCATGGACATGCCAGCAGCTATGTTGATGTTAAGCAGGATACCGGCAAAGGGTGGTGGTAAAGAATACCTCTCAGACGGCTTCAAATAAGATCTAACACTTGGCAGGTTGTAAATAGATATTATAACTTAAGTTGAACAATTAAAGCAAATTTCAAAAAATGGAAAATAAAATAATTCGAAAGAAACTTTTTTATTTAAATTGTTTTATAAAGCGACGTATAGATTTATGGGTGACCTAGTCACTTTATTTGGAAAAAAGGAAGTTACAGTTTGAGAGTTATTGTCTGGCGAAAATGTGGTATCGAAAATGTTTGCTTAGAATAGGATTTGCAGAAACTTACAGTTTGAGAGTTACTGTCGATCAAAATTGTTAGCAAAATGTTCGATAGCTAAAAAGCACAGTGGGATAAATGGCCAATTTAATTGAGAATAATTATTTTTAGAGCTACTAAGACAATTTTGTTTTACAAATACCCATAGCGCGAGGGTGGAAGGTATGATGGGGAGGGGGAAGTAGTGTTCTCAGGGGCCCGGTGTAATTGCTTGCCCGTACTTGCAGAAAATAACAATTTAAACTAAAGGTGCAAAAATGGAGCCAGTACATTTTTCCCCCTGGTCCGAATTTTCTCTATATGGCTCTGTCTGTAGTACATAAAATTACATATGAGCTTCTAGTTTTTTCATTTTTTAAGGAAATTAATTTTTTAGTCGCAATGTCATTGTCGAACAAGGATAAATAAATTATTTTTATGATACAAAAGTTGGATTCGTCTAAACGTAGTATTCATGTCTAGAATATTCCAAAATACCAAATTTTATAATGAATTTGATTTGTTAAAAAGAAAAATTGAACATACTCAATTTATTTTGGAGATAAGTTGATTATTTCAGAAGTTCTTTCTACCACTGTAATCTGTATCGAATTTCGCTATCTATAAATTCAGTCGCAGATTCTTAGCCGAATATTGGGTGGTTTGTTAGCTTATACATTGATGACACTAATTATACCCTGTACCGTATGGTATCAAGGGTATATTAAGCTTGTGCAAGCCAAAAATGTATGTAACATATAGAAGGAGTCGTCGGAGACACCTCAAAGTTACCTAAAATATGATAAGGGTGAATAGAGAAGTCGATATACCCATGTCCGTCTGTCTGTCCGTATGAACGCCTAGATCTCAGAGATGGTAAGAGCTACAGTAACCAAACTTTCACATTAGATCCCATATTATTCCACAGGAGACAAGTTTATTTTATTTTTTTGATATCGGGGATAAATTATATAGCTCCCATATAGGTGTTTGGGACGACCTCGACAAAAAAAAGTTTTATATGGATAATTCGTTTGTTCGTCAAGATATCGTAAACAAATTTGGCCACTGTACCAAATTTTATTAAAATTGGTTGACTATATCATATACATTGGACCGATCGGCCAAAATAACTTTTTTAAAGCAAAATTCGCTATATATCTTTTTTTAATGAAGATATCGTAACCAGATTTGGCGATTGGAAGTTTTTTAGAGCACTTAAGCAATTTGCCAAATTTGAACAAAATCGGTTGACTATATCATATAGCTCCCATAGAGCCAATCTTCCAAAAAATCGATTTTTGAACAAAATTTGTTGTGTTTCGTTTGTTTGTTAAGATATTGGGACCAAATTTGGTATTCGTAAGTTTTTTATAGTTCCTTAGCAGTATATAAAATTTGATAAAAATCGATTAACTATATCATATAGCTCCCATAAGACCAACCGGTCCAAAAAAACGTTTTTTATACAAAATTCGTTGTGTTTTGTCTGTTTGTAAAGATATTTGAATTAAATTCGGCATTCAGATCTTTTTTAAGGTATTAAAGCACTGTGTCAAATTTGATCGAAATCGGTTGACTATATCATATAGCTCCCATAGGAACGATCGGGCAAAAAAAAATTTTGCTTAAAAATTCTTCTGATTTTGGTTTTTTGTGAAAGAACCGGATTTTATTGCAAGCTAGTGGTACAGGGTATCCCAAAGCCGTCCGCGCCCGACTTTACGTAAGCCATTTTTTCAGTGAAATTCGTCTACAAAAAAGATACTGTTGAAGTCTAAAGTTTGAAATCGATAATTGTAAAGAGTTACAATAAGTCAACTCATGGTAAATTAATATGAATTGTATTTAATGTGATCTTTAATAAAATTAGGACTTGAATCATACAAAATTTGTAATATATTATATGCCATAAATTTTATTTTCTCGTTTCCATAGTTCCGGTGATAAAGAGGAAAAAACAGCTTTTAATGCAAAGGAAGATCACTAAAGAGAATTTAATTGTTTAATTCTTTTTCAGAGCGTAGGTTTGCTTTAAGAAAAAAGTCAATCAATTTTTTCTATTGTCAATATCTCGTTCATTTTTGGTCACGGACTTTGAAGCATGCCTACTTTTCAAAATAGTCTAATTTTTACCTCAATAATAAGATGATTAATGAGCAGGCAATTATTTACTGACCACAGTGTTAATTTTTTAGTTAGGCAATAAGCCAGAAAATGTTCCAATATATTGGGCATATTATGTTCAAAAAATGCAAAAGAATTAAATTTAAAATTTAGATATTTCTTTCAAGTGACAATTATATTAATAGTTATTTAGAGTTAGCAAATTTGATTCAAAATAGCTAGGATTGTGTTTATTCTTAAAATGCAGACTACCTAAGACTTTGATTAAAAATGTTTACTTAAAGTTGTTAAACTTAAATTAAACAAAAAAACTAATCTTTGTTAAGATTTGTTTTTTGAAATATTATTTGGTTTAATAGAAGTGTATTTGCCACATCTTAAAGTCGAGAAGTCAAGTAAAATCCAAGGTAGCGCATCTTTTCGAGATGATTTTTTTTGTGCTGTCTCTAGTTTTTCCAGATGATCACGTCTCCAAAAAGGCTGTTTTAATTTAAGTTCAACCCAAATGTAAAAACAGTTGTGGTCCAACAACAGTTTTCGAACAACTGTGCTATTCACACAACAGTTTGATGTTAGCTGTTTAAAACCAAAGTAACGCACCAAATGGTTCGGGAAGCACTGTAATGCTGTAAAACTGCACAGCATGACAGCCACTGTTAGCCACTGCTTGTCTACAGTTTATTGTGCATTGTCGCAATGTTATACAAGCACTCAAACTGTGCGACTTAACATGCTGTTAAAACTAACATTATCAAACAAGCTGCCCAATTTTTTGGTGCCAAACATCGTCATATTATGCAAATTTCCTTCAACAAATATGTCAGCTCAATAAAAGCTGTCAAACATGCGGGAAAATCTGCTCGCTTGGTAGCAAATAAATTCATCAATTAAATATTAATTTATGCTGTGAAGCAAATTTCAGCGGTCACATAAATTTATCAACCGCAAGTCAAAGACAAACTACCAACTAACCACTTGATTAAAGCGGACGAAACGAAAAGGAATTATACTTTGTTAAGGCTTATAGAAAACAATTCGAATGCGCAGAGTGAGCGAAAAAGTTGGCTGATTTTCTGAGAATTGCAATGTATATATAGGCAGCATTCCATATATCAGCATATCACAATAAAAATAAATACTTTTCGGATCATAACTTACGAGAAACATTGCTCTATTCCATTTGCACTGAATACGCCGCTCATTGCCCTTATACGAACTCATTAAAAATGGAAATGAGCAGTTAAAATTGCAGCCGCGTAAAAAATTCCAAAAAGGTGAAGGCGCCAGGTGAACTCAAAACTCGAACAGAACTGAAGCCAGGACATAGCCAGGACACAGCCAAGCAGAGCTTCAACTAAAGCCATCAGGCCGTGAAATTTATACGAAGTTCAGCCTGGCATTTTCTCTTTTTATACCCTGTAGTTGAAAAATAAGGAGTATATCAGGGTTAAAAAAAAAATAAAAGTTGAAATTAAGATTTAGCAAGTTTGATGTTAATTTTTTGAAATAAGAGCAAAAGTTGTAAAGATGAAAACATATTTTTAAAATAAGATTGAAAAAACTTGAATTAAGACTAAAAGTTGTAAGAGTCTAGGAGGATACTCAGTATAATTAAATAAATACAAAAATGAAGTTTTTCAACATTCTTGATTTTCGAATTAAAAATCAAAAAGATTGGCAAATAAAAGTTCAGAAGTTCTAAAGATAACACCAAGTTTTTAGAATAAGACTTAAAAATCTGGAATTAAGGCGAATTGTTATAAGAATCTCAGGAGCATACTCGGAATAAAAAGTATTTATAGAAATTATAATAAAAAAAATCTTATTGAAGTTAAAAAAAAAGATCGATAGTTCTAAAGATGAAAACAAATTTTAAAAATAAGATTTAATTATCTTGAAATAAGGTCAGGTAAATAGGTCTTGAATTATGTTAAAAAATTTGAAAAGTTAAAACATAATCTGAATTCTCTTAGAAAAACAATTCTAAAATATTTCATTATTTGAGTTTCAAACTAAGAGAAATTTTCTTTTGTTGATTTTTAAAATTGTTAAATTTTAAACAAAAAGAAGATCCAGTATTATTTAAATAATAGCTGAAACTTTAAAAATATGACCACAACTTTTTAAATCTTTAAATAATTAAAAAAAAAATTAAATTGGAAAAGTTAAAACAAGATTTGAATTCTTTTAGACATAAAGTTGTGCAAATCAATTTTTAATTTCCAAGCAAAAAAAAAAATTCTTTTGCTAAGATTTTTACAATACTTAAATTTTGAGCAAAAAAAAGTTATTATTAAAATATTAGTAGAAACTCTTAAAATATGACCGACAATTTTTAAATTTAACTTTTAATAAATGAAAAAAAAGGTCAATCAAATTTCAAAAACTTAAAAAAATTGTTTAAAGAAAAATGAAGTATTATTTAAAAAGGTCAAAATATATAAAACAAAAATTTAAATTAAAAAGAATTGTTTTTAATTAATATGAAAAAAAATATTTTTTTTATAGTTTTTCGCATTAAAATAAATTCTAAAAATATTTAGCTTATGACAAACAACTTTAATTTATATTTTTAGTACTTTTAAATTTCACACTAAAAACACGTTCGAAATTCCTTAAATAGAATTAAAAATTTCTAAAATAGGACAGAACATTCTAAAATTTCAAATTAATAATTATAATAATTAGAATTAAGAAAAAAAATAAATTGTCACCTTTAAGTTTTTGATGAAGGCAAAGAGTTTTTAAAATAAATTTAAAAAACTTAAACAAAACTTTAAATATTATTCAAATAAGTCAAAAATTGCTTAAAAATGTGTAGAAAATTTTTTTAAAATAAAAAAATTAATTATTTTTATTTTTGACAAAGTAAAAAAATTTTAAAATCAATTTTAATTTCTATTTATGAAAAAATAATTAATATTTAATATATAATTTCTAATTTAAAACAAAATTACAAATTCTTAAAATAAGATCCAAAATTCTTAAAAATAAGATAATAAGAAGTACATTTTATATATTTAAAAAAAAAATTAAGTATTATTAAAATAAGTCCAAAAATGCTTAAAAGTAACCAAAAATTTTCAAATTAAAATTAATTGTTTTTAAATAACTTTAAAAAATTTTAAAGTAAAATTTTCCCCTTTTTGAAAAATGTGCTACATTTTTAAAATAAGTTTCAAAAATATTTAGTTTATGACAAAATAACTCAATTTATATTTTTATTTCAAACTAAGATTAAAAATTCTTAAAATAAGATGTAAAATTCTTAAAAATAAGCAGAAAATTGTAAAATATCTTAGATTTCAAAACTTGGATCAATTCTACGAAAATGTTAGAAGAAGAACTAAAAGAAATCGTAACGGACTTGGCTACAGCCTCGAGCAGCATTGGCTAGGGTCGGTTGGCGAAAAAAAGTAAAAGTTTAGACCCCAGTATACGAAAACCATCCGCAGGATTAAAGAAATCAATAAAAAATATTGAAGATCATTTGATTCTGATTCTAACGAAGTCTTGAATTTGATACGTACGACCAAAAATAAGCCAAAATATAGGGCTACCTGAAAAGTATTTAAAGAACGAAACAGCTTGTTGTATGTTACTTAGCTCATCTAGCCTAACCATATAGAATTAGAATAATAGCTCCCCCAAAAAAATGTTCGAATATTGTGAGATGAAGTAAATATTTCCTAACTTACTTCTTTGGCTCATTCAAATCGCTTGAAAACTTTGAAAATATAAATTGAGTGCTCTTCCTGCTGAGAAGTACTTTAGAGTACATCAAAGTCAGGATATAAAACTTGGACACACTTTTCCTTCCCTCGCTTTCTTCTTGCGACCTTTTTGGATTTGAACATGGATGCTTGGCTTGCGCAACTGGCCAGCGGCTGAGGACAGAGTAAAAGCCGAATTAAATCGCCAAGTCCGAAATGAATGAGGACTACGATGCTGTACCCGAATAAATGAATGAAAAGAAATGCATAGCAAACAAGAAGTAGCAGAAGCAGAGAAGAAAGAATGAAGCCGAAGCAGACGGCGGAAAAACTGTTGCCCTGTTTTGGCCCAAAAGACAGCAGCAGCAGCGGCGGCGTGGAGCAAGTTTTTCCTGATTTGGCTGTTGCTCAAAGTATAATAATGTATGAGCATGTGCGGGTGGATCGGGGTTGGGGGTTGGGGGTCGTGAGCCGGGAGTCGGGATGTATGTCCGTGCGGCTTGCTTCAAGTGCACACTTTCTCATGGCTTAGCACTTTGGTGCATGCCTCGTTGGCTTTTGTAGCGCCACTGCGCGCGGCTTATGCAACAAATAATTTAATTTTCTGCTGCATACAAAAAGGCGGCCAGAGCTATGGATATGACTTGCGACGACGACGACAACGGAAATGCCACTTTACGGCCTGTTTGACGGAAAAGTGGACGTTAAGTTGTGAATATGCTCGAGATTATGATGATGGCCATATTGCGTATACGCGGCATGGGCCAGCAAAGGACAATACAAGTGACCTAAATATCATGTGTAAGTGGGTGGAGCGGCTCTGCTGCTCAATGGGTTGTTTACCTTAGATGGTAAATCTGCAAAATGATGCAGTTTGAGTTCAAAGTGACAAGCTATGTGAAGGATATGAAGCCTCTGCTATTAAAAGCAGTATGGGTTTTTGGTAAAAAGTTGAAGGAAGGAAGGTAGTAGCCCACAAATTTCAAGGTTCACCGCACTGAGTTATGCATCCTTAACTCAGCTAGACATCGCTCTATGCTCTAGTCTATTTTGGCTAAAATGCAAAATACGTTGGTTTTTGCCATTCCGGCTTATTATGATTAATGCTCATGAAAACACTAATTGGTCCCGGACATGACTTTTATGCGCCACCCACGCCCCATTATCCCAGCGCCCACAGCTCAGTCATGTGCTTGGCAACTCCGACGTATGAGTTATGCCCAAAATGATGGCCTCCAACAAGCTCATAACCGTGAAAAAAAAAAAGATATACTATAAACTAAACTTTGGGGCGTTATAGTCTTATGGCTAAACTAAGCTGGCCAAGAGCAATCAAATACTTGAAGCGTAAAATGTAAAACATAAAATATGATTAACATATAAAATCCCATAGAAAATCAGAATATAGCCGACGTAAGCAGGCAATACACAGATAGATATATAATATGATTGGTTTCACTTATGAATTGGGCAGAAAAAAAGGGATAACGAAGCATAGTAGGACTCTCATCCTTTTTTGTTTTTTGGCAAATGAAGAAGCAGACGTGCGTTAGATGGGTTATATTTGTTGTTGTTCTTGTTGCGTGTCTTGGCAAATGACCGACCATAAATTACAAGAAAACAAAATCAACTGATTTGCTTATTTTGCTAAGGCTTTGGGCCTGACCGTACCCACTGACCGTCATAAGGACAAAATCAAAAGCTATAAAACCATTTAGTCAGATAAGCGTGAAATATGCTGCCGTCCTTTAGGCGCGTCAACCGCAAAATATTTTGGCAAATTGTCTCAGCCTGGCTTTAAGCAGCCCACGTTCCACAACAACTGTGCAACATTTTATGATTGTGCCACGCCCACAGATGCGAGACATGACACTTTTGGGCAGCGTTAAACAACATTTAAACAGCAGCGGGCACGTACAACAAGCTGCATTGGCCAACGCCTGACATGACGCAAGAAAGCCAGGCCAAAAACGTTGACCCAACAACAAAAGTTACAGTTTTTGGTGGTTTTCGGCATGCCCTATAAAACGAGGGCTATGAGCAATCTTGCTTAAAGTCAGAGAAAGGTGTAACATTGTGCACTGCTTGGAACGTTATGAACATGGATAGAACTAGGGCTAAAGATGTGCATAATAATGATATCCAGCCCGATCCCAGCGTGGGGCTGATCCAAACTACATTAAAGACTTAAATCGCATGAAAACTGAGATGCAGCTAAAAAACTGCTTGCCAACAAAAATCAAAGCCTCTGCGCTGAAAATTTGTTAACTATTATTATTATTTTATGAAAGCGAAAAAAAATTCGTTTCAAAGCGTTTTACCTTCAACGCCTTCAAAGCATTGTCTAGAGCTAGGGCCACCAAATCATGAATTAAAAATAAAAAACTGCTTGACAATAACAAGCTGTGCCTATAGAAATTATATCGATATCTAACTCGATCCCAGCGTGGCGCTTCTGCGGCTGATTCAAACTATATTTAGGACTCAAATCTCATGAAAACTGAGATACCGATAAAAAACTGCTTGGCAACAGAAATCATAGCCTCTACGCGCAACATTCGTAAACTATTTATGAAAGCGAAAAGGTTCTTTTAACAGCGCTCTAGCTCCAAAGCGTTTAAAACATTTTTAAGAGCTAGGGCCACCAAATCTACGCTAAAGAAGCATTTTATATTGATATCTAACACGACCCCTTAGTAGGGCTGACGAAAATTGCACGAAAACTGAGATACAGATAAAAAACTGCTTACCAGAGAAAAGCAGAGCCTCTACTACCACAATTTGTTAGCTCTTTATGACACGAAAAAGATTCTTTTAAAAGCGTTCTACCTGCAAGATTTTCTTACCCAACATAGCCATAAAAATCCCAGCTTTTATTTGGTCAGCTCTTTGCAGTGTATTCCTTGGCCTGCCAGCGTCCTTAACTGATGCCAACTTTTAGGTTGTTTTAGGCTGTGGCGGCTGCTGCTGCTTTGCCGCCTGTCCAGCTGTATAAATACCTTGTTGTTGTTGCTACTGTTGTTGTTTTTGTTGGCATTGTTGTTACTGCCACTGGCTTTCTGCTTATGATGGCAGAGGAATTAAATTTCATTTAATGTGCCGGCATGCCAAAACTTTGCAACCAACGAAACCCAACCCAACACATGTGCTTGCAACATTTTATGATAACAGAAGCAGGTCAAAAGCAGCAGCAGCAGCAGCGTTGGCGGCTGGGTTTTAGACTATGCCCAAGCATACGTCACGGTATTACTCATAGGAATTAGTCTGCATGTTCTGGTCGCCCTGGTTTGGCGTTGGCGCTGGTCTGTTTGAAAGTTGTTGTTGTTGTTGTTGTTGTTGTTGTATGCTGTGCTATGTTGCGGGCTACCCTTAAAATATGATTATTTTATGTAATTAACCCAATTTATTAACTTTGTCAGGGATTCGTTTGAAGGTCGGAGACGACTTTTGCTCGTTAAAAGACTTTAATTATGGTCAGACAGCTGTTGACACAACGGGTGACAACAAAGAAGTATAGAAATAAAAGTAACTTTTTTGGCCTAAATAGCCCAAAACATTTCGAAATGGCATTAAAAGTGCAAAAGTTGCTAAACTGCCATCAACGTGCTCATTATGGATACATATACATGGCATATTGTGGTCACAGCTTTGGTAACCTAATTTCAACTGCTTTGAGCGGTGTTGCACTGCTGTTTGATCTGCGCTGTATTGAAAGTTAACAGTAACAGTAACAGTAACATGAAACGGTTAGAGTATATGAACTGCAATGTACGGTACTTGAAGCACTGCATTGCGCTGCTTGTTGATCTACACTGTATGGAAAGTTAACAGCAACGAGTTAACAGTAGTAATATATGACAGTTCAAGTATACGAACTGCAGCGTACGTTACTCCAACACTGCATTGAACTGCTTAGTGATCTGCACTATCTGCAAAGCAGCATATGCAGTTTAGTTTTAATGGGCATTTAAAGCCAATTATGTGCACCTTAATCTTGCTTTGAAAACGTTTAAATAATTGATTTTTTTTAAATGTAATCAATGTGGACGGCTTAAATTGTCTTAATACAAATATATATATGAAGGGTGATTCATTAAGACCTTTTTTTTCAATAGGGATTTTCATGTGGATCACGCGTGATCCATGACAGCTGTCAAAGGCAAAGTTGTTCAGTATTCATTGGCAAATCATCATGGAAAAACTTACACCCGAACAACGTTTACAAATTGTACAATTGTACTTCGAAAATCAGCTTTCTGCAAAGAATGTTTTTCGTGCGCTGAGATCGACTTATGGTCAACATAATCGACCCACCGAACCCACAATTTGTAACACCATCACCAAATTTGAAACCCAGTATTCATTGTTTGATGATACACGACCAAATCGACCACATCCAGCACGTAGTGAAGAGAATATAGCGGCGGTAGCTGACGATGACCGCGAGGAATCGATTCGGCGCCGATCGCAACAACTTGGCCTGTCGTATTCAACCACCTGGCGCATTTTACATTTGGATCTCTTGAAAGCATACAAAATTCAACTCTGTCAAGAATTGAAGCCGAATGACCTTCCTGCACGTCGCCGTTTTAGTGAATGGGCTCTTGGTAACATCGATGAAGATCCGTTGTTTTCGACCAAAATTTTGTTCAGTGATGAAGCCCACTTTTGGCTTCACGGCTTCGTGAATAAGCATAATTGCCGTATTTGGGGAGAAAATCAACCCGAAGAGGTTTGGAGTTACGTAAAGTCAAAAGTTTGAGGCCTTGGAAGCTAACATTACTCGTGTTATTGGCCAAATACCATTGGAAATGCTTGAACGAGTCATGGAAAATTGGACCTTCAGGATGGACCATTTAAAATGCAGTTGCGGCCAACATTTGAGCAAGATTATTTTTAAAAAATAAATGCCATAAAATATCCTTTCAAAATCATAAATAAAGATCACATTATTCCTTGAAATTTGCATTTGCCAAATTATAAAAAAAAAGGTCTTAATGAATCACCCAATATTTAATCGAATGCTTTTTGTCTAACTAGCCACAGAGACAAAAGCCGTACTTCTACCTTTCGTATCACATTATTCAGAAACTTAAAACCCTTCTGTAGCAAATTAAAGAAAATAAAATTATTTCAATTTTACCTTTAAGTAGTAACAATACATATCACCAGCTTACAAACACCATCAAAATACTAACAACTGCTTTTGAACTGCTTTATAACATATTTCGCTTGACTGCTTTTCCATTGCACTGCATTATTATTCAGCTTACTGCTTTATTTAGCCGTTTCAATACAATATCAAACCAAGTACACTTAAGCTGGTTAGCTAAGGGCCTGAACATCATCCACTTAACTTAATTTTTGCATAAATCCCGGACTCAAAAATCGGCTCAAAATGCATTTGCCCACCGCAAATGTTCCACTTAACACTTGGCTGAGCACAAGGTCGGCAAAATCAACCATTTCTACGCTGAGCTGCGTTCTACAACTAGGCAGCATTTTCGATACGTCCTAATTGGGGGGAGTCTCTCTGGTCTGGTCTTGCCCACTGGGATCTGGGCTATCCTGCTGCTGCTCCTGCTGCGTGCGTGGGGCGTAGAGCCACTTCATCAGTGGGCCAATTGAAGCGTATACTTTTGGCCAGGTTATTCTTGTTTTTTTTTATACTTGGCAGCGCAGACACTAAATTACGTTTAGTAGGTTAATAAATGCTGAGCACTTTATGCAAATTGAATTATATGAAGTTGCCCTGCCTGCTTAGCTGTGTATGACTTTGGCTTCCGACAACAATGAAAACATTTAAAACATTTTCAGGCTCAGTTGGTGCAAATAAAGCATTATGCACTTGTATTTATAATGGATTAGTCAACTGTCGGGCATGAAAATTGTGTGGCATGCAACAGACAGACCGACAGAAAAACAGACAAACAGCAGATAGACGAGTCCTGCCTGCTTCCAGTAGGAAGTTGGCCAAAACAAAACAACAGGAAGCTGGCTTTGCCTAACGAGCCTGCTCGTTGGCATTACTAATTGCTACAGTATCCGTCTATATACATATATATGTTTGTATATATATATACTTTATACATATGTATATTTTTGTGTGTGGGCGCTTGCTTTTGTTGCTGTTTTTGTTTTTAATTATATGCATTATGAGCGCTCATTAACAAAGCAAATGAAGAAAGTAGACAGTATCCCCCCAAGTCAACAGTTTTCCCTGGTTAACAGGCTTAACACCTGTCCTGCCCTAGCCTAGTCCTAGGCCAGTCTAGTTGGTTGAGTGCAAAAAAGGGTTAACATAATTTAAATTTTGAAAAACCGCAACAACAACAACAACAGCCTGACAATTAGGTAGCACACATATGTAAGGATATATATGTACATATACACATACTAGTAAATCTGTGTTTGTCTATGTCTGTGTTACTGCAGTGAAAGCCGAGTCCTTTTTTATGTACATATATCCTTTTTTTCTCAACACGCAGACATTAAATGAAAATATATGTATTTACTTGTGGGCATAACTTTTTACATAATTAACTGGCAATGAGCTTATACATATACTTACTTACACCAACACATATACACCTACACACTTCAATAGCTGCATCAAAAGGCCCAAAGGACTTGAGTTAATTATTACATTTTTAACATAAATTTTTACTTTGGTTTGATGCGGGGGCGTTAGTTGCTGGCTGGGTGTAGAGAGGGGAGTGGTCTGCGGAGCGGCCTCGATTAAAACATAATAATGTGTTTAATTTGTTGTAATTTATGAAGATAATGATGAAGTGGCCAAAACTTTATTAATGCTCATAATTATGTTTCAGAATGCAATATCAATTCAATCAGTTGGTATAATAAATATTTTCGCACTTTTAAATGAATGTATGTATGTATATATATGTACTACAATATATGATTAATCTGTGTTAAAAAAAAAAACTTTTTTAATATTTGTAATTGCATTAAAAAGAGGAAGTTATTTTTTTATTGATTTTCTTTTAAAGTAAGCAGCTTTTTTAAATAATATTCGACGTTTTTGTGCACTCTACATATTATGCATAAAAAGATGATTACACTAGCTTACAAATAAAAAAAAATGTTGGTTTCCTCAACATGCTTCTAAAATTTCCGTTGTAAAATGGCAAAAAAAAACCGAATATTAAGTCCCCCAAAATTTTTTCATTGGACGGATTTCGAAATTTTTCTAAAAATCCCGTTTTCAAAAATAAAAAAAATGTTTATTTACAATACAAGCAAATATTTCTGGTTGTACTAAACTGATTTTAAAAAAAGTTCGGAAAAACTTATATTTCGAACGTAAATATAAAAATTTAAAAATTTAAATTTATAAGTGAACGTAAATAAAAACAATTTTTTTTCAAATCAAAATCGTATAAAATTTTAAAACAATATGCATTTTGGTAAACTAGTGCCACAGCTGAGATAAATAATGCTTTTAAAACAAAGTCGAAAAAAATTATTTATACATATTTATTGATCACTTTGGAAAAACTTTCTTCACGTATAAAAATAAAATTATTCGCTCAGAAAAAAAAACTACACAGCAAATAATGAAAAATTATTTTTAATGTAAAATGTAAAAATTAATTCAAACGCACCTAGATATTTTGTTTCCCTAAAATTGCAAAGTTTCTCAGGTTTTTAATACAGTTAAGATATATATAATTCGTAATTTAGTTTAGGCAAATCTCTAACGGATTGGGTAAAAATAAACTGTTTTGCAAAAACAAAAAAATAATAGGTTTAAAAAAAATTGTCCAATCGTCCAATTTTTGGAGGATACCCGAGCTCAAAAAACGTACGTATATAAAATTATATTATAAATAAAAAAAATTAAAGGAAGTTAATTTTTTTAATTTTCACTTTTTTTTTTTGATAAAAAAAACCAAAAAAATCACAATTGAAGAAAAAAAAATAGTGGAGATTTGGTTACAATACTGTCGGGCTGGGTTTTATAGACCGTAGACGATCCGAACCCAAAACTTTAAATTTTTAAAGTTTAATAAATTTCTCAAACGATCATAGATTTTATCGATATATTTGCATTAAATATTTGAAAATAAATTTTTTTTTTTTCGAAAAAGGTTTGGGGCACTGCTACCAAAAAGTCTTTTGTACCATACCCTTAAGTTCACGCAAAAGACTTTCTGCTTTCCTCATGAATAGCAGTAGGTCTTTTGTATTGACCTGAGGTGGAAGAGACTAATCCGTTCCTTTCCCGTGTGACACGCTCTGTCTCATACCAGTCACAGGGCAGTCACAGAGAATATGTCTGGTGGTTTCATCGTCTTCTAGAAGAGCCTGCACTCTGAAGAGTCCGACAGGCTAATTTTCTGTAGATGGTATCTAACAGTCCGGTGGCCAGATAGGTAAGCTACCAGAAGCTTTAGGTCCGCTCTGCCAAGACCTTTTGCTTGACGAAGCACCGAAAAGGGAGAACCAGTATCTCCTATGTTCTCCTGCAGCCATTTGCTTATCATGGTTTTGAATGTGGACCAACCCATACTACAGAATGGCTCAGGAGATTTAGTCAGGGTGGAGGCACCCTGTCGTGCTAGATCGTCAGCAATTATGTTACCATTCATTCCCGAGTGTCCAGGCACCCAACATAGAATGACTTTGTTCCGGGCGGACAGGGTTTGGAGGTAGTTATGGCATTCTTTAACCATCCTGGAGGAGATGCTCCAGAATGACAATGCCCTAATAGCAACTTGGCTATCTGAAAAAATGCTTATGTTTCAACTACTATGGGATTCCCTTGAGAAGGCTACTAAGGACGCAGATCTCTATGGCATGAATCTCCTAATTTTTAAGACGCTGGGCCAGATGCCCATTGCGGTAGAGATTCTGGTGTTGGGTCCAACCATTCCAACACATAAAACATAGGAAGCTTACTTATGAGAAAGCTCACAAATTCGAAATTCAAGAAATTAGAATCAGATTTTTTATTGCATTGGAAGCTCTGAAATTAGAACTGCAAGTCCAATTTCTGAGCAAATTTATATTTTTCTGAAAATTTGTTGCTTAAATAAATATGTAATTCATTTACCTATTTATCATGTTTTAATTTTCATCAAATTTTCATCGAATTTAAAATTTCAGCTTCCAATTATAGGCGTAAGATTTTAGACTTGAAATTTTCGTAAAATAATTTTTTTTTAGCTTTAAAGCTTAACAAAATTAAAAAAAAAAAATTGTCGCTAAAAAACGCACCCTTAAAAATTTGTAATTTTGAAAAATGGTCAAAAATGACTATGGTATAATAACTGAAAAAAGCCCCAAAAACATATTTTCGAACGATATTGTTACTCCATATTTTAATATTCCCAAAACAAATTCCAGACTAAAGATTGAAGTTAAGCTGTGTTTATATCCTTTTTCAATTGAAAATATTCGTGGTGCTCCATTTCGTATTATTGCACCAGTAAAATTTAAGTAAAAGTAAAATTTTTATAGATAGGTATTAATGAATTTTTAGTCGGTTTTTATAAAAATATTCAAAAATAGACTAAAAATTCACGAATGCCCTCAAAATTAAAATATATGTCAAAAATAAATTCTTCGACTCAAAAAAACGTCAAATTCACAATTGGGTAGAGGAATAAACCCGTTTTTTGGCCTTGTAAATGGAACGACTATGTCGATTGAATAATTAAAAAAAATGGGGGAAAAACATCCACAAATTAATATAAAATATTTAATATGACCAATTATTATAAAATAAAAAAATTAAAATTCTATGAAATCTTTTTCTTCTGTTAAAATAGTCTAGTCAAGTGGCGCCCAATTAGTGGCTCACTTTTTTTTATAAATATTTTAAGCTTTGGCACTGAATTTTTCTTTTAGATCAATGATAACAATAAATAAAACTTTAAATTAAAAAAATAAGAGAATTCAATTTTTAGTTAGCATATTTTGTGAGTAGTCATCTGTCTGAAGGGGTATCCTATTCAATTGCTGAGAAGTGTATCTTACTTCGTAAAAAAATGGCAATATCTATAGCCAATTTTGAGAACTTGTGACCTAGAACATTAATTTAAACCAGCTGCCAAGTTAAATTTGTTCTTCAACAAATTTTACGCAATTTTTTGACTAGCCTTGTTATTTGTCGATTCGCACAGATTCAGACACTTCCGTCTCCGGTTACAGATTTTTTTCATTTTTATTTTTAGTTTTTGCCATTTGGCATTTGGCAGTCATACCAATTGAACTTTAATCGTTGTTCGTATTGAGCTTTTCCATTGCTTTATCGTTTAGACGACAACACACCGCAATTGTCCATAACCCCTACCCCCAACCCGCTGCAAATTCCGACCCCATCGCCACCAATTGCCAAAAACATAGCTCTCAACGAAATCCTAGCCACACACAGCACGGACCACGGACCAGTTGGACCGGAGACTTGTCGTATTTGGATGGGGGCTATTGTCTCATTGAATAGCTCGTCGCGTTGCCGCTCGGCTCGGCATAACCCCCTTGACCTCCGGACCCTAGAGCCAACATTTATGTTTGGATGCGTGTTTAACTACGCTAGTTCGATTTTTATGCGCGTCAGTTAGAATTTTAGCCATTTCAGCGAAATTTGAAGAAGAAAAAAATGCTCTACCCGGCATGCCCCCCAGGCTGCCCCAACGAGCCAAAAAATTTGTCGTAAAATTCTTTGAAATGGCTCCGCTGAGAACTATTTCAATGCGTCGAATCAATAAATTTTGTAGGAGTGCTGGGAAGTCCGAGACAGACGTTTTGGGGTTTTGCCGTAATATCTGACAATTTGGCGCTTTTGTTTGTTTTAGGTTTCCTTTTTTTTTTGTTGCAGAAGCTCCTCCACTTAACTTTATAGTTTGTCTGCCTTTAATCGTAATTGCGCAGAGCTGATAAATATTAATGTTACATTTTCCCGTCTAATGGGCTAAAAATGTAAAAAAAAGAAAATGTTCCTATTTGTAACTGCCTGGTAATGTGCTTTTTATGAGGCAGTCTTTAGCGCGTGGCAAGCATCCAAAGCAAAATATTTTTCCGAGAATATGTTTTTGTTTTTTTTTGTTCTTGGATTTTTCCACTTTTCTTTAGAAAACTGCGCACTGTACACTGCACAATGGGCCCGCTTAGCTAGTTTTTGACCAAAAGTTCTCCAGAATAAAGTCACAATTTGGACAAAATGATAATTGAATTTGATTTTACACATATACAGGATATATTAGCTCCTGTCCAACAAAAAGTATTAAATTATAATTAGTGGTTTTTAAGTTATGTTATTGGCAACCAAAGCTGATAATTTTTATTTTATGCGCTTTCGCGATAATTTACAGAAACTGCGAAACCTTCATTCACATTATTATTTAAAAAATAAAAAATAAAACTAACCTTAAAACTTTTTGGCTTTAATAACCTTACCAAATAGTTAAAAGATTTTGTTGATTTTTTTATTATATCGCTAATTTTCTTTAAAGGTACCTCTAACTACACCTCGATATTTGATCGAACAAAATTTTTTAAATTTCTTTATATATTTTACAAGCAAATTTAATTCTACACGATTTTCGGAAATTGAAATTTCTATCTAAAAGTAGAATTTTAAAAAATGAACCAAAGAATAAACAATTCACTAATTCCAATTTTTTTTTTCGGCTCCAAGAAGTGCAAACTGAAAGGACACCATTTCCGATCAACGTACCATTCCAAATGTTAGGAGCTAAAGCAATTTGTACACAGTAATTGAATCCGTAGGAATTTGAAAAACTCCTTCTACAAATGAAGGAAGTAGCGGATCACACGATATCGCTTGCCAGTGCAAGTCTAGTTTTATGATAATACGAAGACTAGAAAAATCCGGCGACAAGTAGAAAAAAACCATTCATATTTAGATCTTTCTCTTTTCTTCTTGAAAAATTCAATTATTCCTATGAGCTAATCCAACTAATAGTCATATTTAGAAATTTCTCTTTTCTTCTTGAAAAATACAATTTTTCCTATGAGCTGCAACTTTCTGCTCTTGGTGGCCACGAATCCAAGCTGGAATCATCTAAGATGGGGTTATTAAAAGTTACCTTTCATATACGAAAGTTTTCAGATCTGTTGTTGAAATTGCAGGATCTAAAAGATACTAAATCGAATGACACAGAAATTGGGCAGTTCAGATAGAACAGTATGCAAATTTCGAATAAAATGTTAAATTTAAAAAAAAAAAAAAAAGAGTTTACCCTCCCAAGTACGAGGCCAACAGAAACGGCTAAAAATCAGAAGGTAACCTAAAAATATTAGATTTGAGTGAAAAACATTATTTTCATACAAAATTGTGATTAAGTTAATATAAGAGCTTCCGTACATGGTTCCCGAGCATCTTCAATTCTTGACTGATTTTAAAGATCTTAGACTCGAAATGTTGGTAAAATAATTCTCTTTGAGCTTAAAAATTAAAATAATTAAATAATTTGTTTTTCATTAAAAAAAGCTAGCTGAAAATTTTTAAAAAGGTCAGCAATAACATTTTTTAAGTTTTGGTCTGTAACTTCTATAATTCCTATAATAATGTAATGTAGTATAAAAAACATTTTTTTTTAATATATCTTGAAAACGGTGCTTAAGAAAAGAATAGGTTGAAATTTTCGTTTTTCTCGACCTAAAATTACCCTAAAAAACACTTTTATACCCTTAAATTTGTAAGCTATTGTTATCTATATCTAAAAAAATCTAAGGGGACTCAAACCTCTCAGAAAAATAGTTTAAACCTTCTCGAACACGTGTTTTAAATTTTCTTCACTCTAATAAAATTATTATGGAAATGACATTGAATTTTTGACCAAAATATGAGAATCTGGGCCCACTGTGCAGTGCTGTAAATTTAAGTGAAAGTCATTTTGTAAATATTTTGTAATAACAATTAATTAATCAAAAGAATAAAAATATGTTTACATAAAGTAGAGATAACACGATTGACGACTTGTTATGGATAATTTATAATCGCCAAATCGAAGCTTATTAACATGAATATGTTTACATCTAAAGAACTGTCAGATTTACATTTGTTTTAGCGTTTTTAAACTGAATGAATGCTTCTGTTTAATTCGTAATCTGCTAATCTTTAATATACTTAACTTAAAATACTATTTGCACAAATATAGGGTGGGCCAACTGCTGGCTTGGTTGTTGAACACTCATAATTCGAAGCAAACGCGTTCAAAGTGAAATTTAAAACTACAATTTTGAAAAATATTCTTAGTTGTTATTTATGCGAATTTTAAGTTAAATATTTATTGGGAATTATTTCTAATAGGTATGGTATTATTTACGAAACATTTTGCTAATATCGGTAATTGATAAAAAAATAGTTGGTTTATAATTTTTATGGCTTTAAGCGATGCGAACTGCATTATTAGTTTTCAAAAAGTCACATGGCGGTGCAGTTTCCGGTACCTTTTTCAGCAAGACCCTTTATGCAAGTCTAAAAAGCACCCTTTAGTTTATTAACTAGTACATTTTAGACTAAAACTTTTTTGTATTTATTCTAATTTGTTTATTTTTGGCACACAGATCTTTATATAAATGATACGTAGTTCTAATAGATAATGATCCCATAGGATAGGGTATAGAAATAAAACAAATAGCCTAAAGCATTTCTTAACTATTTTACAGCCTTCAAAAAGCTTAGTACTATATATAGTTTTGATAATGTTGTAGGTCCAGATTTGTGTCAACGAATTTAAGGTTCTTTTGGTTGATATTAATAATTTATATTAAATTCCTACCAAATTACTTAAGAACATTCGTTTTACGCAGTTTGCCTCTCACTTTTTGCAAGTTTGTAGCCTCATAAATCTTAATCGCATTTCAATTGTATTTATTTCTGATGAAATTTATATGCCAATTGCGTTGACCGAAAGGTACATCTATTAAGCTACAGATTAAACTTAAGCTATACTTTTATTTCTATTAACTATATAGTAAATATTTACTAAACATACGAGTACATAGACAAAAGTTCAAGTCTACAGCGACAAGTTATAAATTATATATAACAACTAAGAGACTGTATCAATTGTAGAGCAAAAAAGCCAACTAATTGCATATTTCGGAAGTCAAAACAAGGCATTGACATCGCTTGATTTTAACGGCGCTATTAATTTGCCATAAAAATAAATATATATATCTATGTATAGTATATGTATATAGTATATACATGCGTTAAAGTTAAATAAATATTTGTATATAGTTTGAGGGGTGCGTTCGGGCCAATTAGCCACATTTTAAGCCACTTTAAAATGGTTTGTTGACAAGCAACTCGCTTACCCTGTCGCAGTTTATTAGCCTTAAATCCAAATGACAACTCAAAACATGACATTAAACAGCTAACAAAATGCATAGAGAAAGAGAGAGAGAACGTGTCAGAGAGAGGAAAGCACAACTGAGACTGTCTGTGCCTCTCTCTCTTTGTTTGAATTGCGATAGAAGTCACAAAAAAAAGAAAAAACTAGTCGAGTCACAGCGACTATGGTATACGCTGCAATTTCTATGGCGGTTATTAAGAACTAGTATTTATTTTCGTAAGACTAAGTATATAATACTAAATCAAATATTATGGGAAGAGTGCGACAAAAAAGGACTATTCATTTTTGCAATAAGGTGAAAGTTTCTAGAAGAAAAGGTTTGTGGCGGTGTCTGTGCACAAAAAAATTTATACTGAAGTCTCGATAGTTGGTACCTGGTTCTTCCTAACAAAAATAACTATTTTATTTTTTATTTTAATTGTATGTAGACTGGAAAATTATATTATTGATTATAATAATTTGCTTACAGCTCCGATAGGGCCGATCTCCCAAAAAATCTACTTTTTGACAAAATTTATTGTGTTTCGATTGTTTCGGTAAGATGTTGGGACCAAATTTGATATTCGTCCAGTTTTTATAGTTCTAAAAACTGTACTAAATTTAATCATATAGCTCTAATAGGACCAATCGGTCCAAAAAACGTTTTTGTACAATCGAATATCGTTTTCATGTGTTTGCATAGATATTTGAACTAAATTTAGCATCTAGATCTTTTTTAAGGTATTTAGTCACTGTACTTAAATTTATGAAAGTCGGTTGACTATATCATATAGCCCCCATTTGGAATCGATTGGTCAAAGAAAAATATGTTGCAAAAAATATCTTCTGTTTTTGGTTTTATGTGAAGGAACCGGATTTTGCTGCGAGCTAGTGGTAGCAGGGTAGCCCAAGTAACGTCCGCGCCCGACTTTTGCGGCCGCCATTTTTTATAGTCGCAAAATTGTAAATGAGACTGGAAAATTATATTATTGATTATAATAATTTGCAATCGTTTTTGAGAAATACCGAGTCTGCATTGAACTTTCTACATAATATGATGTGGAAATAAAAGTAGAAGAGTGTTGAGGGCAACTGAAGCTTAGTAAGTTATAAGCTTTTGGTAGAGCTTTTATACATTTTACAAGTTACAAGTTCCATTATAGAATTAAAAACATTATTTTTTGTTAGAAAAGTTTGTATATATTTCAATTAAACTAGTTCCCTACTACCTATCTTGGGAGCTTAAACTAAATGTTCATAAGAAACAATAAAATAAAAAACAAATATATTCAAAGTGTTTTGTATACGAAAAAATCATTTTTTACAGGAATATATACATAAATATTTATATGTGGTTGTAAGAAATTTGAACGTATTTGTCTCTTTATCTTAGGAATCTGATAGAGTGATCCTCTAGATGACACCTTTAAAGTTTTCTCTTTCTAGCTCTCAAGCCAGCCTTCTTGCAAGCGCATTTAAATGTACTTCAGAGTTTCAAAATCGATTTTAAATTAATAAAAATAAAAAAATTAACCCAGTTTGAAGCTTTTATTAGTTCTTTGGGCTTTCAAGAACTAGGTCAAGATCCTTCCTTATTCGTCTCTTTTATCTCCTTGAGCATTTAGGTATAAAGAATGGGAGACACACTTTTCATTTTGTTGCAGTTTTAACGCGGAAAATATTTTTCCTTTAGCTTAATATACCCCAAGTGTAGGGTATCTAAAACAAAGCTAGACATGTTCAAACATTTGCAAGCAAACAAAACTTAATATATAGTATAATATTATTTTAGTGTACATATCTCATATTGTGAGCAATATAAATGTACAGTAAAAAAAAATAAGTAGACAAATTCGAGCTTGTTTTTATTTTTTTATGAAGTTAAAGCGTGTTTTAAGCAAGCAGAAATATGGCTTTTACATCGACAGAGGTCGTCAGTTTTTTCCCATAACATTTTTAGCTGTTAGGAAATTTATGACGATTATAAAACAAAATAAGTTCTATATGGGGTGTTCACTTTGTGGAAGGAAACTAATTGATATTGTTTTAAAGAAATACAACTATTTTAAACACATAATATGGAAAAAATTGCAAGAAGGATTCTAAAATTACAAAAGACTGATTTTTAGTCATTTTTTTACCTCTCTGTCGCCCACAATATCAATCTTCTATTAGAGACAAGTTGTGTGAACTCGGAAGATTTTCTGGATTGGCAAATCAATTTTTGGTGTGGCAAAATTCAATTTTTTTTGTTCATTGGGTCTAAATTTCAAATCGATACGAAAATGTATTTTGTCAGCTAGATTTATCTCCGAGCAAAAATTGCCAAATTTGCGATACTCGTTTTTCTTTTTGACTCAATACGAGGGAAGTCTTAAAGTGAGAAAAAAATTGTTGTTTCATAAATTTAAAGTTGTCCAGGGCAATTTCAGATCGACACGATGATTTTGTCAGCTAGATTTATCTCCGATCAAAATATGTGAAACTCGCGATTTTCGATGTTTTTTTGTTGTAAATCCGGAAGTGTCCAAAAAACTGCTATAAAATATGCATCGCAAATTATAAAATACTTCTTCAAATTTTGATACCTCAATATTTCTTAACACTTAGTGCAGCTCCTGATTTAGTTTTCGATATATATATTTATTTATATTTTAAGCAATTATATTATTAATTTCTTTTACTTTGTAATTTAAATCAATATAAATCAGTGAAGAAAGGAAATTGCTTTAAATTGGCATTAATTCCAATAAATTAGCCGAAGCCCAGCAATCATTCATGTAGTTGATGGAAATATTTTTAAAAGTATAATTATTTAAGCATAAGCCCTATAAAAATACGGAAATAAATAACAAAAAAACAAATTAATCATCAAATGACATGATTCGTTTAAAGGCGTTCAAACGAAAATTAAAAAATGAAAGTATTTAAAGGAATTAATTACAGAATTCATTAAATTAGCATTAAAGCGCTTTTAAACATAAAAATAAATTTGCAAATTTTGGAACAGTAAAGCAAACGAAGGTACACAACTTTTTTACTTGAGTTCAGATGTAGGGAATTGTTCGGAACACTTTTCTAAGTTTAAAAACGAGTTTTTTAATGTGGAGAGCGGCAAGTTTGCCACGCTTTTTTATTATCAATTGTAGAATTTTATTTTTGAATAAAAAAAATCATTGATTTCACAGACATACAAAAAAAAATTCTGTACTTTTGACGCGACACATCTCATTATATGGATATTGATGCGCTGAATCCGAATCTGAAATAAAAACAGCACTTTTCATTCAATTTCACTCATCTATGGCTTTACAATGTTGAGTAGACGAATTTCCGGAAACTTCGAAAAACCATTGTTCTCAAGAACTGCATCTTAGTTAGACTTCTTACAAGATTCAAATGTCGACGGAAATTGAAACTCCCGGAACATTATTAGCATTGCTTATTCATTCAATGGATTATTATTTCGTCAAAAAAGGCGGCCATTCAACCAATTTTATTTTTCAAACAAAAATGAGTAGCTTTAAACTTGCTTTTGGTATACACATTTGCTCAACTTCGTTGGAAGATTTACCAATAAAATGCAATTCAAAAACTATCTAATAGATGGCCCACCCTATACTAGTTTAAGACTTAGAGCACAGTTCCAAACTTTCTCTTAACATTTCCGGCACTACAAATTTGTTAATGCTGTTAAAAGAACTAACCTACAGATGGCCCACCCTTATATAAATTTGAGAATAAAAGCAAATTTGTAAGCCTTCGCTTAAAAATTCCACCTCTTAGATTTTTATACCCTATACTAGATTTGTGCAATGTATGTGACCTCGAACCACAAACTTTGGTAAGCTGATTCATGTTGCTCTAATAAACAAATCCACATCCAAATTTGATTGTTGCAGACCCCACACCCCCGCAATCCATTTACCGTGTTTTCTCCCTTTAACAAATCAACTTAAAACTTACCACATTTACTTTAAATGGCTTCTTTGACGTATCTTTTGAGTTTCATCACAATCGGTAAACATTTTCGAAACTTATAGGTAAAAATATCGAATTTCACAAAAAAAAAATGTATTCCAATTGGAAAGTTCTTAGTAGGAGAATACTGAAAAAAGTTTTTCTAGAGAAAAGGTACAGTGTATTCCACTGTTGGGCACTGTCCGACTGTACCAAATTTTTTTTATTTACAGTACTTAATTTAATCATTAGTTGAAGTTAAGACATCACGCAATTTTTTGTCTATCTACGTCACAGAGACAGGATATAGGAAACTGCTGTATTAAAAAACACGATCTAATAATTGCCATGTGCTCGCATTTTGACTTAGTTTGTCGCTTGGAATTTACGCTCTGGAATGTGATTTTTTTATTTTTTTTGCTTACTAATTAAATTTACCCAAATTAAGAAAAACCGTTGTATGTATCTGTGACGTCATTGAGTGACGTAGATGCTACATATAAGCGCAGCTGCGTCTGTCAGCTGTCAATCTTATCCAAGTTGGCATTAATAAAGTTAAGTATTTAGTCAACAATTAAGCGTCTAAATAAAATTAGCATGCAATTAACATTATAAAAAAAAATATTTTATCTTAGCTGCAGTATCTCGCTTATTATAAATTTTTTATCTGCATTTTTTTTTAGCATTTGCCTATATTTAGTTAGTTATGTGGCAAATTGTACGCATAAAAATTAATTGTAACAAAAGCAAAGCAACTTTTAAAATTTTAAAAATTTAATAATTGGTTAGACAGACAGTCCCAATGCGTTGACAGTTGGACTGGACATGAAGTTGCATCTGGAATTGGCATCAAAACTGGTTGGTTGGTTGGTTTGTCCAAAGGGGCGGCACTGCCAAGGCTATAAATAGATTGCTCTGCTTTGGGGGGCCTTGCAAAAAATTTGGGGTCGGGTGTATTTGTATCTCTCTATGCAAACACAAAATACACTGAGCGCCATAATTATACAGCTCAACGAAATTACAAATTAATTGGCTTAGTTAGCTGTTGTTGTTGTTGTTGTTACGAGAGACTCTCTAAGCCGAGTTCACTGGAAAGTGGCCAACAAGGCATTGCCAGTTAGTCAGCGCAACGTTTTTTGTAACTGTAGCATACAAAAAAAAATGTATTTTATCTTTAAGTTCTCTGTATCTAGTAGATTCAATTGTATTTCACTCTCGACAGCGCTGGGAAATGCACGCAACTCGCGAGCTTGCCGCCGTCCTGCTTAACAATTTAATTTAAACACAAAAATTTTACGAAACGAAATCCCCGCGTCAAAATAATTTGTGATTTTATTTTTATTTTCGTCTTTAATTAAACGCCATTTACTTCCGTTCGTTGATTTCGTCAGTTCTCATCAGTTCATATATAAGGCGCAACCTTGCCAAAATGATATTCGGTCGGTTTACGCGCAAACAAATACTCGCGATGAGCTTAATCGGAGCTGTTGTTGTTTTAACCATAGTTGTAATCAGTGTGATAAGCGGCGGTGGTCAGGGTAAGGAGCTCCCCCCGAATTCGGCTGAGTTTAGCAAATGTTTCAAGACGCGTCCCAATACAACGCAATCTACGTTGGAATTGGTGCATATTGTGTTTAGACATGGCATAAGAACGCCCGTGGATACATATCCGAATGATCCGTATCTGAAGGATGCATTTAAGCCCACAGGCTGGGGACATGTGACAAATGTTTGTAAAATCGAAAATATCGAAAAATTCAAGTTTTGGAAATAATATTTAATTTTAGCGCGGTAAACGTGAACTGTTCGAGCTGGGTCGTTGGCTGCATAGACGCTATGGGGATTTCATGGGACCCTACTATAAACCCGATGTAAGTACACTTTAATCAATTATTTTACATTTTAAAATTTAGTTCAACGAAATATTTTTGATAGTGTAAGCTTTAAATAGTCTTGCATAATTTGTGTTTAAGCCGATCTTTTTTTTAGATAGTATTCAATTATTAAGATTAAAAAAGTGCTGAACTACAAAGTAATTGCAAAAAAAAAATTAACATGCGGGCTATCTAACATTTTAAAATTTAACTGGGCTGCTTAAAATAATTAAAAATACTCCCAAATTAAATTCTTTGCGAAAGCCTATGTACCCAAAATAAAATTTTTTTTCAGACAATGTCTAATAAGTATTTTTAGGCTCACGGATTTCAGTTCAAATGTCTTAAGACTGTCTACCTTGCTCATTTTATGGGTTTTTTTTATAGTTTATGTGAGAATTCCGAATTGCTGGAATTTTTTAAAAACAAGATTCGCAATCAGCAACTTAAGCATGGTGTGATCCCCGAAACCAAAATTAATTTTTGTTTTGCTATAGACTGTATTATCTGCAAAAAATATTAGCATAGAATAAAAGCCCCAAACATTCGAAAATGTTAATTATTCATGTTTAAGTTTATTCAGATAATAAATTTCGTGATTTAATTTAATTTCAATTCCTACAAACATTATTTCGTAACTAATTTTTACTATATCCTTGATACCGTATCTTCGAACATTTTAGTAGTTATACCTGTACCGTATGGTACCAAGGGTATATTAAGTTTGTGCAAACACGAAAATGTATGTAGCATATAGAAGAGACGTCGGAGACACCCCAAAGTTACCTAAAATATGATCGAGGTGAATAGAGAAGTCGATATACCCATGTCCGTCTGTCAATCTGTCCGTCCGTCCGTCCGTCCGTGTGAACGCCTAGATCTCGAGATGGTAAGAGCTAGGGTTGACCAAACTTTACATTAGATCCATATTATTCCATAGGAGGCAAGTTTATTTATTTTTTGATATCGGGGATAAATTATATAGCTCCCATGAAGTGTGTTTGGACAAACCTCGACAAAAAAAAACCGTTTTAGATGAATAATTCGTTTGTTTATGAAGATATCGTAACCAAATTTGGTATGCGAAAGTTTTTTATAGTTTCAAATCACTGTACCAAATTTGATTGAAATCGTTTGACTATATCATATAGCTCCCATAGGACCGATCGGCCAAAATAACTTTTTTAAAGAAAAATTCGCTATATATTTCGTTTTTTAATAAAGATATCGTAACCAGATTTGGCGTTTGGAAATTTTTTAGACCACTTAAGCAATGTGCCAAATTTGAACAAAATCGGTTGACTATATCATATAGCTCCCATAGGTCCGATCTTCCAAAAAATCGATTTTTTAACAAAATTTATTGTGTTTCGTTTGTTTGTTAAGATATTGGGACCAAATTTGACATTCGTGAGTATTTTATAGTTCCTAAGCACTGTACTAAATTTAATCCAAATCGTTTGACTAGATCATATAGCTCCCATAGGACCAATCGGTCCAAAAACACGTTTTTTATACAAAATTCGATGTGTTTTGTTTGTTTGTAAAGATATTTGAAATAAATTTGGCATTCATATCTTTTTTAAGGTATTTAAGCACTGTGTCAAATTTTATTGAAATCGGTTGACTTTATCATATAGCTCCCATAGGAACGATCGGTCAAAAAAATTTTTTTGCTTAAAAATTCTTCTGTTTTTGGTTTTTTGTGAAGAAATCGGACTTTATTACAAGCTAGTGGTACAGGGTATCCTAAAGTCGTCCGCGCCCGACTTTACGTCCGCCATTTTTATACCCTGTACCGTATGGTCCAAGGGTATATTAAGTTTGTGCAAGCCGAAAATGTATGTAACATATAGAAGGAGACGTCGGAGACACCCCAAAGTTACCTAAAATATGATCAGGGTGAATAGAGAAGTCGATATACCCATGTCCGTCTGTCCGTCTGTCCGTCCGTCCGTCCGTCCGTCCGTGTGAACGCCTAGATCTCAGAGATGGTAAGAGCTAGAGTTACCAAACTTTCACATTAGATCCCATATTATTCCATAGGAGGCAAGTTTATTTTATTTTTTTGATATCGGGGATAAATTATATAGCTCCCATGGGGGTGTTTGAGACGACCTCGACAAACAAAAAAGCGTTTTAGATGAATAATTCGTTTGTTTATGAAGATATCGTAACGAAATTTGGCAATCGAAAGTTTTTTATAGTTCCCAATCACTGTACCAAATTTGATCAAAATCGGTTGACTATATCATATAGCTCCCATAGGACCGATCGGCCAAAATAACTTTTTTAAAGAAAAATTGGCTATATTTCGTTTTTTAATAAAGATATCCTAACCAGATTTGGCGTTTGGAAATTTTTGAGACCACTTAAGCAATGTGCCAAATTTGAACAAAATCGGTGGACTATATCATATAGCTCCCATAGGTCCGATCTTCCAAAACATCGATTTTTTAACAAAATTTGTTGTGTTTCGTTTGTTTGTTAAGATATTGGGACCAAATTTGACATTCGTGAGTATTTTATAGTTCCTAAGCACTGTACCAAATTTAATCCAAGTCGTTTGACTAGATCATATAGCTCCCATAGGACCAATCGGTCCAAAAACACGTTTTTTATACAAAATTCGATGTGTTTTGTTTGTTTGTAAAGATATTTGAAATAACTTTGGCGTTCATATCTTTTTTAAGGTATTTAAGCACCGTGTCAAATTTTATTGAAATCGGTTGACTAAATCATATAGCTCCCATAGGAACGATCGGTCAAAAAAAATTTTTTGCTTAAAAATTCTTCTGTTTTTGGTTTTTTGTGAAGAAATCGGACTTTATTACAAGCTAGTGGTACAGGGTATCCTAAAGTCGTCCGCGCCCGACTTTACGTCCGCCATTTTTTTAAATGACAATATTCGTAGATTTGTTTAAAAACTTTTTAACTCAATTTAAAATCCGTATTTTTTTAGCTTTCTAGAATCAATTCGTTAATACATATTATTTAATACCCTAAAAAGCTACCTTTATTATTAATGGCTTTTTCGACGACTTTTTTACAGAAATAATAAATAAATATTCAAATAAAATATTTTTCCCATAAGAGAACCAATCTACGATTTGATTCAATTATGCAGATTTTGTTTTCAAAAGACTTTTTTTTTATATTAAAATATTACATTTTTTTTTTTAAGAATCAACTAAAAAAGATATTCGATCAAACTTTTTTTACAATTAAAATTAAGTATAAGGTTAAGAGATTTATGGTTTTTAAGGAAATTTTTGAGGTTCTTAAAATTTGCGAGACATTTTTAAATATTCAATGTTTCTAATACAATTTGAAATTAAGAGATAAATACGAGTATGATTCGCCTTTGTTTATGATTTTAACTTAAATTTTGAAATTAAGAAACAGAAAAAAGTATTTGGGTTTTTTATTTAAATTGTCGAGTTGCATTATAGGCTACAACTTTTCAAAATATTTTTTTATTATTTTTTTTTAACTTTAGGAGCTTAAAAAAAAAGAGTAGTCATCTTAAATCAAGAAATAGTTATCTGGCCCTGTATACCTTGCAAAGTATATTTAGGCATAAAAAAGTGTATGAATGCATATACCATGCTAGATAGAGACGATAGGATGTTCACTTAGGTACAGGACTAGCTTTCATCGATGTTATAATCTCTCTGTATAAAAAAAGTCCACCAAAGTCTTTTAAAACGAAACAAAAGACTTTTTCTACATTAGTCTAAAAATAAATACATAGTATATGAAACAAAATTTTTAGAAACTACCAACTAGCCATATTTTTCCAATTTTTTTTTAATTTTGAAGTTTTTTATCCTACTAAATACATTGTATTCACTTATTTTCCAGCGCCTTCATGCCCAAGCCACAGCCTCACCGCGCGCCATGATGACACTACAAACCACATTGGCCAGCATGTTTGAGCCACGCGGCACGCCCATGGAGTGGAACAAACAACTTAATTGGCAACCCATACCCATTATGTCCGAACCGCTGGATCAAGATTCGGTAGGTTTATCCAAAACAATTACAAGCAAGCATGTACTTATATTAGTTACTCTATCCTCAGCTGCTGCTGGTGCGCACATCTTGTCCACGTTACTTCGAAGCCAGAGAGGAGGTTTTCAAGCGACCCGAGGTAGTGGCCGAAACGGAAGCTCATGCGGAGATGTTCAGAGAATTAACCAATTTAACGGGCATGCCTGTGCGCAGTGCTGAGGATGTCAACTCGTTGTACATAACTTTATTGGCGGAACAGGAGTTTGGTTATAAGCTGCCCAGCTGGACTAAGGATTATTTTCCGGAGCGTATGCAGTTCTTGGCGGAACAGAGCTATATCTATAATGCGTATACGCCGGAAATGCAAAAAATCAAAGGTGGACCATTTTTGCGTAAAATGTACGATGAAATGCTGGCCAAGCGTGAGGGCACGCTGAAACCCAAAGAGCGGGGTATGTTTATATATACAGGCCACGATTGGACCGTGGGCAATATATTGTCAGCACTGGGCGTCTGGGAACGTCAAATGCCAAGATTTGCAGTAATGGCTATATTTGAGACGCATAAAGATCGGGAGACTGGAGAGCTCTATGTGGAGGTGGGTTGAGTAGATACAGTAGAGAATTGGAGTAGTTTTTTGATACCAAATATTTTTCAGACCTTTTTGCGCAATGATGAGTTTGGCTGTCTACAACAATTGAAGCTGCCGGATTGCGATGCTCAGTGCTCGCTGGATCGTCTTATAGCACTGAGCGAGCCGGTGCTGCCCAACGAGCCGTATGAGCAACGTTGTCGCGCCCATAGCAATAATTTTGTGGAACCTCCGCCGCGTCCAATCGATCAATGAACTGTTCGATCGGTTATAATTGCTTTGGCTGTGCCTCTGGCGACGACTGCACACTCCAAACAGTATTAGTGGCAAATTATAGCAGCAAAAGTTAACACATAAATTAAATTTTAAAAATTATAAGTAAAAAAAATAAAAAATAATACAAAAAATTGTGTGCATCAATTTTTTTTTGGGCATATAATTAATGAGCGTAACTGGCACTTAAGCTTATTAAATTTAATTTTCGCCTATTATTTAAATTTTATGATTTTTTTATGCGCAAACAAACATTCTCAGTTATTGTTATTCTCGCCAAACTGACCGAGCTCAGCGCCCCGAGATCCGAGATCTGAGATCGGAGATCGGCTATCTCTGCTCAGCTCTACCCGGCGTATACTTAGTGCTAAACGTCTAACTTAAAAGCCGCCCGAGTGCGATTAATGCAGTCACTAGACGCGCGGAACTCAAAGTAGTCGCTGCTCGCAAAAATTCAAAAACCTTCAGACTTCGTTCTAGTTTTATTTGGCCAAAATGACGCGTCCGTTCTTAGCCCCTTGGCTAGTTTTGGTATTACTAGGCGCGTCTATGTACCATGCCGCCATAGTGCCCATTGAAGTGTTACCAGATCTAGAGCTGCTAAATGAAACCAAACCCATTGACGACAGTGTTAAAGACCATGACAAAGGAAATTCAACATTGAAACTTGTGCATGTGGTAAATACTTTTAATATACTCTACACTAAGTGCAAAAGTTTATAAGAGTATATAAAATAATAAAATAATAATATGGGTAAACACTGGCGCGAAGCAGGTACCAAATATTAAATCTAAGCTAAGTAAAGTGCCAAAGTTTGTTGCTTAGATACTTTAATTATAATTGGAACATAAAACTGGCTGGAAGGAAAACTTGACTAGACGTGTCTTAATTATTATTAAGAGTGTTAGCTAAATTTATGTCAAGTGTGTGTAAATATAAATAAAATTCATGTCCGGTACAGGCAAAATTTGCCTACTAAATGCGCTGTCAAACCACTTTTTGAATTTATAGGCAATCAGCCTACTTAAACTAAACTAACTAAATACTAAAACTAGGGCTATAATCCAATAGGTAAAGTACAAAGTTAATTGCTACTTAATCTAGTCTGATGATATGATGATGGTACGATATTAAATCTAAAACAGTTTATTCTACAAAATTAATTAATTAACTACAATTAAACAAACAAAAATGATTTACAAAAAATTATGAGCACCATTTCGAAGGATTCTTTAAATTTAAAATTCTTTGTTACTGAAATTTTGTAGCTACTTATTTTCGAAGGGGTCATCGACACGCAAACGACTTAGCGTTTAAAAAAAAAAAAATAATTATTTTTGTTATGTTAATTTTCTAACATTTAAATTAGCTCGATTGAGTTAGCCAGCTCGTCACAAAGATGTTAATACAAAATGTATGTTTACTTAAGATTTTCTGACGAATTCGCTTAAATAATATTTGCTTGAAGTTCTAAAATTGTGTGATTTTTTATTTCTCTACCGGTAACGAGGCTTAACCTCCCAACTATCATATACTCTATAATTTGTATCTCCATATTTTCAATACTGTTGATATAAAAATTATAAAATCATGTAAAAAAATACATTCATCCTAATCGGTAGCGATTTTCCTTTTTTTATACTTAAAAGGTTTCATGCAACAAATGTACTTTGTATTTTTAATTACTGAATTATTATAAACAATTTTTTAATTATTTCTTATATGCTTTATGCCCTTAATTTTAAGATTTGTATACGTTTTTGTATTGAGCTTAGTTTGCTTTAGTTTGAGTCAAATATAATTTTATTTGATCGAACGAAAATATTTTTGGATCAATTATAGTAGTATAGAAACTGCTCCCAGCGACATATTTTTTTGAATCTAAGTTGCTTACAGGGCTATTTAAAAAAAAAATTAATAAAAATATTTGATTTATTTTATTCAACACATTTTCTTTAAAAAAAAATGATTTTTTAAGTATGTTCCTTAAATATGCCAATTACTTTTTTTAAGTATTCTTTATTTGGTGTAAATATGAATCAAATCAATTTGGTGAAACAATGTAATAAAAATAAAATTAAATTTTTTTAAAATTAAGAAAAAATATGGAAACTCCAAAAATATCAAAAATAATAATAATTTTTTATTAAATTTTATAGATTATTCTTGATTTTTGAATAAAAAAATTATTTTTTTTTTATATGGCATAAATAATTAATTTTTAACAAATAAAAAATATAATTTTGCTTTTACTCTAGCTTTTCAACTGATGGGGTGAGCAATAAAATTATTGTTATAGGAAAATTGAAAAAAAAAATAGTTGAAATATTGTTAAGAAACAAGGAACTTGGGTTTTTTTAATCATTGCATAGCAAAAAAATTTCAGGCGATGCATTTAGTGCAAAAAAGTTAAATAAAATCAAAACTTAATTTTTAAATGATTGAAAATATTTTCGATGGAATAATATAAAAGGACTTTTTTTATTTTTTAAACAACGCTTTTTGTAAAAAAAAATGCTTAAAATAATTTTATAGACATGCTAATTTGTTTAAATTTTCTATCAAAATGAAACAACTTTACATCATAGAAACAAGAAATATGTTTTTATTTAAAGTTACAAAAATGTGTTATTTTAATTAATTATTTATAATGATAATTGAAATTAAAAACTAAGAATTTTTTACGTCTTTAAAAATAAGAATTCTTTCATTCCACTTATATTACAAATAAAAAGACGTCTTCGCAAAAAAAAAAGCTGTTGAGCATGATTAAAGAACATAATTTAAAATAAAATTAATTTTATATTTTAAACGTTGAAAAATAAATTTTCTTATAATTTATATTAAAATGTTTCGGTGTAATAATTTTTTTTTAGTCTATTGTCGACTTTTGCTCCTTTAAGCCACTCTTTATTGTATGGAATAGTTCTAGCTGACTCATTGCGGAAGTTTAAATATAAAAATAATTTATTGGTTAATGAATCGAAGCTCAACAATTTTTCGTCCGAGAAATACCCTGCATCGTTTTGGTTCAAAAATGTTTTTTTAGTAAAATACAATATTTGCAAAGAGATATAATTAATTCCTTAGTTCTGTAGGTTTGGGTGAATTCTTGAGCACCTTCAAAAGCATTCTCTGTAATAAGTAATTTTTAATTAAGAGAACAGTTTTTGTTTTGATTAGAAACTAAGAAGATAAAAATATCAAAACGGAAATTACTTTTTTTAAGCGTATTGAGAAACGAAACTATTGGAATAATATTTTGACGTGACAACGTCTTAAATTAGGTTGTGGCTCGGAGTCACTCATGAAAAAGTGTAACGCCCGGTAACGTTACGCTGAGTCACCGAACGAGAGGCAGGCAATCTACAAATGCATACTTGTAATATGAACTTCCATCGTAATCTGCAAATGCATACTTGTTATATGAACTTCCATCTCCGCATGTATGTCACTTATCATATATAAAATATATACATGATAAACATGATAAATGATATATTCTCTTTATTTTATGCCTTCCATAATTAATTATAAATGCCTCATGCCAGCAATATATACATACATATAATAACATAATATGTATAGAAAATATATCAATAATATTTCTATTAATATCTTATATATCATGCCTTCACATTGAAAATTCTTACATGATATGTTTATGTTTCATGTGTATATTTTTTATCTATTATTTATTATTTTTTATCTACTGCCGAGAAAATTTTATTTTATTAAGAGATACGAAAACGTAAAGTATGACAACTCGTTTCTTAATTTCATGAAATATACGTGTAATCTTGATTGCGTATCAAACGTTTCTAAGTCAACTACGTTAAAAGAATCAACCATCGACTTGACTTTCGTAAGACACATTACAGCAGAAACACTTCCTTTCATTTCCTATTTCTCCTATCATCGTCCTATCCTCAACAAAATCACTCAAATAGGAATTAGTTAAGTTTTAGTTTACATTTACAATGTTTTAGTAAACAAAATATATTTCTATAGTTAAAATTTGTGCAATTCTTATTTTCATTCAATTCCTTGTTTTTACCTTATTTATCGATGTAAGGAAAATTTATTTAGTAAATAATTAATAGCCTCAACAATTGTTTAAAACTTCTAAAATTTAATTTTTTAAAAACACAGTAATTATTACATGGTGATTTAAAAAAATAATTTGTAATTAAATTAAAACCCCAACAATTGTACAAAATTTCTTAAAAATTTAATAATTATTTTCATAGCGATCTAAAAAAAAAAATGTGTAAGGAAAATGTATTTCATAAAAAATAAACGCCCCAACAATTGTTCAAAATTTAAAAAAAATATAATAATTATGCCCACAATTTAATTTAAAATCTGAATTTATTTAGCCTCTTTTTACTTTGCGTAAATTAATAGAAATATTGCGGAAAAAAATGTATACATTGTATTAAGCTACTGAAGTTAATAATAATCGGCTCTCATCATCATCTTTTTATTTTGCAACAAAGTACAAATTTAAGATTGATGGCCATATTTCAATTAGTTTAAATAACTCTTAATTGTCCTATCGTGCCTAAAAAAATCTAAAAAGAGCTATAAAATAAAAGTACAATTATTTGCCCTATCGTGCTAAAATCTAATTAGAACTATAAATAAGCATACAATTAATATTGCAATATGAACATTTACATATAATTAAAGGCAAACTTGTTGTTTAATTTATGTGCAATAATTTATTGTACAATTTTACATAACCCTATTTACATAACTAAATATGCATAGGCAATTAAAAAAAGGCATTTATCTAGTTAATAACTTTAATATGATGATTGCAGATGCATCACAAATAGTAAAGATACATTTTAATCTATTGAATACCAGATAAATAACACAAATTGATTATGCATTAAATCTTTGCAGCTTTTTAGACATGGACCCCGCACACCCGTCAGTACTTATCCCACAGATCCGTATATTAATGAGACTTATGAACCATTTGGTTGGGGACAGTTGACAAATGTAAGCTATCAAATATTCGAAATAATTTTATGAACTGGATTAATGATTTTCGATTTTCAGGATGCCAAAGTGGAGCTTTATAAAATAGGCAAACAGCTGCGAAAACGTTATAAGAATTTCTTAAAGTCCTATTATCAACCTGATGTAAGTATTTAAATTAATTACATTTTTAAACATAGAGAAAAATATACTGTAGTCAGTGGTGGATCCAAGGTGGGCTTAGGATCGATGACGCTCCCATTCCACCCAAAAAAAATTTGGAAATATTGGTGTAAAATTTTTTCCGAACTCTGATATATAATTTAAAATGAAGAACCCCCTAGCATCAAATATTGGATCTGCACCTGATTGCAGTATAGTAAAGGGGTGCATTATTTAAAAAAAATAGTTTCAAGTAGTTAACAAAAAATAGGCAATAGAACGTGCTCCAAATTAAGTTTCTTTATAAACTCAAGCAATTTAAATAAAATAAATAAAATTTGGATTTGACTTCTAAATTTTGATTCGCAAAAGATTTTTTGCACATTTCATATAAATGTTTTATTATAAAGAAGATAAGATTTCATTATAAAATTTTTATAAAAATGATTAGTTTTCATGTGATAGGCATATACTTCAAATTTTAAAAAATTTTCGAAATAGCCCACAAAAAGAGTATTGTGGACATTAAGATGCTCAAACCGATTTGGACGTTCAAAAAACCAGAACATCCAAAAATCCTGGAAAAACCGGCATAAACGCTAGAAAAGTTTTTTCTCCCCCTTTAATGGATTTTACGATCCTTTTTTAAAACCAAGATTCGGAATCAGCGATACTCGAAACTTTTAGGAAAATGGAATTACTTCCGAAATATTTTTTTTCTTATGCTCTGCGAAGTTATATTATTTCAAAAGTACCACAAAAGATCGACTTCAGGTGTCCGGCGGTATTTTCGAAACGTTTTTAGGGGCGCTGAATCCGAATCTGCGGCTCAAAAGCCCCCAGCACTTTAAGGTTATGAGACAACATTTTTGATGCTATATCGGAACCCTGAACTACTGCTTTTGGATCTCCGATTCGGAATCAACGATCTCCGAAACTTGCAGTAAATCATGGTCTTGCCCCGTAAACCAGCTTCAAAAGTCCCCCAAAAGATTTTGCCTGCCTTAGCAATCCGAAGATATTTTTTATATGTTTTCCCGCTCAAAATAACCTGAGCAACATTATGATTCTAAGAGGGCCTTCACTAAGTGTCGTTTAAAGCAGGTTTCGAATTATTTCAGAACTCTCGGACAATGGGGTTTATTTTTAAAATCGAGTTCGGATTCGGCAGCTCAAAATCCATATGAAGACCCCTGGCCAACGAAAAAGTGACACCACGTTTTATTTTATTTTTTTGGAGATAACATCGATTTTATTTTTTTATCGGCTCTCTTGTCCTTGCAAGACTTAAAGAAATTTGATTATATATATCGATTTAACTCCAAAAAAATAAAATAAAACGTGGTGTCACTTTTTCGTTGGACAGGGGTCTTCATATGGATTTTGAGCTGCCGAATCCGAACTCGACTTTAAAAAAACCCCCATTGTCCAAGAGTTCTGAAATAATAATATAGCAGGCTATATCCGAGTGTACAAAAGTTACTTGGTAGAAAATTTTGCAGCTTTATTTGGAAATTCAAAACCTTAATAAAATAGTTTTTTGCTATTATTTCGATGATAATCATGTTCTTTTTCGTTATATTTCCTACAGATGTTACATGCACAGTCTACGGAATCACCGCGTACTATGATGTCTATACAAATGGTTCTGGCAGGCCTCTTTCCGCCACAAAATACACCCATGGAGTGGAATTTAATGCTAGATTGGCAGCCCATACCAGTCTTTGCAGATCCCGAGGAACACGATATAGTAAGTTGGCAGCACTTAAACAATTTAGACATACCAACTAAACTTAACACCAACCCACAGCGCCTGCGTCAAAAAGCGGCCTGTCCACGCTACGATGAGGCCGTGCTGGAGGTCATGAATCTGCCCGAGGTCCAACAGCTCCACGCACGGAACTCCGAAATGCTGCAAGAACTGAGCGAACTAACTGGTCTAAATGTCACCTATTCACATGATGTGACCAATGTGTTCATCACGCTCTTGGCACAGCAAATGTACGGCTTGGAGCTGCCTGCCTGGACAGAAGATTACTTTCCCGATAAAATGTTGCCACTAGCGGCACAGTCTTATATATACGACGCCTATACCACGGAGTTGCGTAAAATAAAGGGTGGCTTCTATCTGAAGAATATGTTTGAGCAAATGCAGGCAAAGGTCGCCGAGGAATTGAAACCCAAGGAACGACTTATGTATCTATATTGTGCGCATGATTGGACTGTGGCCAATATACTTTCCGCCTTGGATGTCTGGCAGCCACAAATGCCGCGTTTCTCGGCATTGATTGCATTTGAGCTGCACCAACGCGATCAGACCGGCGAATACTTTGTGGAAATCTATTTTCAAAATGATCCGAATGAGGAGCCAGCGCAGCTGCAGGTGCCCGGCTGTACTAAGCAGTGTCCGCTGGAGAAGCTATTGCAGCTGACAGAGGCAGTGATGCCCGATGATTCCTATGAGCAATTGTGTCGTTCCAAGGGCACATCGCCCAGCGAAAGGATCACTTATCACAAATAGTAGGGGAGCACAAACCCTACTGCAGTATTAACATTCTAAAGTCTTTAAAGAAACTCTTATATTTATAAATACATATATAATTAGCATTTTTCTCTTAATAGATTCTAAAATATACTGTCTAATATATATGTAACACTTAATGGCTATAAAAAGCTCTAAATATGATTGATTTGCACGCTATACGTTAATTAGTGCTGATTTGAGAAGTGACACTCACGAGGTGTGCTTGAAAAGTAGCGTGAGAAATGTATGCAAAAAAAAATACAGGGTTAAAAAATTTCTCAAGTATTTGTTTTGGGTATTAGATAAAAGCTAGAGAAAAGGAATTTTTAATAAAGAACTTATTTTTAAACTACATTTATGGTTTCTTATTTGGATAAAGGCAGCGATAGCTTTGCTAACAATCACGACCGTAGAGAGAAAATCCGGGACGGGGTCGAAAATATGGCGTCTCCTCTATTACACCTTAAGCTTGGTTTATGATAGGATTAATCCGTGCCCCTGGGACAACTCCGGGCCCAGAGCGAATCCTATCTTCCCCTCTCGATGGGCCTGCTGTCATTCCTTAACGGCCAAGATCTGCAGCTTGGACAAATATTTCCAGCATTTAATAAGTTCTAAATCCTAAACAAATCTTATCTCTGTGGCGTTGCCAAATTGATGTAATCTCTGCTGAATTTCGGAATCTTCTGGGCTAGCTCTTCTTCATTTTGCACCAATATCTGACCAGTAGGTAGCTTTATTTCTAAAAAATAAACTATATTATAATAAGGATTTTTTGAATTAATAGGAAGATGATAAAATTTCTATGATGCAATCTGCGTCTCTATCCCGATAGGTAAGCTATTTAGCAATGAAGAGATACAAAGGATTTATAATAATGAAAGTTGAAAAAAAGGAAGCACAAATGAAAATGATATTAGGAAAATGCCTAAAGAGCACTACCAAGAAAAGTTCACCATTCTGAATTGTTAAAGAATGCACAAAGAACGAGGTCAAGATTACTTAAGATAAAAGAAGTTATATCGGAAACAGACTCTTCGTTAGAGAGGAAATTATGAAGGCTGTAGTTAGGGCGTAAATCACGAAATGGAACATGAGGAGCCTGATTTGCAAAAATTGTGAGTTATTCTAAAAGACTTTATTTTTATTTTTGTATACATATATTTGATTTATTGGCAATCAACCGATACGAAAAAGCTTTGATGTAATATTGAGCACACGAATTAATCGCAACACAAATTCTGAAAAGCATTTCCCGGTATTTTGTCCCTGATAAGATTCTGAGTACTTCTATATTTTCCCAAATCAAATCTTGCCGCAACATTAACGCTTAAAAGCTTCATAGAACTAGTTCGTTGAATCAAGTTCACATTATTCAAATTTAGAACCAAGCTTTATTAACTTTACAAACTGCCCAGAAAATGAACATTTTAAGCTGGTCCAATGTAGATCCAAAGTTTACGATAAAACGATTTGTATTAGCTTGGTTGCCAAACAGTTGGCATTTGAACGGAGCATATAACGCATATAAGGAATCCAATCAAAGGGCAGAAGTAATAATAAAATAAAACATACAACTTCCGTGCTAAAAAATGTTGATAAAAATAAAACCATAAAACAAAAGAACGTATTGATTAAATACAAACCAGAACAGACACTGTAATTAATGTATGTAAATTAAAAATTGTCGAAATGTTGACGCATTTAGAAGATAATGTGTAATTAACATAACGTACGATTAAAATCGTTAGGTTTGCTCAGAGATTTATTACAGCTGCCTGGCGCTTATAAATGAAGGTGAATTTATATAAATTTTTTTCGTATCCAAATTTATTTCTTTTTTTTTACGAATTTTTTTCATACAGATAAATTAAAAAGTAGCTCGCGCGTTTAAAATCGCCTCAAACGCTGTCGCATTGTTGAGAACCGCACAATGAACAGCGTTCAGCTGAACAGACAACAAACACAGAGTACAGTCAGACAGACACTAACAAAAGCGACTAACTACAATAACAGTAACAATAACAGTAATAATCAGAGTTGCTTTGTGGAGCAGTTTAGAGCAGAAGTGCAAAAGAGAGCACAAAACGAAGAACGGTGACGAACGGTGACGAAAGCATTTGGCGATAATGAAACGATAAAAGACCATATGCTTAGGCGTAGCAGAAGTATGATAAGAGACTAGACAGAGACAGCGGCAGCGACGTTGACTGAAGCGCAGCTGCGGCAGAGGTGACGCTACTCAGCCTTAAGAATTTATTTATTCCACGAAATTTACGCCAAACAGCTGAGCTATCCGTTGAGTGATAAAGATACAAACGCTTATCAATTTGTTTAACTTGCAATAATCGAAATACCTACAAATAATAAAAGCCCAAAAATAAACATGATAAATAAAAGTGAAGATTAACAAAAAAGCTAGCGCCTAATCTATTATACAAATAGACCATTAAAAATTTAAATCAATGGAATAAAAGACGCCTCGGCGCCAAACTCGTTCAACAACTTGCCAAATTAATGAATTCGTAAAACCTAAAAAAAAACAAAAACAATAATAAAACCAGTGATCAAAAGAACAAGTTAAAGCGTGTTTCGATATTTTTTTATGTTTTGTTTTATCTTTCATTATAACCAAAACCTCCGACAAACCCGCGCGCAAATACTCGGCCAAAACGCCGCTGCTTTAGTACTACTAACCCGTCCATATAAAGCCCGTCTACCAAAATGCCGCGTTCGCATTTCACTAGGAAACACTGTCTAGCGATGACGGGCGGCTTAATTGTTTCAGCGTTTGTGATCTTGTGTTTTACACACTCCTCGCTCATCTCGGGCAAGCCCAACGATCCCGGCACCGATGAGTCCACACTCGAGCTGCTCCATGTGGTAAGTAATCAATGAATTACTATGGCAGAACTATGTGCAACAAAAAAAAAATAATAATAAAATAAAACCCAAAGAAACGTCAATTAAAAAATTCAATTACACTCTGCTACAAGTTTTAGTTGTGATCAGTGAAGTGTGGCCAATGTGAATAGTGTTGAGTAAAAAAGTATAAAAGTTAAAAGTTATTCACTAAGTAATAAGGTTTGAAAAAAAAACTCAATAAAACAAAAAGACCTAACAAAAAAAAAACCGGTCTAGGCTTATAAAAAAAACAACAAAAAATTATGAAAAGTTTTTTACATTGTTGAACTAATATCGTTTTACACCAGTCGTAAACTAGTTATTATTGTTATTGTCGTAAAGATTTAGACGTATGATACGGAGAGCAAACTTAGCTCTATCAAACGAAATATTTTGCTTTGTTGTCTAATACGTAACTACTCTTGATGAAACTAGTTCGATACTAGTTGGCATAGGTTAAATTTAAAAATGTGCTCCAATAAACCATATAAACAGACTCTTTTTAAACATAGTTTTAAGTCGTCAGTAATCGATAGATATGTATATTTTATACCGAAAATGTAACGATACATTTGATCGACGAACGTTGGTTATTACGTTCTTAGAGCATATTTTTAGAGTAATGGTAGTTGAAAGACCTTAGTAATTTATTTCTTATGTATTGGCTTCGTTTTGATAATAAATAAAAATAAAACAAATTTGTGAGAGTGAGCCAGAAAAAAATAACCTAAGCACGTTCAACCTGATTTAAGCTAAGAAGCTTGCCCGTAATATACTGAAGACCCATAAAAGCGAATGCATACTTGCGTTTTCATAAAAAAAGATCATACAATTATATCTATAAACGTGAAGAAAGAAAGAAAACAATCATGACTGTGAACTAATAAGCAACAAAAAAATAAATAATAATACTCAGCAGTTTATTTTGAGAAAGAAATATATGGCTATGGAAGTCAAAAAAATATTGTAGAAAATTTTGCACAACTTAGTTTTTATTCGGAAGCGTTTCGGACTGCTGCATACTGGGCTTAAAAAAGTCATCAAAATCAAGTAACGAATTTAACTTTCAATTAATTCTTAATAATAGTACGGGCTAAAACTGAATATAGGAACACACAAGAGCAATTAAATTGCGAAAAATCCTGGACAGTACGCAGCAGCCAGCAAAGCTTCTAAATTAGAAACTTTTTATTTGTACTGGATGGACATTTTTTGATTTTTGTAGTTGATAAGGAAGATTTAGCCTAAAACTTTTAATTCGAAGTAAAACCAAATAAAATGGAATATTACGGCATGCTCTAATATTGGTAAAAAAATTTTTTGTTCAATATAGACTAAGAAGACTGAGATTTTAATCTGTATCTTAGTTAGCTTCTGTTAATTTATAGAACAATTTTACACCTACTAATCTCTTGCATTAATAAACAAAATCTGATCAAATTAATGAGAAATTTTTATTTAAAATTTGTTAATTCGGCAAAATTCGAGCTCCAAAATAATTATATTCGCCAAAGTGAAATATAATCAAATAATATTTAATATGTTCTGATACCTGTGACATTTTTTTTTGTAAATTAAAATACTGACATACAAATTTGATTTTTTAGCTTCTGTGGATTGATAGAAAAATTTTGTAGTTTAATATTGAAGAAACAAATTTCCATTAAAATAATGAGGAACTTTTAATCTTAATTTGTTTATTTGGCAAAATATGAGTTCTTGAATAGTTTTTTTCAGCAAAGTGAAATAAAATAATAATATTGTAATACTATTTGCGAACCTTTTTTTTTTTGTAAATAAAGCCTAAAAGGGTCAAATAATGACATGCAAATTTTATTTCTTTGGTTTTGTGGATTTTTAGAGAAATTTTGTAGTTAAACTACACGCATTCTTGTATCAGAAAAATTTTTTTATTAAATTGATCAGGAATTTTAAGTCGAAATTGGGCCGTTCCATTTCTATAAATAAAAGTTGGAACTGCCGAAAAAAAATTAATGAATCTTTTTCTTAAGCTCCAGAACTATAGATTTTTTTCAAGCCGTCTTATTTATATCGATGGATGGTTTTGACATTAATATGCTTGTCCAATCAAATTTTTGATTTTAAAATAGTTTTCCCAGATTTACAGTATAGGACAGTTTCATAGAAATTAATACGACAGAATGCTTTTGTACAAAAGTTGATGTCAAATAGATAGCTGGCAGTTTGAATAAAGTTTTAACTTAATATTCTGAATAATATTACTTGGCGTAAATTTCTACAGTAAACAAATTTAAGAAACTTTTATCACTACGATAAATCAGCTTGGTCTTAATCAATAAATATCAACTATTCTGTAGATAACTTAACTTTTAATAGATTATTTAGAAGATAAACATAATAGAAATAAACATTCTAACTTCAATAGTTTAATAAAAGTTTTATTATGGTTAACGAGATACTCTAAAAACGTGTCGTAATTTCCATGATATTGTTAAAACGACCCTGAAGCCCTTTAAAAGTTTTTTTAAGCAAATGTTAGCAATAAAATCCCGGAAAACCTGACCTAGCTTAATAAATTAAACATATATGTATATTTATGTGTATATATACAATTTTTATTTAAAAATGAAATCAAGTTACATAAGCAACTAATATTAACATGATTCCATAAATTTTTAAAATTTTATTTTACAACATTAAAATTTTCGTCCAAAAAAAATCAATTCAGATAAAAGTGAAAACTTGCTTTTATCTTGAACTTGGCCTCTAAAGAATGTGTCAAGGTGTGTACAACAACAGTTTGCAACACATTTACATTCACATTTACATTCGTTTTACATGACAAAAACAGCTGATAACAACTAAAACATAAAATTACGTATACGACCCAAAGAAGTCATTGACAGCGTTACTTGGCAATGTCGTTTCAATATCTTATAACATACACTCGTAAACTGCTGATTAAAACATAATTTATTTTTAGTCACCAGCTTTGCATGCAATTTTGTTTGAACTTAAAATTTATGTAGTGCAGTGTAGTCGGACAGAATGACATGTTTAATTGGTGTAGAAATAAATTTCATATATATTTTGCATTTAATACGTTGTCAGCAGCTGAAAGCTGTCCGTGTGCCAAATGTCAAGTGATAATCATGTGAAAAATCTGGAAAAATAAAACACTTTTCCAATACGGGTAGCGGGGCAGAGGAGAGAGCAGTGTTTTAAATGTGGTCAACTTTGTGACCAATCGACAGACATCAATTTCAACTCAAAGAGTGAAAACGTTTCATTAAATCTGACAAGTGAAGTACGTTAATCAAATACTGTGTGGGGGAGTTTATTGCAATTGGTTTTTAATAAGCGTTATTTTAAATTAATGAAAAAAATGGACAAAGTTTAACTTGGTTTAATGTTGGTGTATTTAATAGCATGAATTTTAATTAATATCAAAGAAAATTTAAATAAAGGCGTAACTTGTTGCAAACAAAATAAGAAATAAATTTTACTCTGGAAAATTTTAATTCGCGTTTTTGTGCAAACAAAGCCTTATAAAAGAGAATATATTTATTATATGAATAAAAGAATTTTTTTTTTTGTAAATAAAAAAAGTAGCAAATATAAATAAAAATAGAAAAAAAATATATTTGAAGCTGTAAAGTACTTGTAAACAGTTGATAAAGGGTAGGTACCAAATGCATATAGATGATTATGGCTTTGTTTCATAAGGGATCTGGAGTTATTAAAATCCGGGAACTTCCCAAGTAGCATTCTCAAATTCTTAGAAAGCAAGAAAGGTTCAGGGAAATCGGCGTCGATTATTAAAGAAACCCTGTGCTAAATTGCATTAAAAAAATACTTTTGAGTAACTCTATGGAATTTACAAAATTTTCTAAGTTTTTTAAGTTAACCATTTTTGAAGACACAATATTTTTATTATACCCTGTACCGTATAGTACAAAGGGTATATTAAGTTTGTGCAAGCCAAAAATGTATGTAACATATAGAAGGAGACGTCGGAGACACACCAAAGTTACCTAATATATGATCAGGGTGAATAGAGAAGTCGATATACCCATGTCCGTCTGTCCGTCCGTCCGTCCGTGTGAACGCCTAGATCTCAGAGATGGTAAGAGCTAGAGTTACCAAACTTTCACATTAGATCCCATATTATTCCATAGGAGACAAGTTTATTTTATTTTTTTGATATCGGGTTTTAATTATATAGCTCCCTATGGAGGTGTTTGAGTTGACCTCGACAAAAAAAAAAGTTTTAGATTAATAATTCGTTTGTTTATGAAGATATCGTAACCAAATTTGGTATTCGAAAGTTTTTTATAGTTCCCAATCACTGTACCAAATTTCATCAAATCGGTTGACTATATCATATAGCTCCCATAGGACCGATCGGCCAAAATAACTTTTTGAAAGAAAAATTCGCTATATTTTGTTTTTTAATAAAGATATTGTAACTAGATTTGGCGTTTGGAAATTTTTTTGGACGTTTTTTATACAAAATTCGATGTGTTTCGTTTGTTTGTAAAGATATTTGAACTAAATTCGGCATTCAGATTTTTTTTAAGGTGTTTAAGTACTGTGTCAAATTTGATCGAAATCGGTTGAATATATCATATAGCTCCTATAGGAACGATCGGCCAAAAAAAATGTTTGCTTAAAAATTCTTCTGTTTTTGGTTTTTTGTGAAGGAACCGGACTTTATTGCAAGCAAGTGGTACAGGGTATCCTAAAGTCGTCCGCGCCCGACTTTACGTACCCCATTTTTATTTTTAATAAACATTAAAAATTGGTCAATTTCCAAAATAAAGAGTTATAGTTTTGGAAGTTCTGAACAAATTCTTTAGAATTAAGATAAACAAAACAATAAAAAAATAGTGATTTTTGAAAAAAAAAATACCAGGCCACGACATTTGATATTACGTTGACATAAGAAGAAATTTTGCGTAGCAGTAATAAAAACTCAACATTACGTAGAACCCAAATTAAGATCATCCATCTAACCCAATGTCTCTCATTAATATTCAACCCATAAGTCATTCTTTAAAGTTTCAAAATTAGCTTAAAAGCGCTGAAAATTCATCTAGTTACAAAATACTACAAAATGTACAAAGTATTTTAAATACAAATTAAAAAAACTTTTCAATTGCTTTGTCTTTAAACATTATCTAATAGAATTTTTATTGCTAGAATTGAATTTTTTGACGGGTTTAAGCGGGACCTCCCAGTTAATAACAGTTTATTCTATTCATATTATTTATTTCCAAACCTACAGCTATAGAAAAAAAATAGGTCTTTAATAACTACATATGTCTATTTATTTAAACAGCAGCTGTAGCCAAACACAACAATATTTGTCAGTTACTTTTCATAGACAATAGACAGCTTAACTATGTTTATTTACTTCTTACTATATACTATATATCTTGACTTTGAACATAAGCATAAGTAAATAAAAAGAAGTAATTAAATTCAATACAAAAATTAAATATTTTACACCAACTAAAGCTATCTACAAAAATATATAATATATTTATATGTATACAAAGCATATACAAATAAAAGCCAACCTAATTAAAAATTTTGGGGGTATGCTCATAAAAACTTGTATGCCAACTATAAAGCTAATTAACATACGCAAAACTGCGTCATAAATTTTAGTATTAATTTTCTTTGGAATACTATTTAATTTTATTTGTTGAAAACAAAACAAATTACGCTTAGAACAATTTTTTTTCGACCTTCAAGTAACGCTGCGTTATCAACAATTAAAAATAGAAATTCCAAAATCTTCCGGAAATCTGTAAGCGTAATATTAAGCCAGCCAACCGTGCATGACCAGCTTTTGTACGGCTTGTGACGAGAGGGGCTTGCATCTCGGAGATGTTTGACTGGTTAAGGTCTCGCGGCCACACGAGCAAATCATTTCTCTTATCAGTTGATTGGCCGAGAGGCAAACAGATTCATAGATACAAACATACACTGCTTGTCACTCGAATAGTGCGATTTAATTAGAAAAAGTGAAAATGGCTAGGAATGTTGTTTATGTAATTGATTCGTTGGAGAGAATAAGGTGGCTGAGTCGTGGCTGAGTCATGGCTAAGAATACGCACTGAAGAATAGCTAAAAAGGTATTTAAATTGAAACTGAGTGGAAGAAGTTGAAGAGGGCAAAGATAGCTGGAAGACATAGAACTCGATCTCAGAAAAATATAGGCCAGACATTGGAGAGATGTCGTTGTAGAGAGTGAATGAAAGTATGGGTAGACTAGACTGCGGATAGTGTAGTCTAACCAAGACATTGTAAAGCCAGAAAACAAAACAATACAAAATAAGAATTAGAAGATTTGTTGAATTTTTTTTAATACTCTACTACCTATAAAACATACGTAATTTAGAAATATACAACGGCAAAAATAAGGTAAGTGAGGCGGGCCACTTTTCTCCCAATCTTTCGATGATTTTTATATATGTAATATAGTATATACAATAGTAACCACAACATTTTGATTATTTATCGAGCTATCGATGACTGAAAATTTGGTTTTCCATTTTTAGACTTTTCTTTGACAAGCCATGTCTTCCGAACGAATAAAGAAATTGAAGCTAATTTTTTTTTTTACCATTCAGATAATATATAAAATTTAAAACATCTACTTTTTAAAATTTTTTTTTTACTTTTTTGTCATTATTAGTTATGCGAAAAGTTTAGGGGAAAAATGGCCCGCTTATCTTATTTTCGCCGATAATATTCTCAATTTATAAATGAAAAACCAAAATCAACTCTAATTAAAATATAAATTTTTGCTCTTGCTCCCTCTTGCGGACGATTCTGGATTTTTTTTGATTTGCAGAAATCACAACAACTCTTATGAAAGTGAGAATATTTTTTTTATTTGTGAATAAATTCACGATAAAACTGGAAAAAATTAAAAATTATCCTTAAAAAAAAATGTTTAACAAAAAAAAAAATGGCGGACGTAAAGTCGGGCGCGGACGACTTTAGGATACCCTGTACCACTAGCTTGTAATAAAGTCCGATTTCTTCACAAAAAACCAAAAACATAAGAATTTTTAAGCAAACATTTTTTTTTTGACCGATCGTTCCTATGGGAGCTATATGATATAGTCAACCGATTTCAATAAAATTTGACACAGTGCTTAAATACCTTAAAAATGATCTGAATGCCGAATTTAGTTCAAATATCTTTACAAACAATGCAAACACATCGAATTTTTTATATAAAACGTTATTTTTGACCGATCGTTCCTATGGGAGCTATATGATATAGTCAACCGATTTCAATAAAATTTGACACAGTGCTTAAATACCTTAAAAAAGCTATGAATGCCAAATTTAGTTCAAATATCTTTACAAACAAACAAAAAACATAGAATTTTGTATAAAAAACGTGTTTTTGGACCGATTGGTCCTATGGGAGCTATATGAACTAGTCAACCGATTTGAATTAAATTTAGAATAGTGCTTAGGAACTATAAAAAACTTAAGAATGTTAAATTTGGTCTCAATATCTTAACAAACAAACGAAACACAACAAATTTTGTTAAAAAATCGATTTTTTGGAAGATCGGACCTATGGGAGCTACATATATGATATAGTCAACCGATTTTGTTCAAATTTGGCACATTGCTTAAGTGGTCTAAAAAATTTCCAAACGCCAAATCTGGTTACGATATCTTTATTAAAAAACGAAATATAGCGAACTTTTCTTTAAAAAAGTTATTTTGGCCGATCGGTCCTATGGGAGCTATATGATATAGTCAACCGATTTTGATCAAATTTGGTACATAATTGGGAACTATAAAAAACTTTCGAATGCTAAATTTGGTTACGATATCTTCATAAACAAACGAATTATTCATCTAAAACGCTTTTTTTTTGTCGAGGTCGTCTCAAACACCCCCATGGGAGCTATATAGTTAATCCCCGATATCAAAAAAATAAAATAAACTTGCCTCCTATGGAATAATATGGGACCTAATGTGAAAGTTTGGTAACTCTAGCTCTTACAATCTCTGAGATCTAGGCGTTCACACGGACGGACGGACGGACGGACAGACGGACATGGGTATATCGACTTCTCTATTCACCCTGATCATATTTTAGGTAACTTTGGGGTGTCTCCGACTTCTCCTTCTATATGTTACATACATTTTCGGCTTGCACAAACTTAATATACCCTTGGTACCATACGGTACAGGGTATAAAAATTTGCATGTAAGATACGACCGTCAACGACGTATTTTTTTTAGAATTATTAATAGATTCTTAGGTACTTTAACATTAAGTTTCTTTTATTATTTTTTACTTTTTAAATGAAAATTACTTAAATTCTTGTGTCGGGGGTTTTTTAAATTTTTAATTTTATTTTATTTGGAAACCAGATCAAAAGTTATATCCAAATTTTATTTTTTGAGGCCTTTTGCTATAACTAAAAGCCTTATATAGGGCACTAACTAAGCTATATTTAATCAGCTAAAGTATAAACTAAAAAAAAAAAATATGTAAAAAAAAATATTAAAAATTATAAATAAAATAATAATCAGTTTGGTATCATTAAGAAATTTCTAATAAAGAAGACACTATTCTTTAATAAAAACAAATTTTTTTTTGCAGTATTTTAAATACTAGCTAAATAATTTTTCTATTTTTATAATTAAAAGATAATTGATTAATGTTTAAAATAATTGCAATTTCTGCTCTGTTAACAGAAATAAAAAAAAGTTGGTCTTACGAAACATTTCACTTATTAGGTACTGAGAATCAATTTAACGTGTACTATTCAATTACCGCGGAGTGTACTAAGTCGCGTGCGCTTTGTATTTGCTTTAAGCGCTGATTGAAGCGAGGACGTCTTTAATCGGGTAGACTTTGGCTAGACAGCCGACGTTACATAAGCTAATGTTGATTAAAGGTTTTTTTTTTTAAGTTCCCCAGTAGAGAATAAAAGTGAAAAGTAGTTTGAGAGTTAATTTCGTTCTTGCACTTTGTTTCTATTTCTATTTTGGTTTAATGCAGGTCTTTCGACATGGACCACGTACACCCGCTGACACCTATCCAACGGATCCGTATGTAAATGAAACCTACGCCCCCTTTGGCTGGGGACAAGTAACAAATGTGAGTAGAGAAAAAGTTGCACAAAAAAACTTTTGCCACAAACATGAGAAACAACCCAAAAAATGAAAAAAGACGAGCAGCAGCAAAGCATTTAAATAAATTGAAATGCAAATGCTAGCTCTGTAGTTGTTTGGGTGTGTATCTGTGTGTGTGCATCTGTGTGTGTGCGTGTGTATCTGTGTGTATGTCATGCATTAACATATACACATGCATATGTTTATGCAATTGCAAAAATGCAAGGCATTTATTATTTTATAACGTACTTTTTACACTATCTCTCTTGGTCGACGTCTCTCTCTCACTCGCTGTCTCTCTGGGAATCTCCTCTCGCCTCTCTCTTTGCGGCTGCTACTCCATGTGTCTTTCTCAACGTTGTCTCACGTGCCATGCTCCATCTCCATCTCTCTGTGCGCCATGCAATAAATCAACGCTCAGAATGGCAAACGCGAGCTGTTCAACATTGGTACTTGGCTGCGTAAGCGTTATGGCAAATTTCTGACACCCCACTACAGTCCCGATGTAAGTATTCAGTCAGTAGTCAGCTAACGAACGTCTGCTCCCCAGGGAGCTAGTTTAGGCGCTCGGGGTATGGTGGAGGAGCCACTATGCCCCGATAGTGCAGACGTTTACAAATTGCAATGCTCAAGCGCGTAGCTCATCACTCAATTTCTATATTCCACTTTCTTTTTTTTTTTGCTTTCTTTTTGGGAATCCCCCTCCGACAGTTGGTGCACGCACAGGCGACAGGCGTACCACGCACCCACATGACCATGCAGACAGTCCTGGCCAGCTTTTTCCCACCCAAGGGCACAGCTATGGAATGGAACAGCCGCTACAATTGGCAGCCTATACCGGTGTTCTCACAGGCCTTGAATGAGGATACGGTGAGTAATCTAGAAAATCTCTGGTGAGACAAATTACGGGAATATTGTAAGAGCCTTGATTGTGTGGTGTGAAGTTCATATAGGGGAAGGAGCTGCTGTGACTTTAATAGCAAGATAAGATTCAAGGTTATCTTGGCTTTAGGGTGCATAGCACATAAGAGTAAGTTTAAGTCAGGCGTTTTGCTCCATAGATGGATGGAGTGTCCACAAATTTTGAGGTTATTGAGAGCTTCATTATCTTTTAGAAGGGAACCCACGACTGGATTTAAGAAAGTCAAATGTCATACTATATGTTAAATGAAGACGGGGATCTAGAGTTTGTTCATGGGGCTCGCGGTACATATATATTTTAGTGCTCGCCAAATATGTTGTGAACTTTTTAGGGGGGGCTTGGGCTCAAAAAGACCCCTAGCACCGCCACTGAAATTAAATGATTAATTTCACAGGTCTAAAAATATCGGCCATGCCAGTTGTTGGAAAGGTAACAGTTATTTCCGAAGTAATTTGCTGTGTGGACTGCGAATCCAAGGTCGGAATTGTCTCATCATGTTAGGACTTCGAGATATTTGAGGTTATGTACCCAAAAGCGACGTTTTTGCCCAATTTCGAGGTTACGAAGAGAGATTTTTTGTGGTCTGTCTCTCCACATACGTCATTTAGCACCATCCTTGACCTTTAATTTAAGAGTTAACTGGGCTATTCGTAGCTAAGAAATATTTTCCTTAGACTAGAGACTTATCCAAATTTTTAGACCATTTTAACAGTCAAAACATATTTGAGTCTAATTTCACGCAGAAGATATCTACAGAAGGCACTCTAAGTTCCATACTTTAGATAGAAATGTAGTAGAATCTAAGGCCGGTACGCAGCAGCCATAAACATGCCTCAAGAACTTTTTTACAAGTAAAATGCGGTATTTTTTGGTATTTTGTTGTTATATTTAAATAATAATCCATAGGCAAAGCTATTGATTTACTTTTTGTTGGTTTGAAGTAAAACAGGCCTGTACACAGCAGCCAAAAACTTGTTTAAAAAACTTCCTTCCAAATAAAATGCGGTATTTTTTTGATATTTTGTTGTTATATTTAAATAATAATCCATAGGCAAAGCTTTTGATTTACTTTTTGATTTTCCATTTAGTGCCTTAAGGGCTTGAAAAAAAAATATGTAGGCAGAGATTAGATCTATATGCACTGCAATCAGTTAGATCTATTGTGCACCTGGCTTTAACTATAAATAATCGATTTTCAGCTATCGATTTTTAGCATTAAAAACTTTCTTATCACTTTCTATAAACTTACAAAAAAATTTTTCTTAAATCCTTTAGCTGCTGTTGGTGCGCACACCCTGCCCACGCTATTTCGAAGCCCTCCATGAAGTCTATGAACTCCCCGGGGTTAAGGCTGAAATTGAACCCTACCTAGAAATGTACAAAGAGCTGGCTAAACACTCCGGTCTACCCTTTAAAGAACCCGAGGATGTGCAATCATTATACCTCACCTTGCTGGCTGAACAGGAATGGGGTCTTGAACTGCCCGAATGGACCAAAGAGTATTTCCCCGAGAAAATGCAGTTCCTAACCGAGCAAAGCTACGTTTACAATGTCTACACACCTGAATTGCAAAAAATTAAGGCGGGTCCTTTTCTAAAGAAAATGTTTGATGAAATGCAACAAAGACGTAATGGCACACTAAAACCTGAGCAGCGCAAACTCTTTATCTATACCGGACATGATTCTACGGTGGTCAATATTCTGGCCGCTTTAAAGGTATGGGAACGTCAGTTGCCACGTTACTCGGTGATGACGCTGATTGAGCTACACAAGAACAAGGAGACTGGTGAATATTATGTGGAAATCTATTTCCGCAATAATCCCAAAGCGCCCGCGGAGAAACTCACCGTGCCAGGCTGTGAATTTCAATGCCCATTGGACCAGCTGCTCGAATTGGTCAAGGATGTGGTGCCCACGGAAGCAGATGCTAAACGTTGTGATTCCAGGAACGAAGAATTCACAGAGCCACCACTGCGTGGACCATAAGCTAGAGGTTTAACTCTATTTCGAATGCAGGTGCTAAAACTCAGGGAGCCGAGCCGCAAGCTCAACAAATTTACTTAAGACAATTTCCATGTGCATATTTATAGGTTTAATAATAAAAATAAAACTAAAATTAAAAACAAAAGATTTTATAGGCATAGACATAAATTGTCATTGCTTTTGGCAAAGAACTTGACTCATTTCCGTTTGTGGCGACAATGGCGACAAAGCCATCACCATAACCATCCCCATCGGCAGTTTTCCATAGGCTGTTTCCGTTTGTCTTTGCCAGCTCAACACACAACTTCCGCACTTGTTTAGCCAACAAGCCAGACGTGCCCCACAGCTCCTCCTCAATGGCTCTCGTTCTCTTTGTAATTTGCTACTCCACAGTTCTCACCATACCTAATGTCTCGGTCTATCTGGCTGTCGGGATGTCTGTCTGTTTGCCCTCCCTGGCTCGTTACGCTTTTGCTCATTTTTGCCAAGAGGTGACATTTTTCGCATTGCGGTTTACCATAAACTATTTCATTGGGGAGTTGTTTCTGTCTGTGTACTTTCCTAGGACCCATGTATGCATATATACACTTCCCTAACCATACCGAATATTTCCCAATCCTAGAGTTCCAGCTTCATTATTTACTCTTGTGCGTTTGTTTGCTCCATGTGTGTTTTTGTTTGTTGAGTATGCGAGTGTTACTATGGTTTTTTATACCCTATATGCATGGGGTCAAGGATGTTATATGTATTTGTGGAATAAATTTCACAAGCAAAAGTAGGCGTGGTAGTAATGGTTCCTGATACAAAATTATTTGTATCTTCTCGGCTAGAGCGCTTTAGCGGGCCATTACAAAGATTTAAGCAGCAAGAGGCATCATATTTCAGGAATAGCACAAAAGAGATTTTTGTTTATTGGGGCGCTATTCGCACTTACTTTTCCATTCCCTGGCATTCCTTGATCTTCTAAATGTCTGCGTGTTCAAATCCGCAAAATCATACACCCGACATTGTAGTCAAAAAATAACTAATTGCAGAAGAAGAAGCTCGAGCGAGGTAGGTACCCTGCGAAGAGGTAGACCCTACCTCTATTCGAATAACCGGGTAAACTAACCAATTAGCCAGATAAGAATAACAACATACCACAGCTCTAAAATCTACCAGAGATATTTTTAAAAACCTTATCTTATTTCGAACGACATAAACATTTGCTGGAGCTTAATAAAGTGCACCCTATTTTATAAGGGGTTGTATTGAAGTGCCTGAGTTTCGCTGCGAAAGACATTATTGCAATATTTGTATGGTAGCTATACGAAATAGTGTACCAATTTTGATTAGACTATAGACAAATTTTGTCTAAAAAAGATAATAATTAAATGAATTTGGTCACGATATATAAAAAAAATGTAAAATCTATTTTTGCCTTTCAAATTAGTCTATACATTTATGTAAAGTTTGATCAAAATCGCCCCACTAAATCATATAGCTATCATACATAAGTTTAACCGGAGCTCTCTTTTTAGAGAAACTCGATTATCTGATATTCGCATTGAGTCACCTTCTACATGGTGGATTATAATAGATATATATAAAGTACACAAGATTGTATCTCAACAGCGTGAACGACCTCTTGTTGGTCTTTTATTTATAAGTTTCTTACTTAAACAGTAGGGTATATCAATTTTCTTGCCAATTCTCGGGGCCCCCTATAAGTATTCTACGGACAGTTCTAAACCCTAACACCACCGAAGAAACCGTAGGTCTATCTGGAATTTGGAGAGTGCAGATATAAAAAAAAATGTTTCCCCTATAATACCAAAAATTAACGTTTTAATTCAGGTTGTTTAATCTTATTTTCAACGCTGAACATTTTTAAATAAAAAAAATATTGATTGCTAAACGAAAATGTGAACTATTAATCAATTTTTCCCAGAAACACTTAAGGGAAAATAAACAAACAAAATTAATTCCTTGATTCTCAAATCCTCCCATATAAACTTAAAAAGATGACAAATGTTTTAAATTAAAATGTTGCATTTTGTCGTTATAGGGAAAAGAGCTATTTTTAAAAATCTTCGGGCTCGAAATTTAAGATAGACCAAAGTTTCCTTCTGGAAAGTTACTTAGATTTGTCTGTAGAATACTCCTAGGGGCACCGCGAATCGACTTTTTCGTCATACAAATTGACCACTCTATTAAACAGGGTCTAGAACAAAAGTTAAAATAAGCATTAAGCCTCGACCTTAACCTTGTATTTTTGTTAAACTACACAAATCATCATCTCAACAATATAATTTTTCAACTGCTTCAAGCAGTTCTATGCTGCATATAATTAGTTTGAACTTGGAAAGCCAGATGTAAGATTTTGTTGTCTATAAAGATTTAGTGCTATGATCCTCTTAGAAATTTAATGAATTAGACAGATACATAATTAAGCTTTGTGAAAATAGAGTATTCCCAAATCGGCGACTTCAGTGCCCGCTTCACTTTTTTTTTCTGTTTTTGTTATCTGTAAACTTTATTTGTCAACGGGACACATATGTCTGTTGTTTGCTTGCCAAAAATTTTACGTCACTTATTGTTGACGTTGTAGTTCTTGCTTTTAATTTCGCATAATTTGATTTTGCCAACAAAGCGAAAAATTGGCCAACTGGTTAGATGAGATGCGTCAGAACTGACTGTGGAAAGTATTAAAAAAAATCAGATGTACCTGTTAAAAATTTTTGCTCAAAAGTGAAATCAGTTAAAATTCGGTAAGGAAAACATTTCTTACTTGGAATCATGATTGTTTTAAATTTCTTTGACTTTCCTAAGCGTTATTTTTTTAGTTAATTTGACTTGGATTGAGTCAAAACTAACGAAATTTTAAAAAACAATTTAAACAGAGCCATGTTTGATACACCCTATGCTCCGAACAGGAGCGACATATATTATGTATTCAATTTTTCTTTTTTTCTAATAAAATGTGATATATATAGCATGTCAAGGAATGACCAACTTAATGTTGTACGAAACCAGATGTTTTCTGAAAAAAAAAAACTAAAATTCGGAATACTTCAACTGAAATCCGGGTAATTTTTTTAAGGAAAAAACTTAACTATTCAAGATAAAATAAATCGTCGATTACAAAAAAATTGAATTTATTTTCATTCTGCTTTTCGTTCACTTCCTTGGAAAAAGAAACATTTAATTGGATTAACTTGCAATAAAATATATATAGTGGGAGCTCGCCAAATTTCAATAAAAAAAAACGATTATCTTCGATTTTACTATTCATTTTTGAAAATTATTTATTTAATTGAATTGAAAATGAAAATCCGGGCCACGGGGAGGTAGTTATCGGGGCACTGGGACGTTGCGTCCAAAATCGATCTGTCCCGGGATTTCAGGACCAGTTGGTCATACTGGTTATGGCAGATGTGCTAGAAGCCCCTATCTTGATAGAAAAGATTTCCCATAAGTCACATCTGTGTTCTAAGAATTGAAAGGATCGCACAGCAGCTGCATCAACTTCTTTTCTCACATTTTCTCACTCTCTAATTTCAGATATGATAGTTTTAAGGGATCTTTTTATATCCGACCCGCAAGGATAAGTCCGTTCCTTTTATTAAGATAAAACTCGACCTGAAAAGATGTCACAAAAGCTTCCTATCAAGCTCTTCAGAGACTTTCCAAAAATGGAATAAAGTTAGAATTAAAAAAAAAGAATTGATTCAAAGATTAATAGAACGCTTCATTATAATCAAAAAATCTCTAAGAAGTAAAGGGATCGCACAGCAGCGGCATCTACTTTTTTTCTCACAATTCCTCACCCCTCTAATTTCAGATATGGCAGTTTTAAGGGATCTTTTTATATCCAATCCGCAAGGACAGGTCCGTTCCTTTTATTAAGATAAAACTCTGCAAGGAAAGATGTCATAAAAGCTTCCTAAGCCCTTCAGAGACTTTCCAAAAACGAACCAAATTTAGAATTAAAAGAACAGGAATTGATTCAAAGCTTAATAGAATGTTTTATTATGATATAAACATTTCGAAGAAGTTAAGGAATCGCACAGCAGCTGCATCTATTTCCTTTATCATCTTTTCTCACCCCTCTTATATAGGATATGATAGTTTTAAGGGATCTTTTTATATCCGTCCCGCAAGGATAGATCCGTTCCTTTTATTAGGATAAAACTTGGCCTTGAAAAGTGTTCTAAAAGCTTCCTAGCAAGCTCTTCAGGGACTTTCTAAATACGGAATAAATTTGGATTTAAGAAAAAAAAGTGATTATTATAATCAAAAAATGTCTATGCGGGTTATCTTTATACATATTAAACTTTAAAACTTTCGCGAGTTATAATTTGCTCTCAAAACTTTTCATATTTCAAGAAGTTTTCTTTGCTATTTTTGCTTAAAATTGAAAGCTTAACTTTTAAATACCTGCAAATATACTTAACAAAAAATAAAAGTTTTTTTAACTGGTAATGGCTATAAATAAGTGTTAATGTTTTGAGTACCTGTGAAAACATACATAGAATTCACTTATTCAAGCAGTGCCTAAAAGTATGCTACTTTTTAAACTTAAAAGAAACTAAACACTGCGCATACAATAACTGATAATTTTAAATTAGGTAGTATTTCTGTAAAAAATTTAAAAACGCTAACAAAATTGGGTAAAATTATCTTAAACGCAAAAAAATCTTTTGTTTGCCTGTTTTAATTCTCAGTACGCACTGTCTAGAACTTTCACAAACAAAGCGGGAGGGCTGGAAATGAAATTCTAAGTCCTAAAGCATATTTGACAAATGTTGCATGCAACAAACAAGACGGTAAAGCCGCTGCAGGCCAACACCGGGGTCCATCCACTAATGCTATGCAACAGAAGCACCAGCCGAAAGATGAAGAAACAAAGATTTATGAATTTTACACATTCTACGCTTTGTGCAGAACTAAACGGTAAACTGTTTGTGCGTGTATGTGTGTGCGTGAGAGTTGGTGTGAAAATAGGAAATGAAGCATATCCAAAGTCTGCTGAGTCCTCAGTCCTCTGTCCTGGCTACGTATCCGTTACGCTAGTCTAAGCAAACATGTTTTCCAGTCAGCCAGTCAGCCATCCAGTCCATTGTGCCTCTTAATAGACTTCACATCATGGCAGAAACGAAGCTTAATCCTGTACTCAGCTGTTTGCCAGCAAACATTTGTGCAACTTATTAATATGCATGCCAACCCGCTCCTCCCGCAGGACTTGCAGGTGCAACGATCAAAAAGCTACTGCTTACTAAAATTTTATCTCTCAGGCAAAAGCAAAGTTTTTGTGTCAAATGCCGTATCGAAAAGACGTTTTGCAAAGCTGACCACAGATAAAAAAAAAAGGAACCAAGTGAAATGAAGTACTCAGAACTTGGCCAAAGGTTTTATGGCTTAGTGTCTTAGTGGTTTGAGTGGGCAAAAGAATTTCAAGTTTACTATAAAACTAGCACTTAGCAAAAGTTTTAAGGCTTAAGTTTTACTTTTTTTTTTGGGAACATTTTCTAAGTAGATTTGTTAGTCAAAAATTGTCCAGCAAGTGCAACTGCCTAAAGTACTAAAGTCAAATAACAAGAAAAAATATAGATATATATTTCAAAAAAATATTACCATAATAAATATTATTCTTAGTATGAATTTCAGTTGACGAATGCAGCTGCTGCAGCAGACAGCATTATTATATTAGTCTTAAATAAGTTTTGAGAGGGTTTGACTACTTTTTTTTTCTCATGCTGTTGAACTTCATAAAATAAGAATTAAAACGTCAACATCTATGACTTATAAATAGGCTTATGTTCAAGTTTAAGCCTATTTGGAAGTTATAGCCATACAAAGCTTAAAGTTTTGCCTCGTCCTTCAAGCATTCCAATTTTAATCTCTCTTTTATTCCTTTAACTGCTTGAGAAGCATACAGTCTCTTCAAATAAATATATATCATTTCACAAAATTTAACAAATTTTACTAATTGCTGTATAAAAAACTCTTAATTTAAATCATTTTACTTGAGATAAAAAATTTAACATAAATTAATGGAAATTAAACGAAAAAAATTATCGCAATGTGAAAAAATGTGAACTATGTTTATCGAATAATTTTCAAATCTGTAACTCGGTAGGTTTTTTTGCGGAAATTTTACCCATATACTTTGTGAAAGTATTTAAAATTATCTACAAAATGACTCCTTAATCACTTTTCTGCGATAAACAGAATTCGAGCAATCGAACAAGAAAGTTGCTTCCAAGCGTCACTGTTGTACTAAGCTGTGTCATGCAGCAAGCAGTGGCAAATCAAGCAGTCGACAAAGCAAGCAGTCATCTGCTTTGTCCCCTGCTTCACGCTTGCAGTATTTTGTATGTATTATTATTATTATTTCCTTGACAAGAACAATATAACTGTAGTTGTCGCTCTTATACAGAGCATAGGGCGAAATTTTGTATGTAATGATTATGAAAATTTTGGGCAAGCGACTTGTTTTTTCGATTGCAGAAAAACTATTAAAGATAGAAAAATGATGGAGGGCTCATTTTGTAGATAAAGTCAATTACTTCAACAAAGAAAATGGATAAAATAATCAAAAAAACAACAGTTTTTGAGATATTTATGAATTATTCGATAAACACAAATCACGATTTCCAATTTTTAACTTTAAGCAGTTTTAAAGAAAGATATTTTATTTTTAACAGTATCAACTTTTAAATCAAGACTTTTAATTTGATAGAAAAATATATCATGCAAAATCTGTTCCAACATATATTGCCAGGAGGAGTGCTTTGACCTTTACCCGCAAATACAAAAATCCGGTTTTAGACTAAGAACAAGTTACCTAGCAATTTCTGAAAGTTTCATCCATTAAGTTTTTTTTTCAATAAATGTCTTTTTTGAGACTTCGTTTATTGTATTATAAAGGAAGTTAAGCGCAAAATAAAAATGGCGTACGTAAAGTCGGGCGCGGACGACTTTGGGATACCCTGTACTACTAGCGTGCAATAAAATCCGGTTCCTTTGAAAAAAACCAAAAACAAAAGAATTTTTAAACAAAAATTTTTTTTTTGACCGATCGTTCCTATGATTTAGTCAACCGGTTTCGATCAAATTTGACACAGTGCTTTGGTACCTTAAAAAAGATCTGAATGCCGAATTTGGTTAAAATATTTTTACAAACAAACGAAACACAACGAATTTTGTATAAAAAATTTTTTTTTGGACCGATTCCTCCTATGGGAGCTATATGATATAGTCAACCGATTTTGATTAAATTTAGTAAAGTGCTTAACAACTATAAAAAACTTACGAATACCAAATTTGATTTTAGTATCTTCACAAACAAACGAAACACAAAAAATTTTGTTCAAAAATCGATTTTTTGGAAGATCGACCCTATGGGAGCTATATGATATAGTCTACCGATTTTAATCAAATTTGGTACAGTGCTTGGGAACTATAAATCAAATGCCAAATTTGGTTACGATATCTTCATAAACAAACGAATTATTCATCTAAAACTTTTGTTTTTCGAGGTCGTCTGACACACCCATATGGGAGCTGTATAATTTAACTCAAAAAAATAAAATAAACTTGTCTTGGAATAATATGGGATCTAATGTGAAAGTTTGGTTACTCTAGCTCTTACCATCTCTGAGATCTAGGCGTTCAACCGGACAGACGGACATGGGTATATCGACTTCTCTATTCATCCTGATCATATTTTAGGTAATTTTGGGGTGTCTCCGACGAATACTTCTATATGTTACATACATTTGTGCTTGCACAAATTTAATATACACTTTGTACCATACGGTACAGGGTATTATAATCGCAAGGTTGAGAGAAATTTTAACTATAAAATGGGTTGGCAGGTCTGGTTGAAAAAAATATAATTTAAAATAAGCTTGATAAAAGCTTAACTTTAGATGTTGAAGCTATTGAAGAAACTTTGTTTTATAGTTTGTATTTAGTAATTTCTAGGTTATCTCTCATTAAATATTTTTTTTTAATAATAATTTTGACCAAAAAATTTAGCTGTACTTTTTAAATAAAAATTAGTCATTTTGAATAAGAGTGGCTGCATTTTTTTTGTATTTTTATTAATATTGATTTTATGTGTATTTATTATAGAGTGACCATACTATTTGTGACTTCAACTTAATAAAGATGTTTTAATGTAAAATGTATGTCAAAATTCCTTTTTTTTAGTTAATGCTGATTTTATGTACATTTGTTATTATTAGGTTGGCCATACTTTTTGTTGCTTTTACTTAATACAAATGTTTTTTTACTACGTTAACTACTCCCTTTTCTTTAATAAATTTTGATTTTATGTAAATTTATAATAGGGTGACCATACTTATTGTTCCTTTAGCTTAATAAGAATGTTTTCATGTAAAATTAATTTAATTTCTACACAATTCCGTAATTGCTCAGCTATTTTTATTAAAAAATGAATGATGAACCAAATTTTTTTTTAAACTTTGAATCTTTTCCTGCTTCTCAAAAATACTAAAAATTGCTGCATTTTAGAATAATATTTAATTTTATGTCATGACTAAATAATTATGCGCAAACACGCGAATAAAAAAGTCTTTTAACTTCAAAAGGCTTTTAAGGCAATTTGGCGCATTCTTTGTTAGAGTTGTTTGTGCTCTTTTTTGCCAGTTTTCTGAGATTTCTATTAGGGCTGCTTGGCCCGGGGCCAAGTCAAAACTAATTGACTAAGTAGAGCAGCACTATTGTTATGGCTAAGTAAATAAAAATTTAATACTTCAGGCTTTTAGGCTGCAGCAAAAAACTATTTGATTTTTGAAATTCGAGCAGTTGTTGAGAGAGAACTGGTTGGTATTTTTTTTTTTATGCTGCCCTTTCAAATGACAACACTAAAAAACTTTGAAAACATTTTGATCATTTCTAGTATGGGAATAGCACAGAGGTACTATAACAAAAAAAAAAAAAAACTACAACAAAACAAAACGTAGCTAAACTAAACAATTGTGGGCGTGAAACTTGCAACTTGTGCCACACACAAAGCAGTTGCATTTGCCGAGTTGTAGTTGCCAGACTGTCAATGCAACGCACAAACACATCCGGCAACTTTTACTGTGGAGTTTATGTGCTTTTTGTTGTTCTGTGCTACGTATGTCACTTGGGGAATTGTGTAAACTTTTATAATTATTAGCAACAAATGAGCAGTGACAGAGTAGTTGTGCTGCAGCTGCAACTTTTTGCTGCAACTTATGTCCGTCCACACACACACAGTACATACTACTACCACTCAGACAAAATCACAAATGATCCTCAATTTAAAAGTTTTAACTACCTGCTGGTTGCACTAAACCTGTGCCAACTAAGACTGGACCAAATCAAGGCTTTATAAGCTTTAAGCACAATTTGAGTAAATCAAGTAACTTAATTGCCAATTGAGCCTAAAAGTATGCAATGCCTTTGACAACATTTAGTATTTATGTTTGGTATTTTTAGCTTAGGCCATTTTAATGTTTTTACTTACAAATTAATAGGGCAACACTGTTTGCAAGTAACTTAAGTTTCAATGCATATGTTTAGTATTTTTAGCTTATGGCATTTTCATATTTCTACTTACAAACTAATAAGGCAACACTGTTTTCGTCTAGCTGTCAAACTGTGAAAAAATTGTCAGAAAGTTACAAGTCATGCGCTGGCAAACTGTGAAAAAAATTGTGAAAAAATATATTGTCGTGTGCTCTCTGCAAAGCAGCAAAAAATTGATTAAAAATGTCTAAGCCAAATAGGTAAATAAATGCAATAATAACCAATAGCTTTAGCTTGAAAACAATTTTATTTAAAGACCCAAAAAACCGCCGGGTAGGCCTAAAAAAGAGCAATCTGATTTGAAAGCTTCTACGTTCAAGGATTTGAACCTGTCGGATCTTAGCAGCATTTCCGATACAGATACGGAGACGCAGGAAACATGTAAGCAAACTGAAATAGAGCAGCCAAAGGCCGCTGAGAGTCGGCACCAACGCGGACCGAAAAAGACGACTAAGTTCAAGCCTGGGCGTCCCAAAAAGAGAGAAAAGTCAATATTTTCAAAGCGAGGACGTAAGCCCAAAAAAAGTTTGGAGGAACAATTGCGCTGTCTAAAGGAACAACTTATTGCTTTGGAGCAACAAAGACAGCGGGAGGAACAAAGCGGGTTAATTGAAGAAGGCCAAGAAGAGCAGCAGACTAACGACCGGGAAATACAAGATGAAACCAACAATGCAGCTGATGAGAACACCAACGAAAATTTTTCAGAGAACCTTTCAAGTAATGACGAATTTTTGTGTATTTTAGATAACAGTCAAGATGGTAAGTATGCATATAACTTTAAACTCAGAAATACAAATAATTTTTTCTAATAGACAACATTGATCCTGAGAACCAGCAACAGCGGCCTGTAAAAATCATTATTAAGAAAAAAAATCGCGCGTCTAGGTAAATATTTTTTTTTTTGTAAGCATAAAGCGACTCTAATCCCACTTCAACCTTTCCAGCATACCTAGTACAGATAATCCCGAATCCAACACGGCAATTGAGTTCTACAAAAATTCGTTTATAACCCAAAAAAAGTGCGTAAGACTAAAGCTAAGAAAGGGTCAACTGGTAACAAGAGGGGACGCCCACCCAAGCATTCTACCAAACCAAAAACGTGCGACAGTTTGTCCAAAAAGTTTTCATACATAGATCTAGGTACTTATGATAGCGACTCGGATCCTGCTTCCGATGAGGAGCCGGAAAGCTTTATTACCGCCACAGATTGGAATGAGGATCGTCGCTGGATTTCAACAACTATGCAGCCTTATGTAGATAAGGATTTGCAGGAACTGCCCACGTCTGAAGATATTTGGAACAACTATGATGCTGTAAAAGCTGGCAGAGATGTGCCCAAGTGGCCGCTAACATGTGTGGTTCAAGCGGGTCCGCACGAGCCAAATGGTAGTGTAATCCAAGAAAGTGATGAATATGAAGAAGATTTGGCAAATAGAGCACCAAAGCAGCCAGTACATATACCCACACAGGAACAATTAGACGAGGCTGTACAGTGGCTAGTGCAGGATGCTCAGAGGCAGTCTGCATCGTTGGACTCTTTCGCGGAAGAGTTAGATGCCGAGTCTGATGGCAGTGAATCGCCTGAAAGTGACTATGATTTTACGAATCTCGAGGTGATTAACAATAATGTTGATTTGGATCCCAACGAACTGGCCAGCTGGGCTAACGAGGAGGGTCTCCTTGAGCCGCTTATTGATGTCGATTATATGGAATGTCTTTTGGAGCTGGCTGGTAATCATGATCACAGAGGCCTAGTAAAGTTATTGAATCCCAACTTAGTAAATCATGAGGAGTTAAATAAAGCTAATGAAAAATTAAATCAAGAGATGTTACAAGAGAATTATCAGCCGACGGAAATGGATAATAACGACGATATTCTACCCGAGGCAGCAGATGAAGTAGTAATTGGCTATAGATCTGATGACCAGCCAGAATCAGCCACGGAAGGCATAGATTCTGCAGATGACTCGGAAGCAGATGAAGCCTTTCAGATGAACAATGCTAAACCGATGTCAACAATAGATTTATTAATGATGCCTATAACAGAAGAAGAAATGGCAGAGGCAGATACCTTTGAAGACAGTCCAGTTGTGGACACCATACTAGGACTAATGATGCCAAAAATGCATGCAGCGTTTAAAAAGTTGAAACCACAAAATGCCACAAATACCATGGACTTGACCCAAGAGTCGGCCCAGTCAAGCACACAGGCATCCACAAGCGCCAATACAGATTGGATGAACTGCTTCAGGGATATGCTCACGGGCTTCGATGAAGGGGTTGAAAATAAAATGTCCCAGTATCGTAATCCCGTGGGTAGACGTGAACGCAGTAAGCCCAACAGCACACAACCCGAAAAATTGGAGCGGATTGTAGTTGTGCCCAATATGTCAACTAAATCGGAGCTGCAAGAACAACTACAACGCAAGAATATACCTATCATGTGTCGACAACCACTTGGTGGCACTAAGCTAACGATCCAAATGCGTTTTATACGTCTTTTTTGCACTTTCGATATGCACAACTTTTTGGATCTCGAGAAAACCGCCAAGTTATTGGGGAATGCCGACTATAACACCGATGTGGATGTTGTGCGTAAGCGCTATGAGGGTTCCCAAATGGCCTGGGTCTGGCGCAATGGCAGCGTCATGATCATTAATGGACCAAACCGTTCATCTCTAACGACAGCGCAGAAAGTAATGGTTAGTCAGGTGCTGGGAGTAAAACATGTCGAATCCATATCTACCAAGGATATGCTGTACTTTCGCTATATGGCCTGCACCACTTTTCCATGGCGTATACGTATTCCAAGTTTTTCCAAATATTATGCATACGCTGAAAAGTCTCAGTGTGGATACAATAATTATCTCTACTATGCGGATAAGACTATACCCTACGCAGTGGCACGTGTCTATATGACCGGATTGGTGCAAGTATTTGCTCCTAGTGCTGGAATTGCGGATAATATGATTAAAAAGTTGTATTGTTTGACGGCACATCATCGTGTATTAAATGACGAAGCAGACGAATATAAGTCGTCAGACGAAAAGTCCGTAAAAACTAGAAAGGGACGCAAAAGGGTGCAAAAGAAGGAGACCGAATCTATTACAGACGACGATGAGGAAATTTAAAATAAAATTTTGTATTAGCAGATGCCGATGAATTATCGATTTAAAAAACGAAAAAAATTACAGACGCAAATACATATATCATATATCAAAAATCAATTAATTGGACATCTTAAGATGATAATAATGGAAATAAAAAAAAATACTATAATATCTGGACCTAAGCTCAAACTGGAGTTAAAGAAAATGACGATGAATAATCGATTTTAAAAACGAAAAAATTACAGACGCAAATATATCATATCAAAAATAAATTAATTGGACATCTTAAGATGACAATAATAGCAACACAAACAAAAAAAAATTTTAAATACTATAACATCTGGACCTAAGCTCAAACTGGAGTTAAAGAAAATGACGATGAATAATCGATTTTAAAAACGAAAAAATTACAGACGCAAATATATCATATCAAAAATCAATTAATTGGACATCTTAAGATGACAATAATGTCAACACAAACAAAAAAAAATAATTTTTAAATACTATAACATCTGGACCTAAGCTCAAACTGGAGTTAGAGAAAATTATATACATACAATATATAAGTATATATGAAGTGTTTGTCTAGCTTCTCAAGATGATAATTTGGCTAGCAAATCGCAATGAAAATAATTATATATTATATAAACTGAGAAAAAAAAACTTAAAACAGATGAACAGAATTGCATACAAAAAAGGTAGCAGTAGGCCAAAACGGCTATAAAGAAAAGGAAGAGTTACTAAAAACTCTATTACGGAAGATGCTACTTTTACATCAAAAAATACAAAATATTCACAAAATTTACAAACGCTCAGATTAAAAAAAATTAATTGGAGCTTTATATGTGCCAGATAATCAAAGAAGGTAGCCCATGAAGGGAAAATTAAAAAATTATGGGCATTATCTTAATAACATATAATTAAAAATATATTATTGTATGGATTAATAAATAATATAAAGCTTCCAATGCATGTTTTTTTTTCATTATTTTTTTAAACAATCTCTAAGACGATTTTTGAATCCATGCTTTATATATTTATTTCTTTAACTCCAGAGTGAAGCATAGGGTCGCAACAAAATTCTTAAATCTAGTTCTATCCGATGACATCTCTTAATTTCATTCCAATTCGTCTTTCTCGCTTCAACTTCTTTTTTTGAACTGCCTTCTTAATGTATGCGCTGGACGTCCTCATCTGCGTGATCCTTGAGGGTTTCATTCGATGGACTGCCTTGTGATGTCTTGCGGGTCTTTTCGTTGTGTATCCAGTTCCATTTTCTCTTCGTTATATTATATATCCCATATCTTAATGGAATTTTGTTTGATAGCGCCCATATGTGAGGCATTTTCGGCCATCGCATTTTCAGTATGCTTCTAAAGCATCCATTGATGAAGGCTTGAATTCGCTGCAAGTATCTCGAAGCTGAATTCCAGGTTTCGCAACCGTATCGTAGGTTAGAGACTATATTGGAATTACATTTTTTTTTTTCCTTCAACCTTTAAAGTTCATATAACTACATAATGGCGGACGCAGCTCCAGGCCGTAGTGGATTCCGAGGTGGTTTTGGCTCTCGCGGTGGTCGTGGTGCTCGCGGTCGTGGTGGCGAAGAAGACTCCAAAGAGTGGGTTCCAGTCACCAAGCTTGGCCGTTTAGTACTCAATGGCAAGATTAAGTCACTCGAAGAGATCTATCTCTACTCATTGCCTATCAAAGAGTTTGAAATCATTGATTTCTTCGTGATGAGGTTTTGAAGATTATGCCTGTCCAGAAACAGACCCGTGCCGGTCAGCGAACTCGCTTTAAGGCTTTTGTCGCCATTGGAGATAACAATGGACACATTGGTCTTGGCGTTAAGTGCAGCAAAGAAATGGTAACTGCTATCCGTGGTGCCATTATTTTGGCTAAGCTGTCTGTAGTTTCAGTTCGTCGTGGTGACTGGGGTAACAAGATTGGTAAGCCTCATACTGTGCCATGTAAGGTCACAGGAAAGTGTGGTTCAGTCTCTGTGCGTCTGATCCCAGCACCCCGTGGTACTGGCATTGTATCTGCTCCTGTTCCCAAGAAGCTGCTCAAGATGGCAGGTATTGAAGATTGCTATATGTCTGCCCGTGGCTCAACTGGTACTCTGGGTAACTTTGCTAAGGCAACTTATGCAGCCGTTGCCAAGACCTACGCCTATATGTACATATTCCGACTTTTTGTCAAAGCCCGTGGTCGTTTGCACGCCGATGCTTAAATATGAGGATGTTTATAAAAATAAAAAGATTCTCAGTTTGGTGCCGCGTGATAAAGATGAGGAGTTCCAGATGTTTTTGAGTTGTCCAAAGGTTTGCTGCGATTTCTCGATCCTGTTTTCGATGTCTTCGGCGCAGCCGCCAAAGGTCGCGATGGTGCATCTTAGGAAGCAAAATTGTTCGACGCCCTCTATTGGTGTTGAGTTTAGAATAAAAGGACGGGTATTGCCTGTGTTTTAGAGACATTGATTAAGTCATTAAGTCCTAATTTACAAGCCAGCGTCGATATTGATTCAAGTTTTCGTGCCATGTCATCGAATTTGTATGTCAAGATGCAAATATCGTCAGTGTAATGCCCCGTTGATTCTCAAGGGCTCGGTTTAGGACAACATCAAGAACAATATTAAAAAGTGTTGGGTAGAGTGATGGTGTTGCCAAGGATCGAGGGCAGTCGCGTCAGACGCAGCACAATCGCAGCCAAGAGGAGGCGCATAAATCATCTCGACCCAATCACAATCGCAAAGCAGGCACAGTCTACAAGCGGAGCAAATTGTGGCGGTATCTAAATGTATTCCATAGTAAAATAAATCGATATTCTTTTTATTTGGTTTCTAAATGATTGTTCTTTTCATAAATAAAGTAATAACTTTTTAAAAAAAAGAAAAAATGCAAAGCTGCTCTATTCTTCTTGTTTGGCTAGAAATTGTTGGTTGAGCCATTTCATCTTGGCCGAGTGAGTTTGCTGTTCCGCAATCATATAATGCTCCTTAATGAACTCCATGTAGAGACTGGTTTTGTGTTGTCTTAAGACTAAGTCTCCATTATAGCGCTCAATAGCCAGCTCAAACTGACAGTAAGCACAACGCAGCTTACGGGCTTCCTCCACCTCAAACTCTGTGTTGCCAAAGGAAACTGCTTGGCAAAGGCGGCAAGTGTATTTAAAAGTTGGTTTGCATTCTTCAATAATTGGAACCTCTGGCATAATTAACTTTGCTTGATATGCCCTGAAAAGATAAACACAGTAAACGTTAATTGGGATAACCAATGGATGACTTAAGGTACTTACCGTTTACGGCAGCAGTCACCATGGCCTAATTCCCCATGATACACAAATGCAGCCGCGTGGCACATTTCGTGCAGTAAGGCCTTGAGAAGAACGCTTAAATCCTTAATTTTAACCGATAGTATGATTTTGGAGACTCGTTTACCATTAGAGTTGATGTTGTTAAAGCAACGGCCAAGTGTTTTCATGCTGCTTTTCCAAACAATCATTTGCCGAAGGCCACATTGGAAGATTTTGTGATTCAAAATGTTGAACAAGGTGATGGCCAGGCATTTCTTGCATTCATCAAATTCGTATTGTCTATACGTCAAGGCCATTGGATGGCACATTTCGATAGGTTTCTCGGCTAGGAAAGTAAAATTACAAAGTATAATGTTAATGAGATAAGTTTTTCTGAAAATCACACTTATTCCTATTAAAAAACTCACTGTACAATGACTCTATAAAGCTATAGAATTTTGCACTCTTCTCTAGGCATAATAATATGGGCGTGTGTTGTGTATGGCAAATTTCTGCTCGCTGCTCAAACGAAGGCAAATCGCGTAAATCGATGGGTTCCTTAATGTGCTCTGGCGTTTCCTTTATCAAGGAACTTGTATTGATGTGCTGCACCATATCATCAAGTTCCTTGATCATCAACTGATTAACAGTTGGCGTAAGTGGATTACGCCACCACCAGGAACTTGACTTTGCAGTGGAGCTCTGCGATGTCACGATGTCATTATCCGCAGACTTAGCCTCAAATGAGTTTTTGGTTGAGGTTTTCCGACCTTCCATACAATTGCTGTAACTGATGATCGGTTCCATTGTATCTGATTCATTGAACGTATCTTCGTCTATAAGATTGTATAGATGAATCTTGGCAGCAATAAGGCCTAGAAATTCTTGAACTTTTATCTTGAGCTCGGCATCTTTAAAAAAAAAGCATTGTAATTTGCTAAACATAATAAATTTGGGGTTTGTTATTGTTATCTACCATTATCGGCAACTGTGCCGCCTCCAATAATTTTAGAACACAAAAGTGCTGTAGGCTTGCTCAAGTCTAAATAAATGGGATCCCCACTTTTTAGCCAAAAGCTAGCTTCGGAATCATTGTCGTCACCTTGGCACTGCTGCGGAGATTCTTCTTCGGCTTTAAAGCGATTATTTGTATGTTTGTTTGCTGAATAATATTAAAAAATTGTCGATTAAAAATATTTTGTTCAAGATATCATCATGAATTGACGCTTTAAGTTTTTGGCATTGAACGCGTACTATGACTTATGTTTGATTTTTATCACAATTTTTTTACACTAGACTTACCCTCAGTTTCCGAGTCTTCAGAGTCAGAGTCACAGCTACGGCGTCTTTTGAGTGTGGGATCCATTATTTTACGAACAATAAAATCAAGCTAAAGACACAATAACAAGGTACGTAGTATACACAGAGCAACTAAATGTAAACACTGCTTTGCAGCAACCAAGCAGTGCGTATTTTTAACGGGTCTTGCTTCCTTTTCTTCTGTTTGATTCAAACAGCAACAGCTTATTTTTTGCAAAACCGGCAAAATTCAGAAGTATTTCGAAATATTGTATCTTCTTCTGAATTTTTGTGACTTGTTTATTCGGTAAAATTTCACTGACAACTTAAAAAATACTGTAAATTCAAGCGCTCGAACTTGCTTGATCTAAAATCTGAATTTTTGTGATTTTTTCGTTTGTTAAATTTCAATGAAAACTTCCAAGGCCTGCTTAATTTTTAAATAATAAAAAAGAAAAGATTACTTAAATCTAGCATTTACTAAAAAACTGGAACATAACAAATTAAGTTTATTAATATTAAGGATTGGTATTTATCAGCAAGGCAAAGAAAAAACTGGCAAAAAAGTTTAAGCTTCGGCTTTATTATTAAGAAAATTTTAGCATCAAAACTATGTATACCCAAATTAAGTCTATGCAAAACATAAAACTGAAGGATTGCGTGGAAAATGACACAAACACGTTCTTTTAAAATCGCACTCGTGAAACTAATCCAAAATTGAGTTTGGCCACATTCTATACTGCGTACCTGTGCAGACCGGGGATACAGATTACTGCTCCACGGTTCTGGAATGGAACGACAACTTTGTCGCAGCTTTTTTTTTTGCAAAGAACTCCGTTACAAGGAAACGAGCTGATGATCTATTCTGATGGTTCGAAGATGGATGAGGGCACAGGAGCAGGAAAACTTCTCTGAACAGCTTTCGACGAAGATTTTATTCCGCCTCCCCAACTGGTGTAGCGTTTTTCAAGAGGAAATATAGGCAGTCTGGCAAGCGGGTACACTTATTGGAGTCTTGGACGGAAGTCCAAGGAAAATTGTAATTGTTGGCGATAGTCAGGCTGCAATGTAAGATCTGTCAACGCATACCATAATGAGTAAACTGATCTTTAATGCGATGCTAGAGAGGGTGGGGTCAATCTTTGGGATGCGCTTTCGCGGTAAGTTGTCTGATTGTCACACGGGAGTGACCAGCAACCATTCCTCCAGCTTTACGCTAGGTACCCTCTGGTTAGCCCCTGGATACTCCTTTCCAGGGGTTAGCTATTGTGAGAAGGTGGCCCCACAGGCGATCTGCGTTTGAGGACGATGGAAGCGTAAGCGGACAGGCCTAAGCCCACATCAGGTTCGTCGCGCCACAGAAGAAGAATACCACGCTAGCGCTCAACCGTATCCATCACCACACAATAACCGTCTGCTGGGTTCCGGGTCACTCATGTCCCCCTGGTAACGAGGCGGCGGACTAGTGCGCCACGAACGGCTCAGCGTTGGCAGCTAACCTTGCGGTAACGGACGTATAAACACCATAACAGGACGTCTTATCGCAAATCAGGGAGACGGTTAGAGCTCTGGCGGAAAGAAAATAGGACATGGTGTCCGCTTGTCGCAATTCCCGAGCACTCTGGCCGAGATATGATCCAAAGCTAACATCTGAACTAGCTTCATACTACCGAAATTTCAGATCGATATAAAGATTTTTGGTCAGGTAGATTGATCTCAAAGCAAAAAATGCCAAATACACGATATTTAATTTTTTTGGGGTGAACCAGGAAGTCTCCAAAAGTAATAAAAACCGGCATAAAATTGCATTGCAAGTATTTGAATTCTCGAGCGTTTTGATTTACAGATTCAAATCGATATTTTCGCAACATAGTAGTCAATCTAGTGGTTTTCTAAAATCAACACAGAGCCTTTAGCATTTTTTAAGTACAGAGTCTACATAGTATTATGGAAATACCGACTGATATTGTCATTGTTAAATGTCTACTCAGAAATCCGTTTGCGCATTCATCTAAATTCCGAATTTACCTCACTTGCCTCTACTAAAATATTGAGCTAAAAAAGTGCCCTATGGCATTAAGTATATAATTGTAAAAACTCCTCAGTCAGACCCATTTCAAATATATCTAGACTAATAGCATCGAAAATAAAAATTTTAGGCCCGAAGAATAGAGAAGCACAGTATGTGTGGAAATAATTTTACCTTAATTTCACGGAAAATGGAGATTATTTTATAATCCGAGGTGCTCATCTTGCGCACTTTCTTCTAATTCTGCAAAACCTCACTATTTACTCTGAATCCTAAATGAGTTCTTATCTGCCTTTTAGATTTTCCTTAACCTTATTATACTATACCTAATATGCGAACTTTAGTTAAAATAAAATCATTTTCAAATTAGGATTGTTTTTAACAAAAAACTAAAAAAAAAGTGCCCAAAAAAACCTCGAAAACGGATTATCATTTTTATGTTTCTCGACCGAAAAACGCTGCATTAAGAAGGTTCATTTTTCGTGTAATTAGTATACTGAAGAACGATAACTATCGAAATCCAAAAATCATCATCATTATTCAAGATGAAGCCCAATAATGATGACTTAACTATTCCTTCGATTTAATTTGAATAACATTTAAAAATTATGATTTACAAAATGCTAACTTAAAGCTATGACCCATTATTTAATCAGCATCCTAAATGCGTTCCTAACCGCTTTTCAGAACTTACTTTCCTTGAACTAACAATACTTTATCAAATATTTATACTTTAGTCAAAGTTTAGTTTACCAGCCAGAAAACTTTCCTTAATTTTGTTGTAAAATATTAAACCATTTGTCATGATTCTGTTAACAGTCAAAAAACATCGACCCAGATTATCGGAATAGAATTTATTACACCGTCCTTCAAGTGCTTAATTTTTAAGGCTTTAAACGAATGCCCTTTAAGGGAAGTAAAAAATATTGTTCACTTAATGTAACATTTATCTAATGATATCTATAAAAATTTTTTTAGTGTACCTTTTTTAAACCAATTAAAAATTTTAATATATTTAATAAACTAATTTTATAGCTTGTAATCTAAAGATTATCTCCTAACAGCACATCGTTTATGCCGTTCCCCAAAACAGCTGTAGCGTATCAATACTCATGCATTAGGAAAGCTTTTCGTTATGTGGAGTACGCTGAATGGAAGTCGGAGAGCTTTGACGCTCTCTGCTGAAGTGAGCGTAAAGTTTCGTAACATAATTTCTCTCTCTCTCAGCGCTTTTAGGTTTAAAGTTGCAAAGCTGCAGCAAAATATGGTCGCATTGGCTATGGTGAAGCCTTCTAGGAATTTAATTCATAACTCAAGTGGCGTGTCCTCGGACGGTATACAGCCAAGGTTAAGAGTTTTGCAGGCTGTCAGCCGTCAGCCGAAGCGAAAGCCAAGCGGCAGTAAGTTAGCAAAAGTCTCTATGGAGGTAGGTAGAGTACAGGAAGGACATGGTAGAACACCCCCACAGCTGAAATTTTTTGATTGCTGCTTAAGCACGAATTTCGTTGGAATACCCCAAGATATTTTCATATAAAATGGCAAGGACTTAATGCAATCCCTTGTTTTATTTGAGCCGAAGTGGGAGCTATAAACAATTGCTGGGATATTTAATACATGGCTTATTGTTTGGATGGCTCAATGGCGGTGTAATTTGAGTTGCTTGAACTTTGGTTTTTATTGAAATTATTATGATGCTGATACTGCAAGTAACTAACAGCCAAACAAATTAACATTTAGGCTGACACGCCCCCCAGCAAGCGACGTTATCAGACGCCTAGTATAGATAAGATAATTGAACCTTGGGCCATTGTGTGTGACATTGTTAGAAGGTTTTACAGCCAGAAAAATGTAAATACCGCGCGTTGTTTTGGGACTTAGCCGCACAATAATTTGCATATTTCCAGCGAGTGCCAGAGACACCTTTTTTTTATTTTCGGGAAAAAATTTAAAGCTCGAATGAACTTTATATTGCGCGACCTTTTTAATTTGCGCCACACGTTTCTACACGTTGTATACAAAATAATACAAAAAAAAACCGACAAATAAATAAATAAAATAATATGTATATAAAAAATTCCAAAAATCCCATAATCCACAGCAGTGCAAGAAGCATCGAAGCATGTTTATTGTACATAATCAAAAATGCAAATATCATTGCATGAATTTTAAAAATACGCTCAGCCAAATGCAATTGGCAGTTGGCAATTTTGGCCAGATTGCCAAAGTGGAGCAGCACCACGCCCTGACTTGAGGCAAAAATCAAGCCAATAAATTAGCTAGTATTTTTACCAAAGAAACATTAACTTTGCGATTTATCGCCAAAAGTTAATTGCTCTTCTAATGGACCTAATGCCCACTTTACCTCATAAGTCATAATTTGTTTAGCCTAATTAAGAGCAGACGACATCGACGATAAGCTCTTAACTGGGCAAACTTGGAATGGCTCATTAGTGAAAGTTTAAATCGAGAGGCAAAAAATGGAAAGAAAACGAGTGAAATTCAAGCGAAAAAAAAGGATTCGAAAATGCAAATGAATCTAGCTGACAAAATGCAAATGTTACCTATGTGCAAATGCTAGCTGATAAGATCCAAATTTTCTAGTTTAAGAGGACTTACTGCAGCAGGATTAAAATAAGAGTTTTTCATAGATAAGAACCATATCAAACTTGCGTAGAAACCATCGCAGATCTTAATATGACAAAGATAAACAGAATTTACTTAGACATATCCAACAGTCTTGGGGACTATAAGAGCCAGAATAAACAAACTTTTCTGTTGGACTTCATATTATACGCTCAGATACGATTATATTTCTTTCTGGAAACGCGAAAATATTAAATTTTTAAAGCTAGAACTTTTGTATGAGCAAATTATAGGAATTTAAAAAATCTTTAGATTAACCCAAACTTCGATATAATCGGAAAATAAATATCAGAGATAATCACAATATGGTATTTAAAAAGTGAGAGTTCGGGTCGTCTCAGAAGCTTAGATAAGTGTAGCTGAGTTGGTAGAGTACTGACATTGCATTGCCTAGGTATCAAAAAAGTTTTAGATGGATAACACTGTCCTACAAAATCAAAAAAAATCAAAGAACTTTTAAAGTGACCTAGTGTACGTTGTAGGTCTTGACAAGTAGATCACGATAGTGTGTTTCAAAATTGTCTAACACCCCCAAAATCGCAAGTTATTCTTTAACCATCCTGGAGGAGATGATCCTGGATGAAAATGCCCTAATAGAAGCCAGATAGACAAGCTTCTGTTATTCTATTAATTAATTGCAGAAGTTTGCTCCCCTAGTTCCCTTGAGATGGATTCTAAGGGCGCAGATCTCTATGGGATCTATCTCAGCTTGAAAAACGCTGGGCCAAATGGCCATTGCGGTAGCGATTCTGGTGCTGGGTCTAACGACTCCAATACCTACACCCTGCTCAGTTTTGGACCCATCCGTGAACCACCGGAGGTTTCCACAGGGGCTGCCATCAGCCCAAATCTCCCGACTTGGGAGAAGAGATCTAAACTGTCCCAAGTGCTTAAAATAACCCAAATACATTTGACTTATTTGAAAATCTATATTGAAATAGTTTTTGCATATTACCACAAATAAATGTTTGCGACAATACGAATATTTCGAAATTTGAATTGTTAAGCAACAAAAGTAAAATTCCCACAAAAGTTAAAAACGTAGCACACAAAAAGCTGTGGAAAAAATTTCAGTATAAACTTTGGAATAGCCCGAACTGCTATTTCCTTGTTTTTTGTTGTTGGTTATTGTTGGGTGAGATTTTTTAATGCAAAAACCGTGTACATCGTGGAACTGCTAGAAAGCCATTTTGCTTGTTTTTACCATTACCAGCAATTACAAATGGCAAACAAAAAACCAACCAAAATGGGCAGCACAGAGAGCGCCAGGTAAGGGCAAACTTTTAATTATTTAGACGGTACCGGAAACGAGAACCGGGAAGGACGTCAAAGACGTTGCTAACTTTTAACTCATTTGGTTGCATTTTTTTTTCTTGTTGGTTAATTTTTGTGGTGGGCGTGGCACAGGTATGTATGTAAATTTAATTACGTGCTGTTGGCTTTTGTAATTACAAACGCCTCAAAAAAACTTGCAACAAGCGCAACCAAAGCGTGCAACTAATCAAATTATAACCCGAAAAAAAAGTAAAAAAGTCAGCAAGCCCAGGATACCAAGGATATCTATACAAAACCTAAGCAAGATGCTGTCAACATGTGGAGAGCCTGCTTGAGACGCGCTAAAGCGCAAAGCCTGTAAAGGATGTGGCTTCGCAGGAATACGTTGGTTCCATAACTTTATCCTTTTTTTTTTTTGCGCGCACAGCGATAACATACGTAGTGCTTAGTGTAAGGAGAATTTGGGGATTTTTGGGCTTTTATATAAGGTCGGTCTGTCCTTGCCATTTGGCAGCTGTGCGCAAAATCTTTATTTAAATTGTGCATCAATGCATGAAATGCGCTATGAAAGCATTTTAGATAAATAAGCGTTTTGCAAAACTCGCAGGATTCAAAGCAAACCCTATAGCAAAAAGGATAATATACTCGTAGGACAGCTAAACGCTAATATGTGAAAACTTATCGAGGGCAAACAATTGCAGTGTCAGTTTGGCGTTATTAGCAGTCAGTGGGTTTTTATTCCATAAAATTGTTATAATATTTTTGAGTAACTATTTGGAGCAGTGGAGCAGTCAAGGGAACGGCCAGTGTTGCCACAGGCTCCTCATAGTTTCTAAGAAATACCTGGAGCAGTGGCTGTGTAGGCCAAAAATCCTGGCCTAGCCATAATGGCTAAAATAACAAAGGCCTGTGGGGTTAAAAACATTAAGATAGCAGCCGCCTTAAAAGGCTTAATCCTGCTCCAAATGACAATCAACTTAGGAGCTTCAATGATTATGAATGCCTCTGGCTGGGAGCAGCACTTGAACTTGTTTTGTCCAGCTATTTGTATAAACAAATTAGGGCCAGACGAAAGGCTGCATGACCTTGCAATAAACTTGTGGCCCCACCGACGCATTTTGCATATAAACAGAGCGAGAAATTGGTAACAAAATCAATCACGCGATAATCACGTAGCGAAGCTTGGATACTCTACCCTACATCGAGTCAGGTTACGTCAGACTGAGAGATAAATGAAAAAATAATTTTAGAATTCAATTATAATCGTATTGTATTGATTTTAACCTTATTTATGGCCATAGAAATTGTAAATATAGTATTCAGCTCTAACAGCCAGGGATCGGGGGAGGCACCCATCCGTTATATTGGGGTGGATAGCCCCTTGATTCGACATGTTGGTTTAACCGAGCTGCAATTGTTATGAAGAAAATTTCCGCGATTGGTTCTCCGAAATTACTAAAAAATTGAATTCAACCTCTTACAGAAGTTCTAATTTTAAGAATGTTTTAAAGAGTTTAAAAAATGGGGCTTAGTGATACATGTTGTAGTTTTCAAGAAAACCATTTTATTTGAGCATGTTAAGAATATTTTTGAAAAAAGTGCTTCCAAGGATCATAATTTTAGCCAATCATCATAGTAACAGATATTACTATCGATATACCTATTCGGATCAATACCTCCGTATAGAGTATCTTATTAACAAGACCGTTAACCAACAAGCCTTGCATTCAAATGAACCAAATAAGTGAGTCACTTCACAAACTTGGCTATAAATACGCAAAATGAAACCCAAATCGATATCAAACACTCTACAGCTTTCAAAACAAGCAAATCGTAGCCAAAATCCAAAACAACTTCAACATGTTCAACTACGTAAGTGTTAAGGATTAGTTCCCTAATTTGCTGATCTTTATAAAAACTTATTTTCATTTCACATCCTACAGGCCGTTGTCATCCTTGCCGTGATTGCCTGCGCCGCTGCCAAACCAAGCCTCTTGGCGTCACCTTTGGCTTACGCTGCACCCGCTGCTATTATTGCTGCACCGGCACCGGTGGTCACTGCCACCAGTAGCCAGTCGTTTGCAAGAAACTACAATGGCATTGCACATGCTCCCATCATTGCTGCTGCACCAGTGGCTCCTGTTGTAAGAACTTTTGCTGCAGCTCCTCTGGCAGCTCCTTTGGCAGCTCCAGTAGCAGCTCCTCTGGCAGCTCCTTTGGCCTATCATGCCGCACCCGTTCTAGCCAAATATGCAGCTGCCGCACCTCTCGCCTATAGCGCTCCATTGGCCTATACCGCCCATGCCGCTGCTGCTCCAGTTCTTTGGTAGAAACATTTATACGACTTTAAATAAATTCAAGGTTCAAACTTCCTTAACATATTCACTGTTTGTTATTATTCGGACTCATCGTTAGCCAGTGTTCACTAAGCTGCTTATTTTGGATGCTAGTCACGTAGGAAGCGTAAAAATTATTGTCCACACTGGCAGCAGCTGTTGGTCGAGACAGAGGTAGACCAATGGATGGTAGTAACGCGTGATATTGAATTATTTAAATGGTTTGTTTTGAAGTTGGTTTATTTGGTCAAAAATTGCAGTATCTATGTCAAGGTCATCCAAAGCTGCGGTCACTAAACTATGCGAACTGATACCAAGTATAAATTCCCGGCTTGGAACTGTATTTTATTGCTTATTTAAAGACTAATGGGGATGAATATTGTAATTAGCTACCATATGGGTTTTTAAAATATTCGGGAAGTGTTTGTAAAAGTTGTTGTTAAAAAGTGTTAGGAATTTAATAATGGATTGCTGTGTGTGACAATTACTTTATATTTTTGAATATGGCTAATATGTAATTGCAAGCAACTGACAACTTTACTCCGGCCTGTGTATTAACATTTCCTTGTTAATTGAATGAAAAAATGTAAAGGTAGCAACAAGTAACACCCAAGGAAATCTGTTGCGTCGCTAAACAGCAATATTCCGCAACGACGCCGACTGTTCCAATAATTCCTACTGGGTTGCTTGTCAGTAGCAATTCCAGTAACCGATCTTTTGCACTGTGTGTTTGTCTCGCTCGCACCTGCACGAAATGCGGCTTGAGCCAGCCGCATGCTGGACTGTAGCAGCTACTGCAACAGCTTCTGCGGTCAAGCATGTGACCATGGTAGAAATAGACACTTCCTTCATAGCTGCCATATAACCCGACATTGGTTGCCAACAAAAAACAGAACACTTATTAAACAATTATTCGGGCTAGTGGCGAAAAAATCCGCTTATATCGCCCTATCAACATTTACAAATTTGGCTTCAGCAAATCTGTTTTATTTACTTTTCATTATGCATATAATTTGTTTGTGCCTGCTTATATATTATGTACATGAATATAGATGGCATATTTACTTACCTGCCTCAACGTTGCAGTTTTTGATTAATACAAATTTTTATTATTGCTTATTTTATTAAATATTTATTACGCGCCAAAAACACAAAACAAAATAAGAAAAAAAAAAAACACACAAAGCAATACTAAAGCAGGACAAGCAAAACACTAGCCTTGCCGGTTACACTAGCC